>JAZHLO010000003.1:1210000-1582347 GCA_036712075.1 Penicillium sp. DT28 | reverse complement strand
ATCTGCCTCAGCTTAAGAGCGTAGACGAGGTCCCTGTGCAGGAACCGAAGGCTATTGAGGCTTCCGAGACACCGGCTGAGGAGCCAGTGAAGGCCATTGAGGCCCCCGCCACCAACGAAGATACCCCCAAAACCAAGAAGGGCAAGAAGGCAGACCAGGAGACGTCCAACAAGGAGTCTGCTGCGGAGTCGCCTGCAGCCACCAAGACGAAGAAGAAGGCATCGAAGAAGGCTAGCAAGACCAAGGCGTAATGGGTGTACAAAATTTGTCTTCCGTGTATCTTCAGTCACATAGCCTTTCTCTGCATCTGTTATGTTCCAGTATTCTGGAGGAAAAGAATCCCATAAGTGATTTACCTTTACCAAGCACTACAGTCAGTAAATCCCTAGTAACTAACTATTTACCTAGTTAGCTAGTTAACTACTCAACTAGAACTCGATCCAATCCATAAATTAAAAGCGAGTATAAACACATGACCCACTATCCCAACTAGACTTAGCTCGATCACATGACCCCGGCAAATAAAAAACTTACAAATCCCCACCAACCTTTCCTCTCTTCAACTCCTCGCTCAAAGAATCGCATTCAAAGCTTACACACGGAGAAGCTTGCTTCTTCTTCATCTTGCTTTGGGAGAAAGTCCCCGGACACCCTGCGCTTTGGTTCGCCAAAGTTGTCCAAGCCAGGCAATGCGGAAACGCGCCGCCATAGAAGCAATTCGATAGCGGCTCACTGCCCTACTCCCTCCCAGCTCTGCGCACCATCCGACGGCCTCGTCCGGTCACAATGGGGTGTGTGTTCGGGGTTGGAGAGGGGAAGGAGGACCTCGTGTCTTCCTTGTATTGGGTTGCCTTTCGTCGTGGTTCGATAGTCATGCGATTGCCTTTCATTCTTTATTGAATGGGGTAACTCAATGGGGCTCATTCTTGAGGCGAGGAGTTCCTGTTCACTTTTTCGAGTCTGTAGCTTATGGCAAAGCAGCGATGGGATGGTTCCTGTCGCAGATGCCCTGTCGAAGGGGCCGGACTCTTGAACTTTCTCCTTTTTCTTTTCTTTTTGGCCATGAGCTTCTTGTTCGCGTGATGATATACCAATCATAGAGTCAAGCCCTGAAATCTCCTAGCTACGGCAGGGGGTCTTTGACGAGAAACGATTTATTCTATCTGATGAACATGCATTCATAGCTTTTTGCAGATACTTTTTTTTATTCCAATGAATCTGAATATTATTCCTTGAATGCGATGGCTATGCTATACTCATTACAACGTACACCTCTCACGCCTTGATATTGTACACCCGAGCCCTGTAGGGCCTGTCATGTCTTCATCACTGCGTCTTCTTACCGTCACCGTTAGCCGGCACGGGAATCTTTTTCTGCCCCGCAACCTGCACCAGTAACGCGCCCAAAACCTCGGCCAGAACTGCGATGGTGGTCGCGCACACGTTGCTCCAGACTTGGATGCTCACTGTTCCCAGCGGTGCGCGAGGGAACGAAAGCACCCATTCAACATAGTAGGGGAACCAGCCGGCTGGGAGGGCGAACACAGGGGTTTTCGAGTACCAAAATTGTAGGAAGATTTTCAGGCCGTTGGTGCTAAGCCAGCGGGCGATCTTAACGCTCCATTCGAATGAGGTTTTCTGGGCTGAGACCTCCTTGTCTGTAAAATACCGAGTCAGTGAAAAAGGTCGCATGATAGTAACCTGATGCGTACTCGTGTTCTCGTATTCTTCCATAGCCTTGTCGTGTCGTCGTCGAAGTTTGGCCCATTTCGCGAACTCGTCTTGCGAGCTGGTGTTGTTCATCTCGCGTTTCAGCTCGAGGGCCTCGCGCTTCTTTTTCTGCTGCTCGCGTGCCTTTCGGGACGTGGATGTTGGTAGTTTCAGGTACAAGTGCCATAACTAGATGTTGAATAGGACACGAGTCAGCTGAAGCTATTCTGCGGTAACCGAGTCCTGGGGTCTACCCCGACCTGACTCGGGATATGGATGGACATACCAAGGTATCAATTGTAGATGCGCCGATTGTGTTGACCAGGTAAATTGCGCTGTGCACAAAGAGCACAGTGAGAACGAGTGACAGCATGATGGCGGGGGTTGGCCAGGCGGCCGGTTGTTTGAGCTCGATGGAGCAGACGAAGAGAGACGACAAGTGACACACCTCGCGGAGGACAAGCCTGCTTGTGTGGTAGTTCAAGGAAGCACCTGTTGTCGCCGGGCTTCGCGAGTGGGCGAAATGACGTTCCGGCGATCTGGAAGGGTGGAAGTCAAAGCGAGCCGCAGAGTTACGTCTCCGCCTTGTCATGCTCCTCTGCACATCCACTTCCCTCGATCTTTAGAGCTAACTACAACTCAAACTAGTGGTGATGCAGCTCTAAGAGCTCCCCATAAAGAATTTGATTATCTCGACACGTCCAATTATCCATGACTACCCCGGACAATGCATTCCAAGACCTCACCGGCGTCTTCTCTTCTCGAGACAACAAAGTGCTCGAGATCGAGATCATTCCTTCGAGCCTCGGCTCTTCATTTCTTCAAGACGGTCACTCGATCGGAGTTACCAAGAAGGCTCTAGTTCAAGCATTTACGATCGCACGACAGCATTTTATCAAGCATCTAATGCCCATGTCCGAAGATGACTTCCGAGTCGAGCATTTGAAAAAAAGGCCTGATTCCACGTCCTCGTTTGATTCAGTCATCACCGAGATCATGCTTCTGTTTGACTGTGAGCATCTCACAGCATGTAACTGGCGCAAGCGCCGGCTGCTAGCAGCCGTCACACATTGCTTGAATGGCGCGGATCCGGCCTCGACGATACATTTGCTAGAGACGGAGTTGACGCTCATGGCATCCTATCAGTGCTCGCCGTTACACAGGCATACTAAGTCTCCGACGCTGTGGTCGCATCGACTCTGGGTGCTGGATCAACTCTTTCGGGTTCGATCATTGAGTCTGCAGGCGTTGTTGAAACTCGAGCGAGCAGAACTCGATATTGTTCTCCGTGCTGGAGAACTACACCCGAAGAACTATTACGCATTCAGTTACATGCGGCAACTCCATCTTCTCCTTGCAAACACACTCACCGATCCTAGGTCGACAATGGGCCTGGCCTCCGCCTTGGTGACCCCGGTGCTGGACTGGTGTCTTGCTAACCCGCGGGATATATCAGGCTGGGCGTTTGAGAAATATCTACTCGAGCATGTTCCCAATCAGCACGTCCGGAGGAATGCTGTTGATCGTGCTCTTCGTTTTGCGCGGGATGTGGGATGGGAAGGGGAAAGCCTGTGGGCATTTGTTGACCAGGCCGTCCGTCACTTTGACTTGGAGGCCGTGATTGACGATGTTCTGTACCAGAGTACACCGATCCCTGTCTCAGAGCTTCCGCCGAAATGGCCGTGGAAGACTCGATTGGCCAGGGCAAGGGGATATTGGGAGTCGTATGGACAAAGCAATGATAAATGAGAGTAGCAATTCACATGCCTAGATGAGAGGATAGACTTCAGGTATCATCATGAATCGTGTATTTGTTCTCGCTATGGCTTTTACACTTGGGTATTTGTAGGGAATGAACGCCTTGGGAGTCAACAGAACGCCTTCGCTGGACACCGGCACAAAAGTAACGCAAGAAGGAAGCCGGCAAATGTTGTCTCCTTCTATTCGACCAGTACACCTTGCCTCGTAGTATCCACAAATTGCCAATCATGTAGTCTGCCTAGTATTTACCGTGGCGTACATATCCGATCAGACCAGACTCTCGATTTCGGATAGCGAGGGAGGTAGGAGGTATATCTGGATGGGTGCATCGGAATGGTCGCATCGGGGTTATTTCTTTTTCCCGGCTGCTGCTTCAGCTTGCCTTCGCTCGTCGGCTATAAGACAAATAGTTAGCATGCCTCAGTTCAAAGTAATCGAGCTGCGAACCCACCCTTCCTTTGCTTCTCACGCATAATAGCCGCCGCATCCTCCTTGGCCCTCTGGAACTCAGTACCCGACATTGTGTTCTTAGATTTCTGTGGAGAGAGTCAGCCTAGATCCGGTACCGGGGGTTGGATCGGACAATACCGCACTAGCGGCCTTCTTCTGGGCCTTTGCCCGATCGGTATCGCGCTGGTTACCCCGCGTCATGGTAGATTATATAGGTGAAAAGCGAAGGTAAGGGGGGCTCAGAGCAGTGCGATCGGGGATTGGGGGTTGAAGAAGGAGAAGAAAAAGTCGGCGGGGGCGGGGCCTTCATCGCCGGCGCTGGAAGGAAAAAAGCCTCACTTCCGTGGGCGAATCAGCGATTCCGTGGCAACGTTCTCTGAGGTTCCATGTCTCAATCTTTGGAGATATAGATGCTATTTCTGACTCACCTAGTCTACTGTTATACTGCGTATACTACTAGGGAACCCTGGTAATTGGCATTTCTTGCGCGGTGCTTAGCGCCTACACAGCGGCATTTGTTTCATGTCTCTACAGTCGTGGTTACTTTTCGTAGGATGTAATATAGATCCTTATAGGGATATTTGGGAAAACTTGCAAACTGTACAGTAGTCTAGAGATATACTATAGTAACATATGCTCAAGGGTCTACACAAGGGTATCAGGTGAAGCAAGCCAAAAAAGCGCCTTATGTTGGGATAGAACAGGTCAGGTTTCACCAGAAAGAATCATCGACACCTGTCAGCCACTCGTTCTCCTATTGTGAAGCATAGTCGAGAATACAATAGAAGCCTATCTACTTTGAGCCTAGTGAATCGGGTCATCGACTCAATGCTCAGATCTCTGCGCTTAAACTAGGCCAGTCGCTGCCTTGAACCCGATCATGAAACATCTACTGCCTGAAGAAATCCTGTTCGGTCCCTGAAGGAGTAGCCTAATAATATCTCTTTGTCCTTTGTGTATCACTTGCCTCTTGAGGGTTGTTTCATGCGCTATTCATAGGAGGCTCCCATTGTCGCCCATTGTCCAACATCCTAGGCGCCGTGAATAGGCGTGAATGGGAGTAGATATTCGTAGCCGCCTCTCTTCCTTTCCCTTTCTTTCCTTATCCTCTTTCTTCTTCACATTCCCTCGAGTTGACCTTGATTCTTTGCATTAATATCTTCTTTTTACTGGGACGTTAAGCTTTCTGCTGGCCGGTGGCTTCCTTCCCATCCTTTTAATCCCAGACACATCCACTTCCAAGTCGACATTTCATCTATACCGCTTTTACAATATCCTCTTTGTGCAGTTTTAAAACCTACCGAAATCATGATGGCGAAGCTCAGAGAGTCCTTGGCTGGTCCAGGATATGTGATTCTGAATGCCATCCGCGTCCTCAACATCATTGCCCTTCTCGACATGATCGCCGCCTGCGCCGTGATGCTGGTCAAGACCAACATATTGAATGGCTTCTTCTTCTTCCAAGCTGTAACCCATGCCGTGGTTGCACTTATCAGCAGTGAGTGGTATTTTCGATGTCTCTGGGGCTTGCGCTAACAGCATACAGTCTTCCTCATCCTTTCTGAGCTTCCAGTCTTCCGAGGGTACTGGAACCGCAACTGGCCACTATTCGGCGAAGATGCGGGCTTCATCGCACTCGCGGGCGTCATGATGATCCTGGGGGTAGCCACGCTGGGCAACCTGAACATAGACGTAATGAGCCAGAAGTCTCTCGGCCTGGCATTCTGGCGGATCGTGATTTCGGCGGGTATCCTGGGCATGATCATGAGTGTGATCAACATCATGGCGGTAAGTCAATCCCCATTCTGTGAGCTCAAGAGTACTAATCCGTTGCCCAGACTTTCATCTTCACTGACCGCAAGCAGGGCGTCAGCGCTCGCCACGTTCGAGCATATGGTGCCGTGGCCCCGCAAAAGGTGCTCAGCCAATCCGTCAGTCGAGCCAGCAGCCGCCGGTCATTCCAGCTCAGCTTGAAGCGTGAAGAGTACCTTCCGAGCTATTCACCGCCGCCTACTTTCAAACGTATGACCAAGCGGTTCACGCGTTTCCCCCTCAAGATTTCGAGCCCGATCAGGACTGACAACTCCATCCCCAACACCCATCTCGCTCCGCACCACCCAACAAACGACTATGCTTCGTCCAGATACTCGCGAGACACTTCTGGGGTCGCAATCCCGGATCTGGCGCACCACCCGGCTATGTACGCGAACCAGGTCTAGCTGCTCACGGCGTGCATTAGGGAAAGGTTTAGGCGCTGGCGTGGCACTAGGGGACATGGCGTTTTGGGCTGGGATACCTCAAGCATTGTGAATGAATTGCATCTGATTTCCATCAGTTCTGTTGTATTGATTAGCCGGCGCATTTTCCATTTCAATGAGACGATGTTCATGACGAAAGCATTAGGGCGTGGCCAATGAAATCAAGACCGCGTAGAGAAGTAGAGTTCAAATTAATTGGTAAAATATAAAAGCAAATAAGAATCATTGGCCGTCGGAGATATGGAAACATGAATTGAATTGGAGGGGGAATGAGAAAAGAAAGTTATTTGGGGCCGTTGAAAGTTCTAACCTATAGGCCCGCGCACCGCTTTTGGCCTCAGCGCGCTGCTTTGATGATCTTCAACCTCATCTCACCATCCACCATCTTACATCCAGCCTACCGAGTTCCAATGTGGTAGGAATTTCTTTCTGCTGACTGCAGACATGGCTGGACTCGAAATCTCTTGGGGAACGTACGTGGCCAACCTCCGTATTCCGCTCCGCTTTCTCTAACCGCCAACAGCGTCAAGTCACTTCTCATCTTCTTCGGTCCCATCATCCTTCCTCGTCTGATTAATGCCTACCGTGGCCTCCGTGTGTCTATTGCGAGTCGCCCACCCGCGTGCGCACTCCCCGCCACCGCCGGTCGATCGCTGAATGTCTTGTTCGCCAGCATCGTCTTCTTCCTCATTCTCAGCCTACCCTTTAACCCCCATGCCCCCGAACCCAACATTTTCTCATTGACGCGATCTCGCATCAATACTCCGACTGATGTCATCTTCCACCGACTCATGAGGCTCCGGCCCGACAACCTCTTGACCGAAACCGACACATTACTTCGCGAGAAGCTTACCTCCATTGGCGCCCGCAAAGTGTACCTTACATTTGGACCCGATGCCTTGACCGCGTGCCAATTCTGCTCTTTGGATAACCTCAATTCGTACCTGATCTACTACCTGCCGTTCAACGTGCTTCTGCCACACATGGCACATCTATTGATCTTAGGTGTCGCTACATCCGCACCTTTTGCAGGCCGGGAAGCTGCCCGCTGGCGTACCAAGTTCACATTTGCCGGCCTGGCGCTGGCGGCTCTTGATATTTGGATCGTGGCTACGTATGATGCGCTCCAGTCGGCGTCGCCCGCCGTGCGGGCTGGTCAGCAACCCCCTCCGGCCTCTACTACCTTATTACCTTCCTGCGACCACTGGCATTCGTGTTCTGTGATCTAGCGTGCTCGTTAATTATCTATCTTTCGGCGACCAACCGATTCTTTTTCAAACCGCCGTCTCCAGTGGATCAGCTCGACAATGCAGTATCCGCAGCCCTGACGCAGTTGACGAGCGCGAACACCAAGCTTCACGCCTCGAGCGTGACTCGCAATGCCGTGGTTCGAGACAGGGCCCTGAAGGGTCGTGATGACGCATACTGGCAGACCGTGGCTGCGGCGGAGAATCCGAACCGAGGTACACCGGTGGAGCAAGGCGAGAACTTGACCGTGATCAACAATATCTGGGACGAAGAAGAAGTAGCTCGGGCCGTATCGCGGGCGATGGCAGGTCAGGGAGGGGTGGATTTGGCGCAGTTGGGAATGAATGCGAACGAATTTGTGCGCGGGGTGACGGAAGGTTTAGAATGACGGATTTGTATAGATGTCAACAAGCAAATAAAATTAGACTCAAGCCCTCATCCACAATCCAATAATAGTTGAATATCGTCATTTTTCTTCAGATGAGGCGGTGTGGAGTGTCGATCATCATGTGTTGAAAGTCTCGAAACCTTGAAACGAGCTCACCGTTTTCCCCTCACTTCGCACAACGTGGGCTTCTTTTTCTTTTGTTCATTCTTGTCTCGGTCTTCTTTTTACCGGGAAACAAGAACAGACGAATTAAGGTCAACGAGTTAATTAAAGGGTGTCTGGGCGACTTCCATGAGGTTTCCAGACCATCCCGCTGCCTCAGATTAATTAAGTCCCGAGAACCTTCGCCTTTTCTTCCGCGATCTTCTCCGCTCCGCTTTCCTCCCCCCAACAACACAATTCAGTCGTGCTCTTTGCCAACCACCTTGACATGGCTAAGGAGATCGCTGCTCCTGTGCAATCGCAGGAGCTCTATGTTTCCAGCCCCGGGCGGCCGGTCAAGGAGACCACATTCCGCGAATGGGTGGTCGTCAACCAAATTGGTAAGATATCAACCTACAAAACTATACAATTCTTCGCAGCCCAGAGGCACTCGACCTGTAGCTGCTGGGGAAGCTTGTTCTATGTATTTCTGGCACAAAATGACCTTCACTCGGCTAACTCTTGACTCTGCGCTGCAGGAATCTCGCTGACCATCCTGGCTATGTTACTGGCTCTTCATAACCTCTACCCTTCCCTCCGTCCCTATACCCAACCTTTCTTCGAGCTTTCCTACTACGACTCCGCAACGAAATCTTATGTCCAGGGCTGGGATGATGTCTACTTCGTCGTCAGCGGCGCCCTGGCTCTTACCGCGGTTCGCGCAATTGTGATTGAATGGATCCTCCAGCCATTGGCTCGCTACGCCGGCCTGAAACGAAAGGCCTCGGTTCGCCTTGCAGAGCAAGGCTGGCTGGCTCTCTACTATAGCTTTATCTGGGGTGTGGGATTGGTACGTGCTTTTGGTGGGACGGTGTGCAGACGGAACGTATATGGCTGACTTCTCCGCTATATAGTACTTGTGGAAGAACTCTCACTACTGGTTCGATTTTGGTGCCATTTGGGATTCCTGGCCCGCTCGCCCGGTCTCGGGTCTCATGAAGTGGTATCTCCTCGTGGAGCTGTCTTTCCTTATCCAGCAGATCTTGTCATCCACGTGGAGGAGAGGCGCAAGGATCACTACCAAATGCTGTCCCACCACATCATCACCAGCACTCTTTTGAGCTCCGCCTATATTTACGGCTTCTACAATGTGTCCAACGTTGTTCTGTGCTTGATGGACATTGTCGATTTTATACTTCCTGTATGTTGATCACTACATGGATGAAATGATTTGCCTCGCTAACATAGACTCGATAGTCGGCCAAGATACTAAAGTACCTCAAGAAACAGGACGCCTGTAACGTTGCCTTTGGCATTTTCATGTCTTCCTGGTTCGTCACACGGCACGTTCTCTATAACATGCTTGTTTGGTCAATCTACATGAACGTGCCTCTCAAGATGCCCTATGGCTGCTATACTGCTGGCGAGTTGACCAGCACCAACGGCTACCCGGATAGCTTTGCATACTTGTTCGCGCCTTTCCGCAGCCTGGAGAACCCCATCTGCATGAACCGCACTATCAAGTGGATCTTCCTGTCCTTCCTCATATCTCTGCAGGGGCTGTCCATCGTCTGGTTCGCTATGATTGTCCGGGTCGCATACGGTGTAATCCGCACCGGCGCCGCAGATGACTCCCGCAGCGACGAGGAGGACGAGGTCGAATCCAATGTCGAAGATGCAACTAACGGTTCCGTACGGCTGGCCGCTAAGGAAAGTGTTAGTGATACTCCCGTCGATGACGCTGCTCCCGGTCTGGACCGCCGCCGGTCTAACGGAGCCAATTCCATGCGCGCTCGAGGTCGCGGTCGGGGCCGTGTTCCTTTCGACCATAGCGACCGCAAGGCTCTGCTGGGTCGCATCGGATGCGACAAGCCTACCTAGGCAGGCTTGTTCCTTCGACTCCTTTCCTTTGTATTCACGAATCATTTCATGGCCGGTAGTTAACGGCATGCCGTGACGTCCTCTCTTATTTTCGTTGTTTTCTTTGCGCGTCGCGCCTATCTCTTCACCCGTTCTGCATCTACTAGTTAGGATAGGGTGGGGCTGCGACTGATGAAAAACGAACTTCTCGACTCTCATGATTATCTGTGATTTTGTACTCATGTGCCTCCTTGCCTGGTTGCATATCCATGTTTTACTGCCTATCTTGTTTTCCCTCTGGGTTGGATGTCTCGGGCTGTTCTTTTCGTTGCATTCCGGTTTTCAAGTGCATTAGAGATTCAGACCATAATACCCAATGGATGCGTTTGAAATTGTTCAATTAATCTCTGTGGCTGAGCTTATTTATCCTGCAGAAACAGGGCAGCCAATCATTATCGATGTCGGCGATGCTTATTCTTTCAGTGTGGGATCCTGCGTTTTAGCGTGGAAATCCCTGTTATTTAAATGTTGATTGGACGCTGAGCGAAAGAATGATCTGGCCTTTGATTTGTCCGCATCGTAGAAAGTATTCACATTATACTCCTAGTACTGACATGCGTGTTGCATTGTATCACTCCTCTTTTGAAAGATCCTAGCCCTTGGATATAGGTATTCCATCTTTACAAGCAGCTTATTCGAGTTCCGAGGGTCATTCTAAGGTCATCTGCAATGCCCTGGTGTAGCACTTTTCGTATGATCAACAACTCACATGTGGAATCAAAGTATCAGGAGGATGAAAGTTTCCAAGTTTTCACATATACCCGGTACTCCATGCAGCAAGCCACCTTAGGAGACGGCCTGTGCCTTATGAGTGGCAGGTCTGCCTCGTAATCCCAAAAGCCCTGCCAGTGGTAGATAATTCATCTCTAGAAGTCCAAAATGCAGATCTTCATCCGCCCGTATCTCGTAATTTGGCGAGGGCAGCCATGACACCCTCGCTCATCTCTTCGGATGGCTGCTCCTCATTCATGGAGTCGTCAATGGCGGCAGGGGCCGTCCGACGGCTTTCTTCCAGTACGGCACGTAGCACCTCTTCGTCCTCGTCTATGTCTGCGTGTTGTGGCCTTGGTTCTCTGTTTTGGTGTTTGGGTGCAATTGCCGTAGCTTTCTTGGCTTTTTCCACCCTGAAATCTTCCCTGACGGCATTACACCACTGTTGAACCTTCTTTTCACCCCAGCCAGGGACGGCGCTGAGGACCTCTGGCTGCGCGTTTACGGCATTCTGCAAGGTTCCAAACGTGGAGATCAGGCTTGCCGCATCGGACTTGTTGATTGTCCTTGGAGTGGTAACAAATTCAACCAGTGATTCCTTGTATGATTGGGCTTGCTGGGTGCGAATGGCCGTGGGCTGTGCGTATTCCGATGACTTGAAGAGTTCGAGATAATGTGCTGCTTCTGGGGCAGACCAGCAAAGGAACAGGGTCAGATTGTTGATGATGGATGTTTTGGATAGCTCTCTGAGAACGTCTTCATGGTTGGGGATATCGACCATGACTAGCACGATGCGCAGGTTGTATTTGCCGGCAAGAAGTCGGACTCGTGAGTAGATGTATTCGGGATGTAGACGATGGTATTTCAGGGAAAGAAAGAGTGCGCATGTCGTTGTGCCAACGACATAGTCAGCGGGTATCAGCATACTCCCAAGGAAGAAGTTTGATGTGATTCAAGATTGGATTGCCTTTCTGTCGCGTGGACACGAGGATCGCCGATGGACCGGGTCGATTTGGAAGGGCCTGTGGTTTGGGTTGTTGGACTTTGGATCGAGCTGAGGATCCGGGTGTTACAGGAGTGGAGGACCCAGTATTGGCTCCCTTATCTATACGAGAACTAGAGTCGCGATTGTCCATGGTGGTTGTTGAGCTGTGCTGATAAGGCGAGAGCTTGCGCCTTATCGAAGTGGCTTCACCGCCTGGGATCCGCAACATCGCTTTTTCTGCCGCCAATTTTTTTGCGTTTCAATCGACTTTTATTCGACTTTCGATTTCACCAAGTTCAGCCTTTGCGATTTGTTTTCGCAATGGTCGAGTCAAGCAAGAAACGGCGCATCTCTGAAGAGAGTGCTGTCCAAGATACAGAGACAAAAATGGAAAATGCCACCAAGACCGACAATACAGAAACCAAGCAGCCCAAGAGAACGCTCTTCGTTCGATCGCTACCCACCTCTACTACCACCGAGAGGCTAGTCGAATTCTTCTCACAGTCTTACGTGATCAAGCATGCCACTGCCGTCATCGATCCCAAGACGAAGTTGTGCAAAGGATACGGTTTCGTCACATTCGCCGATCTCGAGGACGCCGAGAGCGCCTTTAAAGAGTTAAATGGGGCCAAGTTTGACGGGAAGCAAATCAGGATCGACTACGCCGAGTCGCGTCATCGTGAGATCGACGAGAAGCTCGGCAAGAGTGTTCCCTCCGCTGCTGGCCTCAAACAGAAGCAGGATCGGGAGGACAAGAACGCCGAGAACCAGCCCCCGAAACTGATTGTCCGCAACTTGCCGTGGAGCATCAAAACTTCCGATGACTTGGCTGTTCTATTCCGCAGTTTCGGAAAAGTCAAGTGGGCAACTCTCCCCAAGCGTGGGAACACACTTGCTGGTTTCGGCTTTGTGGTTATCCGGGGCAGGAAGAACGCGGAGAAGGCGCTCCGGGAGGTGAATGGGAAGGAGATTGACGGCCGCACCTTGGCTGTTGATTGGGCTGTCGACAAGGAAGTCTGGGAGACGCAACAGAAGGAGGAGGAGGAGGAGAAAGAAGACAAGGATGTGGACATGGACGCCGAGGAGGGTTCTGTGGAGGAAAACCCAGAGGACGAGACTTCATCAGACGGGGAAGATGGCGAGGAAGATGATGAGGACGAGGACGAGGATGAGGATGAGGAGGATGATTTGGAATATCTGGAAGACGACGAGGAAGAAAAGAAGGAAGATGACCGAGACGCATGTACGGTCTTCCTTCGCAACCTTCCATTCACATGCGACGATGAGGCACTTTACGAACACTTCAAACAATTCGGGCCTTTGCGCTATGCCCGTATTGTCATGGACCACGAAACTGAACGACCTCGTGGTACCGGATTTGTGTGTTTCTGGAAGCCCGAAGATGCACACGCCTGTATCCGCGAAGCCCCCAAGACGGCGGAGATGCCTCTTGGAGACAAGCAGCGCCCTAACCCAGCAATGAAGCATTCCGTCCTGCAAAACGAAAATGCGGACCCTAGCGGACGGTACACCCTGGACGGCCGAGTACTCCAAGTTGCTCGCGCTGTGAACAAGCGCGAGGCTGCAAAGCTCGAAGAAGAGGGTGTTTCCCGCCGTCTGGTTCGTGACAAGGATAAGCGTCGTCTCTACCTGCTGAATGAGGGTACTATACCCTCGAACTCTCCGCTGTACAAGAAGCTGTCTCCCTCCGAAATCAAGATGCGCGAGGAGAGCTACAAGCAGCGAGAGGGCTTCATCAAGAAGAACCCGGCTCTGCACCTGAGTCTTACTCGACTTTCCGTTCGCAACATTCCCCGCCACATCACCTCTAAGGATCTGAAGCAACTTGCTCGTCAAGCCGTCGTTGGCTTCGCGACCGATGTCAAGGCTGAAAAGCGCCAGCCTCTGTCGAAGGAAGAACAGCAACGATCCAGAGATACCATGAAGGAACTCGAGCAGATCAGAAAGGCCAACAAGCAGGGTATTGTGCGACAGGCTAAGATTGTCTACGAAACTCGTGAAGGTACCAAGGTCCCCGAGAAGAGCGGCGGTGGTCGTAGCCGTGGTTACGGTTTCATCGAATACTTCACCCACCGACACGCACTTATGGGTCTCCGCTGGCTCAACGGTCACGCTGTGGAGGTCCCCGCCAATCCCGATAACGAAGAACGGGACAAGAAGAAGCGCCTGATTGTCGAATTCGCTATTGAAAACGCACAGGTCGTCAAGCGCCGCGAGGAATTGCAGGCCAGAGAAAAAGAAAAGGCCAAGGAGGGCCCCAAGCCCGAGGAAGATGTTAAGGAAGATGAGGATAAGAAGGATAAGAAGGGTACCAAGCGGAAGCACTCGCAAACTCGCGATGGTAAGAGCAAGGATGGCGAAGACAAGGACGAGGATGAGGAGGAGAACAAGATTGCCAAACGCAACCGCATTATCGCCAAGAAGCGCATGCAACGGAAGGGCCGCAAGGGCCGGTCGTGAGTCGTGTTTTTCTTTTCCTTTTCTGTTGGGTATAGTGTCTATACACTCGAGCATTTGTCTATGTATCTAATGGCTGTCCGATACCACCATTTTTTGATTTCAATAAAAGCATTGATATTTACCACCGGACTCGAGTTCAGTTTCGTATATCTCATACAATCAACTTAGGCCACAGGCCCTGTAACTTCCTATATTCCCATGTACTAGGTGTTCTTGGCACCTTCAACCTTGCCGACAATATTATACCGCTTGCTGAAGAAGGTGAACCACTCATCCAGCACCGTCTTCTCCTTGTCGTCTAGATCGTACCAATCAGGCACACAGTCCTCCGGCTTAAGCGATGAGCAGGCGAGCGCGCGCGAGGAATCCTTGCCGGCAAACACTAAGTTCCATATCAGCGGAGCTGTTCAAGTTCCCGCAAGTAGTAACTCACCGCGATATTGACCGGAAGGACCGTAGGCAGCGTTGCGGGTCACGTCGAAGACAGTACCCTTGATGGCGACAAGAGTCGGGCGGCTGGGATCGGTACCTGGATGCGAATGAGTCTGGAGTATTCCAAGGAACCGAGGTAGAATTACCGTCGCATTTGGCCAACTCCTCGGGCGAGATAGGGTCATCCTTGGGCGGGTCCAGCTGGACGGGCACCTTTGGGGAGAAGCGCTTAGGTTCGGGCTCGTGTTCGACCATTGTGTGAAGAGGGGAGAATCGGAGTGGAGAATTGGAGAATTGACAGAAGCTCAAATCGTGGGGCAGCGGGGTTCGGCTGACGAACTCGGTTCCCGAGGTCGTTGATTGCTCGAATTTATGGAGTATATAGTGTCAGAGTATATAAATGTGATTGAAGGCTAATTAGATCCAGTTGATAATGCTATAGTTGTCTACTTATGTATCTTAGCATTTGATATATTGTATCCCATGACGTCAAATAACATGGATTTGATTGCGTCAGATGTCTCTTGACTTGTACCACCTGAACGGACACTTTCAGTCTTTCGGTCTTTCATTCTTAACCTTCGATTCAACCTGTCTAGAGCATCTCATTCCACACTCGCAAGCATGTCTTCATCCAATGTGCAATCAAGTTCGCAGGCTAGCTCAGCCATGCCTCGTACCCACACAGCAATTCCGCGAAAGCATATTGATCCTAATCGGGACGTTATGTATGACGAGCAGTGGACCCATTATCTCTATTTCGAAGATAACGATCCCTTCTTTCCTCCGGCCTGGCTGGGCAAGGATATTCTACCGTCTGAGCGGCGACCTTCGAATGAAAGTGCAACTAGCAGTGGCTCCAAAGACAAGTAGCTGCAGAGTGAGGATGTCCTCTGGGTTCAGTATGGAGAGAATGCAAGGCTTCTTTTCGAACCTTTTGGTTCATGTGATTGAATTATTTCGCATCTGTGAGAGTCCTAACTGGTCAATTTTGTGTCTGACTTTGATAAGCTACGTGTTGAGCTCCAGTATGACCCAGGAATCGATATTTGAATCTTACTATAACACATATCTCAAGTTTCCATATGTGTAAATGTGTCACTAGTCGTATAAAGGGATAGACTATAGAGAAAACCTCGACAAAACCCAGTCCTTGCCGGCCAACAGCGCCTGCATAATTTGGCTTTGGTGCTGCGGGCTCTTCCACAGCCACACGAGTCCGGTAATGGCACTGGCAAGCACGGAAACTTGAATAGTTCTGTGTATCCGCTGCAAAATTACGCCCTTGCGAGTCCGCTTCGCAGTCCAGTGCCGCCAGACTGGGAATGAGCAGCGCAGCCAGTAGTCAATTTGAGAGAATCTAGACGCAAGGTTAGAACAAACACGAAGTCGGCGTGTATACACTTACGGATACGTGGTCGAATTCCAACCATCTGCCTTGATGTACCAACTAGAGCACACACCCCGTCGGAAAACCGTCTTTTGCAGCTGGTCTTGCACTGACTTAGTCCAAGCCCGTTCGGCTTCCTCCTTGATCTCATACGAGCTAACTTTGCCCTCCAATATGGGCTTAATGAACTTTAACGAGTAGTTGACTGCATTCTCGGTCGCGAAAATGACGCTGGTATGGCCAGTGGCAGTGTTCGGCCCGAAAAGCATAAAGAAGTTCGGGAACTGATCCACTGCGATGCCGAGGTAGGCCTGAGCGCCTCCGCGCTCACTCCAGACGTCTTCCATAATCTTGTTTCCCTTGCCAATCACCTTGAGTGGATGGAGCCACTGATTAGTCTCAAACCCGTTGCCCAAGATGATCACATCTGCCGGGATCTCTCTGGCTTTTTCCGAGGATGTCTTCTGGTTGGGCGGATAATGCGATCCCGGACCAAGTGTCACACTTTTGGCATGGACTCGAGTCAGCGGCTGAGTGGTTAGCTCGACGTTGGATGCGTTCAAACTGCGATACCAAGTACCGTCGATGACCCGGCGCTTGCAACCGAGGCTGTAGTTGGGGGTGAGGACTTGGTGGTATTCCTTGGGTGCCTTTATGCGCATATGCTCCAAGAAAGCTTTCTCGAGCCGGGGCCGTTGCCAACGACCATACGCAGTGTCCGCAAACATAGCAAAGAAGTTATGTTCAAGCATACAGAACATAGCGTTGCGCACAAAGTGCGACAGTCCCGGGACGTAGGTCATCAAGCTGGGCATCCACTTCTCCCAGCGTTCCAGCAAGTGAGGCGGTAGCATATCTGGCTGAACCCATGGAGGAGTGCGCATCAGCTGCGTGATGGAGCGAACGTTGGCCTCGGGCTTGGCCAGTTCAGGCACCACCTGTGCCGCACTGCAGCCAGAGCCCACCACGATGACATCCTTGTCCTGCAAATCAATGTCGCTATTCCACCGGGCCGTGTGCATGATTTCACCCTGGAAATTATCAATCCCGGGGATATCCTTCGGCCAGGTTTTGGGTTCAACCAAGCCTCCCACACCGCTGACGACGACCTTGGCTCGCACAACCTCGGTTTTGGTGTACACACTATGCGGGCCTTTCTGGACGGCAAGCTGCTCCCGATCATAACTGGAAAGGTCACCAGTACCGGGAACAAGATGCGAGAGCGTGACTTCCCACTCCTCATCATCCTCGACCCACCGAAGCTGCTTTACGTCGGTATTAAATTGAATCTTGTCGACGATCTGGTACTTCTCGCAGACATCCGCGAGATACTGTGCAATTTCGGGACCAGAAGGGTGGATTGTCGACCAATTCTTTTTCGGCGCAAAAGAAAAAGAGTAGAGGACAGCCGGACTGCAACAGAAGCCGTGTTAGATATGAACGACAAGCCGAGCTTATACATACACATCACAGGCAGCGCCGGGATACCGGTTGATCCACCAAGTACCACCGATGCCCGACTGGCGCTCAAAGATTCGGAACTGATCTGTTCCAAGGGCCTCTTTCAAACGACAACCCATGGCGATGCCGGATTCTCCGGCGCCAACAATGAGCACGGGGTAGTAAGTATGGGCATCTTTGCCATAGGCATGGCGCTTATGGATGTTTGCGATCGAAGGCATCGTCAAATCGATGTTTTTAACCTGGGATCAACGATTTAAAAGTATTGTAAGACGAGTCAGATATAATGGCCCAACGACTGCGGAATGGGAATACACCGTGGGGACTGGATGTAGCACAGCACGTGTAGGTACCTAAGCACGATATATGCGCAGTTAAGTAGATTAAAAAGACGGAGTAAATGAAAGCCAGGAAGAACCCATCTGATCCTTTTAGTTTCGAAAGTAGAGAGGGGAAGGAATTGGCAGCCTCGGCAATGCCTCATGCAATAAACGTATTATGCGTCTTAGTGAGAATGAATGTGATCATTATTCATGAGTGAAAAGCTTAAACGTCTTCATATAATTGGTGACATTGTCTGGGGACCCCGGAAATCCTACCTGTGTACCCTGTATACTGCGTACAATTCGGGAACTCGGAATCTGGGGTTTAGGGTTTGAATTCCGCGCTGCAAATCATTCTCTTTCTCCACCATTCCCCCGCGAGCTGCCTGCATGAAGCTTCCCCAATGGCGTTTCAGCAACCGAGTCTCGGTACTCTCACGCTCCTCGACTGATTTGCAGCGATCGCCTCTCCGGCCACTCTTCCGCAATTTCTCCACATCCTCGGCCGATCGATATCGTTCCCTTGAGCCCCTTGAAGACGAGAGCATCGATGCATTTCGAGCCCAATGTTTCGCTCCCGAGCGTCCTGCCATTCTCCCCCGATCACAATTCAATGCTTTGCCCGCGTTGAGACATTGGTTCCAGAGCTGCACTCCCCCGACCGGCGCTCTAGGTCAACCCGCCACTCGCCTGAACATCGAATACTTGACAAAACATGCTGGTGATGCGTTTGTTCCGCTAGAGCTCACCGAGACAGCCGGGACTGACGTGTTGAGCTTCCGGCAATTCCACGCACCGTTGACAATGTTTCTCGAGTGGATGCGCATGGCCGAGAACTCTCCACAATCGAGTCGTTTATACCTCGCCCAGTGTCAACTCCTTGACTTGCCTCCGGTCCTGCGACAAGACTTTCCGACTCCAGATATCGTGGCACAGGCTGGCAAGGGCGACGTGTATGACACGAATGTTTGGATTGGACATCCACCAACTTATACTCCTCTGCACCGCGATCCCAACCCGAACCTCTTCGTTCAGCTTGCTGGGCAGAAGGTAGTGAGACTACTCGCTCCGGCGGATGGGCAGGCCGTGTTTTCTGCCGTCCGGCAGCGATTGGGGAAAAGCGGAGGGAAGGATGCCGCGGCCTTTCGAGGCGAGGAGATGATGCAGGGCCAGGAGCGTGCTTTGTTGGATGAGATGGTGTGGAGAGTCCCGGCATCTGCTGGTTCAGATGCCGGGACTGGATATGAAGCTCACCTTGGCGCCGGAGATGGACTCTTCATTCCCAAAGGATGGTGGCACAGTATCAAGGGAGTTGGCCAAGGCGTGACTGCTTCGGTAAGTCTTTAACTACTGATAATAGCTTGATGTTCTGCTTTGCTTATGCTGTAACAGGTCAACTGGTGGTTCCGATAAAGTCAGAAGAAATGATATCCTTGACTGATTTCTGGACCTGAATTGTAGAATACGAATACATAAAATCATTATCTAAGGCGATATACATGGGATGTGTAATACTGCAAATACTAAATCTAATATGATGTTGGTAGTAGTGTTGTAGTTGCGGCAGTTCTAGAATCGTCTCGACTCCACCCAACTATTTCAACCCTCAAAATCCCCAGACCTCCACAACCACACCCAGTCTCAGCATGCTATTGTCACGCACAGCTTTTCGCGCCGCCATCTTTCACCTGAGCATAAATCCAGCTCTAATCCGCGCCTCAACTCCTGCCGCCTTTGCCCTGAACATCCCGGCCCATATTCCCCAAACACCGAGCTCGCGCCTCTACACTGTCCTCTTCCCGCAGTGCGCACCACTTTACTCCCAAACACGCACAATGTCGACAGGGCCGGACTCTACAACCGAGCCCACCGCTCTAAAACAAGACGCAAGCGAATCGCAATCACAGGATGCGCAACAATCCTCAGAGCGCCTCGCCCTCCCACCCGTCGAGTCCTCCGACGGCCTCCAGCAACTTGACCTCAGCGCTGAAGGCGGCTCAACCGTTACGCTTGATCATCTGGGTCCCATGGTTGTCAATGTGGATGGGACACTGTCCCGGATTGCGAACTGGGAGAATATGGCTGAGATTGAGCGCAAGAACACTCTTCGCATCATCGGGAAGCGGAATAAGCAGCGCTTGGAGGCTTTGAAGGCTGCTCGGGGCGAGAAATAGGATAAAGGGACAGTCTACTACATATTGTTTTGGCATGGAATGGTGTTTGAGAAGCGTTTTAATTGACATATTAGACCTATGGTCATATTATTGATTTGCATTTTTATTTCTGAGATCTATATTGGAGTAATGCTGTTCAGACAGCCAGCGTATTCCACGGGTTGCATTATTCTAGAATAACATGGCCGAAAGCCTTGCTTCTGGTACCATCCATCTGACTCTGATGGAAGTGTTAAGCCAGACTCCCGTAGTCTAGTTGACTATCATGGGTACAAATAGGAAAGTGGCGCCTTATCTTCTTCGCGTCATTTTTCCTTTGCTAATACTGCTAAGCTGGATTAATATTTTATCGCCAGTTTTCCGCTTCCTCGTGATCTGAGGACAGAGACTAGTTGGTTCTAGAGGCATCAGTGCGTTCTTTGTCTGACTAGAGATGAAAACTGCCGAGCCTGCGACATACTGCACACACTCTGCAAACAAGGAACATATAATGCCAGGCATCCCGTACGTTAGTGCTTGGGCATAATGTCGAAAATATCTCGTTAGCAAAGAGTCATCTTAGAGATAAAATCTTCTGTCTCTTGTGCCAAAACAACTGGATCCGGACTTTTCACATCAGGGGTCTCAATATGGACAACATAGGCCTACTTCTGCGACATAGTTGGGCCCGTAAGCTCCGTCCGCATAGACTTCATCCGGGCCTCCGAAGGAGGACGGCTCGCGAGTGGTTCTTGGAAAGTTTTGATGGTGTTTTTGATTACTGACGTGTCCGTAGGTTAAGATATGGCTGGTGGTCAGCCGGACAGGCGCTTGAATAACCCCTGTAAACTTTGTTGTACTATTGGAACAAGAGCTATCAACAGTAGATAGTAAATCCCAACTTTGCCTACACCATTGGCACTCAGTGAAGAGTCCAGTGATTCCTACTTGACAACAAGTTTTTTCCTACAGATTATTATTCAATCCCCTCTAAGCTATAGGCGCCATCAGCGCTAGACAAGAGCCTAAGCCCTTATATGATGGACATATTCGACCAAATCACCTTAGGCCTTGCCCTAGTATTACCTACTTAGCAGAGCCTCAGATACGCTTCCAGAGCTTAGCAACTTCTTTGCCTTAATTTCAATCCATACTTTGAGCAAAGCTTCTTCTCTTCGCTATGACTTCTATTTTCAAAATCTTGGATGCCGCAAAGATGTTGTCAGATCTCCTGTGTTCAGGTTCAAGCAATGCTGCCTAAACATAAGAAGCCAAAGTCTGTATTCATCAGCCTACAATGCATATTTGCTCGGACTAAGGGTGCGCTGGCTCAGAAGTAATAGGTGAATTAGGAGGGGTAACCGTTAGCGAGGGTAATATATTGACAATTCTAGGTATGCACCAACCAGAAGATTTCCGGTGTCCAGGAAGAATGGTCGTCTGACGGGAATGAATCCTACCATCTTGCACCCAGTCATATCTGCAATTTCGCATCGTGCAAGCCCGGATAATTTGGCTACCTCTACAGTATATAAGACTCAATCTTTTCCCACTTGCTATGATTAAAACCATCCCAAACAAGGCCATCAGGTCGGAAGTCAAGAACTATTTACGTGAGCTTGGAACCCATCCAGTCATCTACCTAGGTAGTACCTTAACTAACTAAAGACAAATAGCGCAATCCGTCATCTCTAAGTATGTTATGTGGCTCGAGTAGGTCTTCACATATATTGATAGGAGTTAGGATGTGTCAACACGAGTCTATACCAGTCAAGGTGCCCGATCCGAAGACTGGCGAACTACGCTATACGACGGTTCGAGGCAAAAAAATAAGAGATTGTGGCAATGCAAAATGCCAAACCTCGACAGCAAATCCAAAGAATAAGAAATAGTGGGTATTTAGCTCTCAGCTTGAGAACATCTTGGCTTATAAGTATCACAGAGACCGAAATCGCTCGATGGATGAATATGGACTTTGTGTTCAACATATGGCAATATTCGAAGAATCCAGAACGGTTGTTTTTGTTTCTTAATGTATATGAGACCTCCCAGAAGTGAAGTCTTGTGGCTTTGGAACTTTAAACAAGACACTTCATTTTCCACCAGAGTAACCTCGACTTTCCTAAACACAGAAAACAATATCCAGTTTCCCGCACCTCCAGCGTTCTTCTGACTCTCGTCTCCACCCTGATGTAGTGCCCTCCTCGTCATACGGCCAAGATGCCTAGTGGCACCTCAAGGTCTTCTAGAAGATGGCCATTAATTCTTTGAAGAAATGTTCCATGTTATTTAGGTCAAGTTCTTCCCGGAGCTTCTTCAGAGAGAAATCATCATTCTCGAATTCCGCGATGCGAACATGCTCAAGCCCTCGAGCTCGCTTGGGCTGCATCGGAGATCCCCTAACGGCACACGAATCAAAGTCGATGACCACCATTGTATTACAGTCTCGGTCTGTAAACATAACGTTGCCATCATGGATATCATTATGGACAAGATTGAGGGAATGGAGATGATCGATGCCCGCCTTGATTTGCTCAAGGCAGCTTTCAGTGTCAACTGAATGGCCCTCTTCCAGGTAGTCCCTGAGCGTCAACTCGTACTTTTGAAAGCATAGCCCGGTTATCCGGCCAGCTTTTACCACACATCCAAGATAGCGGGCAACGTTTTGGTGTTGTTCACTTTTCATCAAAACCTCGCAAATTCGTGCTTCTTCGAGGATGTATAAGCTGAGTGACGCTGAGCCTTCGTAGCAAATGTGTTTGGGCCGCTTGATGTAGACGTCCGGCCTCCCAGGGTCAGGGCATATGGTGAGATTATCTTCAAACAGGGGATAGATATGCTCTTCTGGAATCCGATGGAGGCTAGATCTATCCATAATAGGGAGATTCTCTGGACCGTCGACGAATCTAGGCAGCTTGGCCTCAAAATAGTCGTTGTCATCCCGGAAGATGACATGCGTGTACATGAATTTAGGGTCATCTGGGCCGTCCGACCAATCCCAGCACTCAGCCATGGCATGGTATTTCATTTTAATAAGATATAATAATACCTGTCTTAAAAGGCGGTTCAAATTGAGGAAGTTGGGAAGGATGGATTGTAAGCACGGAGACACGGCCTATCTTAAATACTACTGCAGCCCGGACCTCACCCGCCACAGCTACAAGACCAATAATAATGGAGAGTTTTACTAGGTGATACAGCATAAAGCGGTGAATGTCAATTAGACAAAGAAGTGAAAGCCATAAGCGGTAATCGGACTAGTCTCGGTCTGGTTACTTGGCACATTTCTATTATAACTTAAAATGATGCACCTCGGCAACACTCCAGACAAGGATATATGAGATTATCGAAAGACAATACACAGTCAAGGAGAAAGAGAAGAGTAGATCCCTAACATGTAGGCTAGAGCCTAATGATGCTAGTGTATGCCCGCTTGATGTTTTGCTGTTTATCAACAACGACCACGTGGTTACCTGGTTACCGGCCAGTAATATCACCGTATGCAAATTTCATGCAAGCTAGTCACAGTCACATAGCCTTTGCCAACTGCCACTTACAAAGGCTTATATCCCCATCTGCAGCTCATCGCCCGTACCCATCCCCCAGTTGGTCATCCATTAGAGATCTCTTTGACATTATGGAGACCAACTGGCTTATTGATCTCGTCCACGGGGCACAGGGCCAGCTTTGGGTTGACAAGGTGAACGAGGCCCACGGTTTGGGACGTCTCTGCCCGTGGGTATCGACATTTCACCCCGACAAGCTTTCCTGCCAACTTGACGGTACCTTTTACCATGGCGCGTTCAATGCCGGCGTAAAAATGGTCTTTACTGATGGCACTGCCTGGATGGTTCGTTTTCCCCGTGTGGGGATGGTTTGCGACGCCTATATGGACGAGAAGGTTGCCATGGAGGTGACGGCCCTAAATCTTATTCGCGACAGGACTACCATTCCCGTCCCAAAGGTCCATGCGTGGGGACTCTCTGCCAGCAACTCACTTGGCCTAGGCCCGTTCATCATGATGGAATTCATTAATGGTGTGAGCCTTAGTGACCTTCTTCAGGACCCTAACGCTGAGCGTCCCAACAGAATTATGAGGGAAGACATTAGCGAAAGTGATATTGAAGTTATCTACCGGCAGATGGCGAATTTCCTACTTCAGCTCTTCCAACTCGATTTTGACCGGATTGGCAGCCTGCCGTCGCCAGATGCTGAAGCTCAAAGCCCTACACCGCCACGGCCACTAACTTTTAAATCTCATACCATCCTACAAAATGGAGGAGTGAACACTTTCGGTATGTATCGTTGCCTTCTTTTCCCCTTCTCATCCTTACCGCTCTGATGAGGCGTTAACTAAACCAATTATGTCTAGGTGACCGATCCCAAGGGTTCACGACAACAACCGAGTATTTCCAATACGTCGTCGAGCAAGACTGGGACCAGCTCATTCATCAGCCGAACTCGATTATTGGTCTGTATGACGCTCAAAACAAGTATGTGGCGTTCAAGGTTTTAAAAACCCTGATACGTGACTTGGTCCATGCGGACTACGACCATTGTAAGTTTAAGCTGATTTGTGACGATCTCGGCTTGGCGAACCTGATTGTCCGTGGCAAGGACGACCTCACTGTCGTTGGAGTAGTGGATCTTGAGTGGTCATATATCGGGCCCGCTCAGCTCTTTGGCTCGGCACCATGGTGGCTTCTCCAAGACAGGCCTGTTAATAGCGACTGGGACTGCGAGGACGACGAGCCGCCCGAGATAGCTGCCCGTTACTTCAAGTGCCTAAACATCTTCATGCGTGTCTTGGAAGAGGAAGAGGAAAAAGTGCCAGAGTACCGTGGGAGAGAGCTCTCCAGTCTAGTTAAATGGTCACAAGCCTCTGGGGCTATGTGGCTACACATGCTCCTTTCGTCTGGCTTTAATGGCCAACGCACCTCTCCCTTTACGCAGCTACGTCAACATTTGGGGGATACTGATTGGGCGAGGCGTGAGGAGGAGTTCGAAAACCCGGAAGAACTTGAGGCTTTTGCGGCGCGGAAAGTGAGCGAGCTACATGAGTATGATGAAGCATTGGAGAAGCTGGAGGAAAAGAAAGCGCTTATGGACAGCGGGGATATGACAAAAGAGGAATTTATTGCCAAAGCTCTGGAAGAACTAGGCTGTATCCCTTGATCCGAGGGGTTGTTATATAGGATGCTCGCCCGGCTTCCGAACTGCTAGATTCTCGGATTTGTATGGGAAATGTCTTGGGCATCTCTAATTGTTGTCGGGACTTGATGAGATATTGGAGTTCTGGCTGTCTGATGCTAACATGAGCCAAATAATAGCACTTTAGAAGACTTGTTTCTGGATTCTCATGACAAACCCCATTCGGGTTCCCGAGACTAGAATGTAGCCTACCCAAACCCCCTGATGCCCGAGGCGCCGGCTGTCAGCGCGCAAATGCCCCTACGGCAGCCCGGTTCGTCTCTCTCTATATGATACTTATAAGCCAGAAGAAGTATAACTAGAGAGTCAAACTCACCATTTCTTGTTCTTTGGATTTGCTGTAGATGTTGGACATTTTGCCTTGTCACAATCTCTTAT
Source organism: Penicillium sp. DT28 (assembly GCA_036712075.1). Lineage (NCBI taxonomy): Eukaryota > Fungi > Ascomycota > Eurotiomycetes > Eurotiales > Aspergillaceae > Penicillium > Penicillium sp. DT28. Next base: position 1,556,946 of record JAZHLO010000003.1, on the reverse strand, counting down.
CTTCGAACCACGAACAGTGGTGTACCGCACTTCTCCTGTCTTCGGATCGGTCGTGGTGACGTCTTTAATTTCGTATTCACACATCTTAGATCGTTATAACATTTGTAAAGACTGATTTAAGCGTGGCTTGTGTGGTGATGAATCTATTTGTCTTCGGTCAGTCAAGGTACCAAATGATTTGGTTCTAAACTCACCTGACCAGTTAGACTCTTCTCGACTCCGGAGCTAATGGTCTTTGAGATGGTTTAACAATGGCAAGTGGGAAAAAGAGAGTCTTATATATTGGGGAGGTAACCAACTGATTCGGGCAGGTTTAGAAATCGCGGATGTGACCGGGCGAAAGTTGGCAAGACTTATTCCTATCAGACGACTGCACTTGTTAGGCACCAGACCCCTCGTAGTTGACGCATAAGAATCGTTAATATACCTAGGTATTTTCCTCGCTCACATTGACCCTCCGAACTTCCAGGTCTAACCTTGGCATCCGTACCCTCTAGATCTACTACCAGTACCCGTGCAAGCTACGTTTTGAAAACAAATACTGGCTCTCATTGCTGCATAAAAAGGCCCGTCCGTTCTAGGCCAGCACGCTCTTAGTCCGAGCAAATATGCGTCATAGGTTGATGAATGCAGGCTTCAGTTCCTTATGTTTGGGCAGCAATGCTTGAATCTCTGAAGGCAAGAGGTCTGAGGCTCTGCTAAGTGGTGATAATAGGGTAAGGCCCGAGATCTTTTGGTTGAGTATGGAATAATTGGCATTATGTGTTACACAAGGACAGGACAGATAGATAGGGTTTGGAGACTTTGAAAATCCCATTGTCAAGTAGGCGCCGTTGGAACCTTCACTACGTGCCAATAGCGCAGGCAGGAAGGTTGACAGGGATTATTCGCCTGTCCGGCTGACCATCCTTTATCCCGGCATATCTTATCCTGCGGACACGTCAGTAGCCAAAACCGCCACAAAAGGATTTTGCAGGATCATATCTGCAGACTGGGCAGCTGAGCACTTGCATGAATTTAGAAGCCTCAACCTCCTACTGCCGGAATGAGTTACTGTACTTGGGATATAGCAATAGTAAGTCTGTTGTAGTAGTTATAGATGGTACTTTCAACCAATGAATCTGCAGTGAATGCGATGAGTCAGCCAATCTGGGGAAGGCAAACCCCCGCTGAGGAATCTCTCCGCACTCGGTTACCGCCATTTCCCTTCAGCTGTTTCACTCAGTGCTCTTGTTTTTGTATATCATGGCCTCGGAATCACCTCATTTTGACAAGACACCCCCTCACACTGGCTCTGGCGATCAGTCTGCCACTCCCACTGCCGATTCAGCCAAGAGAAAAGCGGAACAGACCAACGGAACGCAGACGCGCACAAAGCGGAATCGCTACATCTCCATCGCATGGTATGATAATAGCCTGCTTCAGTCCGATCTCGGACCCTTTACGTGTTTGGGGTGCCAGAGCTGCAAACGGGTACTCCTTGCAGAGTCATGCCACCTTCCGCTCACTCTGGAAGGACCAATATATGCATCCCGTACAGAGCTAACCAGTAGCAACTTTGTTTAGCAACGAATGTAAGCGGCGCAAGATCAAGTGCAATGGACAAGTCCCGTGCCAACGGTGTGGTCATTTGAATCTGGAATGTATGTGAAGCTCAGTATGTGCCCGGCTGCCGCAAGCCCAGACTAACTATCAAATCAGGCCGATATGCACCAAATTGCTGCAATAACAGTTTTAAAGATTCCGAGTACGTTACGGAATTGGTCCAAGGGTTATTTTAGCTGCTAATACGCCAAATCAGCGAATTCCGTTCCATGAGCTCACAATTGACTTCACTTCAAGATCAAGTCAACAGACTTTTCAGTAGTTTGAGCGATCTTCAAGCCCAGAAGCTCGCATATGAATCCCCGACATTTGACCCTCTTCCCCGCGATGAATCTCAGCCCACCTTCACGCCTATGCCGACTGGCATGCCAAAAACGCAGCCCCGCCATCCACGTTTTCATGGTCCGACCAGCTCTGCTTTCAACTTTGACGTCGCTAAATCAAGTTTACAAAGCATGGGTATTAATCCCGCAGAAGATGGAATTCCCGATGAATTGACGACGGCGCATGTCACCCCGGCAGGCTCCCCGCCTCCCCATCTCGTTCCTCTCTTGCCCACGACTCATCCTACCAAGGACCCGCTCTGGACCATCCGCCGCGAGGAGGCTATGCGCCTATGTAAAGTCTACGAGGAGGAAATTGGGATTATGTATCCTGTGGTGGATATCTCGACTGTCACCAGTCAAGCTAATTTGCTATATACATTCATGGAAGCTGCCACGCGGACCGGATTCGCGCAGCGCAGTCTCCCTGGTGCTGACGGACTATTGGACGACAATTCAGTCCTTCTGAAATTGATCCTCGCAACCACGCTGGTCGTGGAAGGAGGCGGCCAAAGCGAGCTTGGTCATCGCCTCTATTTAACCGTTAAGCCTGTAATTGAGTCCAAGCTGTGGGAGCCTCATGACATCAAGAACATTCAACTCTTTGCAATTGTGGTATGTCTTGTTTGCTTTCCGTGATTTTTGGCTTGGATGGCTCATACGATGTAGGCTACCTATCATTTCCACACTGATGATGATGCCATGGCCTACCGACTGATTGGCTTGGCTGCACGCATGTGCCTCGAACTGGGGCTACACCGCCGAGATGGCGTGATGAAATCTTTCCCACTCGAAGATCAGTGGAGTAAGATCAGTCGGATTTTCTGGACTGTCTACAGTTTAGATCGAAGGTGGAGCTTGGGGACCGGCTTGCCCTTTGTGATCCAGGACCAGGACATTGATCCAAATTTACCAGAGCCGGTACTGCTTTTCATATCTAACATACTGCATGTTTAGCTAACTTATATCTTATCATCAGGATACATCATTGCCCTATTTGCGGTGCATGATCTCATATAACCGGATTAGCTCGAAGATTTGGTATTCCGGCCTTGGCTCTGAAGGCACCACGGATATCCGGCGGAATGAGATCGGCTACTTGGATTACCAGGTCTTGCAGTGGTACAAGCAGATCCCGGACGAACTCAAGTTCTATCCGGTGGAATCGCCGAAAAATGGCGAGTTGGCAAGCCGAGGCATGAGGCGTCTCAGGGTCCTGCTGTACTTGCGCATGAATCAGCTGCGCATTTTGATCTACCGACCCGTGCTTCACTCCGCGGCAAGTATTGCCGAGGATCGCGGTCATGCACAGACAGTGGTAGACGTAGCCAAGGACACAGTGCGAGTTCTGACTCGGCTAAACCAGATGTCCGACATCTATCGCACGCAGCAAATCACCTTTAATTACTTCCTTGTTGCGGCGTTGGCGGTACTTTTCCTTGCGGTGTGCCATGCTCCCGCTGATTTCAATCGACAGGTGCGCGATGAGTTTTACATGGCGCTGGACCTGATCAACGGGTTCAGCACGAAGTCCTTCGTGTCGAAGCGGCTTTGGAAGACTATCAAAGGTCTCCGGAAGATTGGAGAGAGGCTTGGTCTCTTTGCACGTACCTTTGGCACTGATTCAAATGATCCCCATTCTACGGCTGCAGTGGCCATGGCAGGTCTTGCCGGACATTCGATAGAAGGTATCTCTGTGTACGGGCAAATGAACGGAGGCAACGAATTGGGAAACAGCCCTATGAATGGTTTCCAGATGAGTCATGAACTCACGAACCTTTTTGAAGCTGTTGGGTCCTTCAGTGGCTTCATGCCAACTACCAGTGGTCCCGATGGCATCAGTGGGTTCGTTGGCACGGATGGGGAAATCCATAATACCGGGGAAGGTCTCTCTGGAGTCCTGGGTGGCGAGGAGGAGTTTTCTCGTGTAATCCGCGATCTATTCTGAGCAGTCGTAGAATAGACTAGCAAGTACATATGAAGCAATGAATATGCAGCACTCAATGTATGATATTCTTTTCGAGGCAAAAGTTGTCGTTGGATATGTCTTCACGTGACTGCCACCAGCCATTTGCAGCCGTTTTCTTTCCCCGCCAAATTCTCATTCTAAACTTTCCTCGAATCCCTCATCGACCTGCAGTTCTTTGATTTGCTCTGACTCTAGAGCCCTGGACTTGATCGACAAGGTCGAGCATCCCACAGTCCTACAAACCCAACCGAGTCCAATCTGGCGTGTACTGTGCGATCAGCCGATACGACCCTGGGCGAACAACTCATACTACCGAGCCGTGATTGAAGAACACTTTGATTTCGTTGTAAGTGAACCGACGTGTTGGGCAAGGTGTCGATCAAGAGACTGATAAGATGATGGTGGGGCCAGAAGGAGTTCTCGACTTCGCACAACCTCCCTTCCCGCACAGTACCATGACTGCGCAGCTTCCCCGCTAAACACCACACCCATTTTCACCTCCCATGATCTCGGATTTCGTCGTCCAATTGCTCTAATTGCGGAGCATCTTCTAATCGATCTTTCACCCCCAAGCCTTGGAGACCTGCCACCTCTGCCAACCCCTCGTATTTCGCGTGACGAGGACGCTTCGTCGCAACCCCTCTCCAGCTTCTTTTACCCATAATTCTCGGCAACGTGTCGAGAGAGACAGGTTCGGCGTTGGCCGACGGCCTGGACAGGCTGGATTTGAGTCAACTGTCTGAATCAACCCTTTCTTCTTCCGTGTCCGCCTCGTTTGATATGTCGTCGTCGGAGGGTGCACCGGAGTCATGGATCTCCTCATTCTGCTCGTTGATGGGCCATGAGTTCTTTGCGGAGGTGTCAGAGGATTTCATCGAGGATGACTTCAACCTGACTGGCCTTCAGTCGCAGGTGCCCAGGTATAAAGAGGCGCTGGAAATGATTCTCGACGTGGAGCCTGAGGATGATGAGGACGAAGAAGAGGAAGAGGATGACGATGACGATGAGGTTCTGGGTGATGACCGACCGGTCGACTACCGGAGGGCAGGCGACCGACGACATGCCCGCGTGGCCAGCGATCTAAGCGACATCGAGAGCTCTGCAGAGTTGCTGTACGGCCTAATCCACCAGCGGTACATCACCTCGCGACCTGGCATTCAACAAATGCTGGAGAAGTATGAGATGCAACATTTCGGCGTCTGCCCGCGTGTCAATTGCAACGGGTGCAAGGTGCTCCCCGTGGGCCGTTCTGATACCCCGGGCCAGGAAACCGTCAAGCTCTTCTGTCCCGGATGCATGGACATCTACACACCTCCTAACAGCCGCTTCCATTCTGTCGACGGGGCCTTCTTCGGCACCACCTTTGGCTGTCTGTTCTTTATGACCTTCCCTGATCTCGACATTGGACCCCGCCTGGATGCTTCGCTGGCATCAGCCATGTCAAGAAATGCCTCACAAGCGAATCGATCGCCACCACCCCAAGTACCATTCGAGTCGCCTACCCCAGATGAACAGCCGACAGAGATTAACGGCGTGCGTACGTCCAATTTCTGCCCGGGTCTCGGACGTGGTAAAATCTACGACTCCAAGATCTACGGATTCAAGGTTTCCGAAGCCTCGCGCGTTGGTCCGCGTATGAGATGGCTGCGGATGAAGCCCAGGGATATGTATGAGCTTGATGAAACCGCCATCCACGAGAAAATGGCTTCCCGTCAAGGGCCGGGAGAAGTTCGCGCCCAGCAGGGTGACCAAGATGGCGATACGGAAATGACTCCCGGACGAGCTCAGGAAATAGCCATCGCGAACCGGAAGAAAGCACCCATGCGGCGACGGCGGCGCGAGGCACCCGACCCGGGACCGTCGGACCGCATGAGTGTCCAAGGAGCTGACGGTTAAAGGACTATCGACCTAGTGAAGCTTGTCGTATTTACAACGTTTCCTCCGTGGGGTATCTAGCAGGCAAGGTCAACAATGCTCATGTCGAAAGCGCGAGTGAGCTGGAATTGATTACAATGAGGAGTTTGATTATTTATTTTGTTTCAATGGGATGTCTTTTTTTAGACCTTGGTTCACTTTCTGGATGTATCTGTCTGCAGTCTTACCTACCCTACCTAGTACTCTCATAGTCGTCATCGAACGACAGGCCGTATTCAATCAAGGGTCTTTGGGGAGATATAGAGAATAGTAGGAAAGTACCAGATATCAAGTACAGTCACGTTTAGTCCATTAGTCCCCAATCTAGACACGGTGCATATGCCCTCGAAAGGGCCAAGATACAGGGATACCTTGGTTCCGCTCGACCTATACAAACCACAACTCCGGCAACCGCAAGGGTAATAATAATATGATCCGTAGCTGAAAGCTCGACCTGCCAAGTGCATGGGACATGGAGTTCAAATCCCAAGCCCTCCCGATACCAAATGACTGAAGTCACCGAGAGGCTCTGAGACCAGGTCACGCCCCGGATTTCAACATACACTGCTTCCGGTCTTCTTGCAAATCACCGCAGTCACGGTAACCGTAGCATGGCCAGGAACACATGAGAAATAGGGTAGCCACGTCGTAGAGCGGCAGTTACGTTTGAAATCGCAGTAACTATTCCTGATTGGGATTTGTATAGAAGATAGATGGAATTCGATTTCAAATCATTCGTGGAATAGAGATATGTACTTGTACTAAGGTACTGCTTTTCTATATATGTCTTGTACCTAGGTAGTACCTAGGTAGTTACAGTAATAGTGGAGGTAATCACCTGATGGCAAGGCTGTATTCTGTCTTTACCAAGTCCGGCGACTTGATAAAAGCGACGCACTTACTTTGTCCTACCGGTGCCTGTCGTTGATTTCTAATAGCCATGTAATGGTCTACCTTGTCATTTGAATCCAATAGGGCGTGTCTATGGTCATTAATTTCTATGAAACTGGTCATGCCTTCTTCTACCCTGCCACCTACACATAAAAGGACGCCATCTGCGAATCATAAAGACGCGGCCACGTCTCGAGATAGGTTGGCATGTGATCGCAGTGCCATAACAGGCTCCCCTGGTGCTTTTTCAATTATTTCATTGGGTGTATTGGAAATAGGAATCGCGATCTGTGTGACTGTGAGTCACATGCCGTCATTTATCATGGGATGAGAGGATGTAGAACCGGTTTTGGATGATAATTGGTCTCGGTATACTTCCGATTAAGTGCATATTGCTGGCTAGTACTTGGCACTTGGTACATTGCCACGGTTTGATATTCTAAGGGCTAGTAACGGAAGTTCTCTTCAAAGTCGGGAAAGGAAATTTAGCGTCCCGGTCTGTTGGTATAGTCTAACTTACCACTAGTCCTAGAGTATTGTCTTGGCCCACGCTCCTGATCTGCATGTCTGATCCTTCAGGCTGTGTACGAAAGCGTATGCTAGTAGAATACAATTCCACGGAGTTACTCCGTAAACTATGTCTTAAAGTTAACGACGTACTCGCGTAGCGTATCCGACAGCTGATAAGCCAAGTATGCGGTTTTGGTGCGGCTCTTGGAGATGGAACATTGCCATTAGGAGGAGGCGCAGCATTTAGCATTTAGCCCTAACCGTGCTCTTGGGAATTGCACCATCGGGTTTCGGACTTTGGGTTTCGTACGGAGAACGGAGTAGTTAACTCCCCGCGGTTTTGTAATTCTTTTTAGTTGGCTTTTCTGCGATATGCCATATCTCTGCAGCGATCATGCTATCCCAGATAATCCATGAAGCTTTGGGAAAGAGCATGGGGTACAGAGTAAACCGTGCAGAATAGAGTCATTGTTTAGTGTTATTTAGTGTTGGGAAGATCTGGACTGTTTTCCCAATCAGGCATGTCGTCTCGCCCTTAGTATGTTTGTATTGGGGGCCGCTGCAATGGGACGCCTGAAATGATCCATTTTGAGTCTCGGCTGGAGTCCGGTCCTTTTTGGGTCATTTGGGGGCCAACGGAGATGCCCCGTCCCGTTAGACCAATGGTCGTAGATGGAAAGGTTATTGGTGAATTTGGTGAATTTGGAAATTTGGAGCGGTTTATTCCTTTCTATCAAATTGGATTCATTTAACCGTTCCCCCACATAACACCATACCAATACACATAACGCCGAATAATGCTCGCTTCGTCACACATGTCCCTCCGAACCAGGAGATGATAGTAATAATAAAAACAGAAAAGAAACTGGGAAAAGAAAAGAAAAGAAATAGGAAAGTGGGGAATTTGGGAATGGAAGCCGACGGGACTCTCCGATCGACATCAACACAGCCCTAAGTCCAGACCCAGCAGAGCGGCACTATCCGCGGGCTTGAGTCTACGCGTCCCGAATCCCTATGAGGTCGTCACGGCCGCAGATCGCACTCATACAGCCCCGGCATGGAGTGTGGCGAGCAAGGAGGAGACTCGGGCGTCAGGGGAAATGTGAAAATCGACGCCTCAGGGGACGTTGAAACCGTGCGATGGTCATCTGAATAGCTGTAGGAAAGTGATGGCATCTGCAAGCAGAACACGAGAGATATTAGCTTCCGTTGCCGTCTTTTCTGTGTATTTTCAGCGAAAATGTACCGGAAGACCAGGCTGTGGCTGCGACGGCTGAGAACAGAGATCGATGCCTGCCATCGAGGCGTAGCTCATACTGAACGGACTGATAATGTCCTCGTCGTACGCCGGTTTTCTGATGTTTCCCGGTGGATGCCCAGGAATCATCGGCACCAGGGACGGTAGCGACTCGCCGTATTCTGTGGGGTAAGACATCACCTCGCCGTATGTGCTGGGCACACTGCGATAGACTGGAAGCTGGCCGTAGGCTGGTCGATAGGAATCGTATGTTTGCAATGGTGGGTATGAAAACACCGGCGGCGGTGATGCGGAGAGTTGGCGAGTACATTGCTGGCCAAACATGTTTCGCTCGTCCGGTGTGTAGTAATCGTACGACACCGGTCTTTCTGGCTGGGAGGTGTGCGACGTGTGGGTTTTAACATCTGCCTTACTGGCCCGCTGCTTGGAGCGAGCCTTGGATGCGGCCTTGGGGGGCGGTTCAGCATGTGACTGTTCTGGTGAAGCGGAGGATGCGGCGCGTCTCTCTAGATCTTCCAGGCGGCGCTTTAGTTTCTTGCCTGTTAAGATATAGTTAGAGGCGCATCCAAGGTTGTTTCGAAAGGGAGAAAGCAAAAGAAAGATGTGCAATACTCACGATAGTTGCGTTGGGCAATCCTGTTCTGGATGCGACGACGTTCTGCGAGATCAGATATCTTGGTCCAGTCCTCGTTGGGGTTTGCGTTAGGACTGAAAGCACTGCTGTTGCTATGGGATGAACGTGAGCCCGAACGGGCATCGTAAGTAGAACGATGCATGGTTTGAATTAAAGGAGGTACAAGTGAAGGTGGAGTGAAGTCACAGAAGGGAAGGTGGAGAGAGGGGGCCGTTTAGATTGGTTATATACTTGGGAGTCACAGATGGGGCTCCTAATCCCGGATCAGCCTTGGGCCTTGCAGTGAGTACCGATAGCGAGGGATGCATGGACTCGAGAGCCATGTGTATTTTATCTAGGAACCGGGATCATTCCAGACTGTTCAGCCTCGACTGAAGTGGGCCCAAACCACCAATCTGGGCCACGTTTTTAGACGTTGTATCACGTTGGTTCTTGTCCTTTTTGGGCACGGAGTACGTAGCACTTAGTGTAGAGGTCTATAGTCTATAGGTAGGTTACTGGGTCCCAAACCTTTCAGGGCTCTACCTATGTACGCAGTACATAGTTAATTGCGGGGATCTTAGATTGTCGTACTCCGTCATAGGAATGTTGTTTAGACCCAGTGGAGAGGTAACGTTCAGTATTCTTCTTGACTGGACCGAGACACGAGGTCAGGGGGATGAAACGGCGTGTGTTGCCCCGACGGCACTGGTTACACTAGCATTCTCGCTTTTGTCGCTTTTTTTGTTTCTCGCGTGGGTGCAGGAGCTGAGAAGTAAGGAAGAGGGAGAAGGAGAAGAAGGGTAGACGGATGGTTACTTTCTGCCACGTTTTTTTATTTTATTTATTTTTATTTTTCTTCTAACTATAACTATGACTAGTTAATCATATGTCTTAAACTATTAATATATCCATTTCACTCCTCTTGGCAACAGACTAGACGGATAAAGATCTGACGAGCGGGTTAGGCTGATCTTCATGATCAGACGTATCTACTCGGATCAAGTACACTATAGCATAGACGAAGTACGGGAATACCATCAGGACAAAACAAAACGCAAAATAACCTATCATATACGCAGTGTGTAGTTAAACTATGGCTCCGTAGAATCGCCTAAAACTTCCTAAATACGTTTGACCGGGGTAAATTGAATTTTGATTGGGCCGTATGTTGCCTCAATAGTAAACTCGGGCCATCTAAATCTATTAATCCACTCCCTCGGGCTCGGCTTCACCACTGTACCACCTCCCTCTTTTTGCTTTTCCCTTGTATTATATTTCCCTTTATGACGGATGACGTCCTCGCTTGGGGAACCTGATTAGCTGTAATCTGCAGCCCCAAGACCGTTCCCAAGGTGCTTACCCGTAGCCTTTCCTTTTTCGGAGACGAATGGGGTCGGGGGCGCAGTCTACAGATATACCCTATACCCCTATACCCCAATGAGCAGGTCTATCGATACCGCACTACAAAAATAGTAGGGAGGTTGCATCCCGAGGGGCTGGTAGCTAGCTGCATAGTGCGTCGCTGTAGATGGGAAACAGCGTGTGATTAAGGAACGTAGGGCTGAAAGAGCGAAAAACGTCCCGTGGATCTTCTTATTCCTCTTCGAGTAAGCACCGCATGACTCTCTGTTCGTTCTGCGGACTTCACCGCTGCCGACGCCCACGTCTTCCGCCGTATTTACAAGTGTGCAGTCCTGACCCCGGTTGCCCATCCCCTCTATTGCAGGGATCGTGGCCAGTGACCGGCCGTGCTCCACCCGGGATGCGTGGGTGGGATCGTAGTTCGGACCTTCTAATTACCATCTAGAAGGAGTGTTCCTGGCGGTGGACGATGCACTGTATGCTTTTCTATTTTGAGTCTGTGTTACGGACTACACGGCAATCTCCGAACTCGACCTTCCTTTGAACTTCCTGCATTTCCAGTTACACGGGAACGCGAAATGGACCGAGTACGGGCCGGATTCGGGAAAAGCTCCATGCCTTGCCCATTCTACGACGTTCCTTTCCACACCAATTGCTCGGACAAGGCCCCCAGCTCCAGCGCTCCCAGTGCTGCCAGCATTCAAGGCGTCCAGGCGTCCAGAAACAGAACTACCTCCGGGCCTTCAGGGAAGTTTTGTGATGGCCTCATGCAAGACGAACATGGCTATGGTGTTGCTCTTGTTTTTGTTTCCTGATACAGTTCAGACCAAACTCGAACTGTGTGAATACCCAGTCACGAGCACCTAGCTACAGCACCTAGCGTAGCCCTTCGAAACCAATCCTGATATCAATATGTGAAAACACCAGCAGCTTGGGTAACACCGAGCTGAGAGCCCCAGTCTCCAGCTTTGAGTCAATACATCGAAACAAAATGACGATATACGATATCAACCCGGCATGTCATACCCCATCTCTTATGCAGAGAATCTGCGGTACCCCGCTCCCCCTTCAGAATGTCTCTCCTAGAGCAGTACAGAACCGAACCTGAAACGTATCTGCTTTTTCCGTTCGCTTCTTTTCTTGGCTTCCATTTCCCACGTGGCCCACACGTGCTGCAACTCGCCTATTCTGCATTCTTTCGGACTTAGTCTTGACTTCTGCTTCTTTCGGACTTAGTCTTAACTGCACGCTTTTCGTCGGTGTTACCCTCCCTTATACTCCGAAAGCTGAATCTGTATTTCTCACTGTCTCGAGAGAAGCCCGGTGTCAGTCCGATGTGGTATGATGTTGTTGAAACAGTGTCCAAGGCGTTCTTGTTGACGTCGCCGAGTTCCCGGTCCCCGATGAAACAGCGGGTTTCGGTGGCTTATGTCCGTCAGCACTGTGTTTGTGCAATGTCAAGACTTGCTTTCTGACTAAGGGGGATGTGCAGATCGTGCATTGGTGGGATAGTTCCTATCCAGGCTATTAATGGAGATGTAGATGCTACAGTGGTGGTTTATTTTGGGAAAAGTCAACTATCTGTAAGCCTTTCGATAAATTTAGCTGAATTACACTTTTGGAGTATAGTTCATGGGTTTACTTGGTTTTCGCGGGGCAGCGGATGCAACGTTCTTAAAAAAGATTTCCCATTATGTGGTATCCAATCATTCTTTGGCGTCGGGATATTCCTTGGAGACTGCAATTGGACTTGGACCCTAAACGTACCTACTGGGAATGATCTATGTATTCCATACTTCGTTATCAAGCATACATACTTCGTTATCAAGCCATGCAAGGATGATCGAAATATGAGATGCCGCGATAACCGCTCTCATTCCATGTACTCAACGTGATCCGGCTGCACACCACCCTTCGAGTCGCTTCGAATGGCCGTCTGTTCAATATCGCCTGAAGCCTCTGCGAAACCAGCCCGTTTTCTAGCTTTGGCCTCATTCACAGCCATTCTTGCCCTCGGCACCACATTCCACTGAATAGCCTTGTGATAGAACTTCTGCTTGGATTCGATCTCCCGATCGCGCTCCTCGTCTTCCATGAAAATGAGGTCCACAGACTCTAGGTTCAGGTAGGATGTCTCAGGGTAGAAGCAGTAGACAATGATAGCCGCGACAAGATTGAAGACTGCGAAAATAATGTACGTCTTGTAGCCGATGTTTTTGAGAGCAGGCGGTGTGATTTCGACCACCTGGGAAGGCAGATGATTAGAGCCGTTCATAGCTTTTGGTGATATGCACTCACAAGGAAGTTTCCTAGAAAATCTGCTGCCGCCGCTAAAGCTGCTCCCTTCGAGCGAATCCTTAAAGGGAGGATTTCGGCTGGGTATACCCACACGGTGGCCATCCAGCCTGTGGAATTCATCAGCAAATTCCGCCATGCATACTTTAGATAAGGGAAATTAACTTACCCCAAGTAAAGCAGGCCTCGAATGCAAAGACAAAGAAGACTGCTGCAATTCCAGATCGTGTGGTTCCAATAGCCACGGAGATGGCCTCACAGATCAGGACAACGCACATCCCGAGAGCCATGATGATATACAGGCGCCGTCTTCCAACCGAGTCGATTATATACCACTTTCAGGAATCAGCCCTTGCTTTCTTGGGTTTCCCCGGGGTGCAGCATTCATACCGTGAGGAATGAGGCGATAATATACCAGACCTGCAGGAAACAGCCCACGAACAGTGCCTCCTCCTGGGACATGCCCAAGCTGTCTGTGAACAGCGTGGGGGCATAGTAAGTGACAATGTTGATACCTGCACAGAGGAAAACGTCGGCTAATGATATCAGAAAGTAGCAAGTCGAGTCAACTTACCGGATGTCTGCTGCATGAATTGGATCCCAACGGCCAAGTAAAAGCGCTTGTTCGCCGCGCATCCTCCATCCATGAACAGCGATCTCCAGGAGCCCTCCTCCTCGGATTCAATGCTAATAGCTGACAGGATATCTGATTTTTCCTTTTGTACCACAGGATCGTCTTCTGGCTTTCCGCGTAACTTGGCAAGGACTCCAGTTCCTCTCGCAGGTGAGGTGTCATGCAGCATGAGCCAACGAGGCGTATCAGGTAGGAACGGCGTGATAAGCAGAATATACAGGGCAAATACTGCTTGAAAGATAATAGGAAAGCGCCATTGAACCTGACCGGGATGGAAATAAAAGGCGTAGTTGATCCAATAGGACAGCATCAGTCCGAAAAGCATCATCGTTAATTGACAGGAAACGTGCCAGCCTCGTTGACTGGGAAGACAGATCTCACTTTGGTATACAGGCGCAACGGAAGTCAAGAATCCAATCCCTAGTGATCGTGATCGGTTAGCCGAGTTTCTTTTTGATTCCTGGTGACCTACCCAAGCCAGTCACAATCCTGCCTACGATCATCTGGATTCTCTCCACTGAAGCACCCATTAAAATGGCGCCGATTATGATCAACAATGAGCCAACCATTAGACTTCGCTTCCGTCCCAGTCGTTCGACGGTTAGCGCAGCGATAATGGCCCCGAATACCCCGCCAACATCGTACAGAGCAGTGATAGTGCCCGTCATCACTGTACTAGGATTCCCCATCTCATCCAGCCAGTATTGAGAAATGACCACGCCGGACATGACTCCTTGGTCATAACCAAACAATAGGAATGACGAGGCGCAGACCGTCGTGATGGCCGCCACTAATGGCCCGCCTTTGAGGCTGCTCAGGCCGGTTTTGTCGATCATCGAGTTGGAAGTATTTTCACCGAGTTTCAGTTTCTATGGCATCTCATACAGGAAGTTGGCCCTTATATAGGGAAGCTCGCAACCGGTTCATATCTATGAGGTATTTGCCTGAAATGCGTGGGGGTTCGATCTGGGGAATGTGGGGGAAGTCGTCACCCTTGTAGTTTCGGTGTGGAACTTGAGGTCGAAGATTATAGGGCTCATGCGACATCGTGAAGTGGACCCCGAATGATGGCGTCCAATTGCCTTAAACAGTGCAACCCCCACGTGTCGATCAAAGCTTCGCTGTAGGAAAACCAACTTCATTCGGGGAATAATTTGCCTGACATCATTCTCCACTATCGGACTTGACTGTTTCAAGCAGGTCAATGTTGCACTTGAATTCGGGGGTCTCGGTGGGAAGCTTTGCGGATGGTATATCACTACAGTATACTGTTCTCAAGTGGCGCGAATCATTTCAGCCAATTCTTTCTGGTATGATATAAAACACTTTAGCAGCCACATTTCCCAGTAACGATAGTTAAACGTTCGCTTATAAAATAACGTCAATTTGCTTTGACTCGCAGCCGACATCTTGCCAGTTAAAACCTAGTAGCGCTCAATAGCGTGGACCTTTGGAATCTTGGCCCGACAGTGCTGGGAGGTTGAGAAGGGTTGTTTGGTTCCAAAGTCGGTTTGGATCTCCGAAGCAACGTGTATTGAGATGAAAAATGGATGGTGGTTGTAGTCGAAGGAAGACCGTCTGCTAGTATGTCGTATAGAACCCATACTTGCAGTTCAGTTCTACCATATAGCGGATTGGTTGGGCTAGCATACACCGAAGAATGAGTGTCGTAGGGCATCCGTGGGTTGGTGCTCTTCCACCCAAGGCACCTTTAGCTCCCCAGCTATTTCAAGTACTTGAAAGCTGCTCTTTAGGATGATATCCGGGTCCGCGGGTATGCAGAGGGGATGCATTTGAACCCCGCGAAGGCCGCATCGATGCCTTGGTGTAGGAAAATAGGATCCATAATATCGCCCACAAATTTTTGAACCCTCGCCTGCACGTCATGTTCATCTCCACCTGGACATTCCCATATGTGTAAGGGTCTAGGTGAAAACAATGGGAATGTCCAGGTCGGGGACGAACATGACGTGCAAGGGAGGATCCAAAAATTTGTGGGCGACATTATGATCCTATTTTCCTACACCAGGGCATCGATGATTAACCCAATCGTTCTGTGTCTGGTCACTTCCTCGTTGACATTGGCCCTAAAAGATCCAAGTGCAAATGGGATGATGTGAGCAGCTTCGAGATAAGTCGCTAAAGAGTTCTGTGGACGAGGGTGATTGTTATCGTACTGGCCTGTTACAAGGCATCTGTTTCCATCCCTCTCTAAACAGGCTTTCCGAAGCTGCGCCTGGGGTATTTGCCAGGTTCTGAGATGTGTCATGAACCAGAGTATCCGGAAAGTTTGCGATCGCCGTGTCTGCTATAGTCCCTGGTGGGGAATAGTCGTAAGTTCCAGAAGACGACGCGTGCGAGCTCCGTAGCAGTCGGCTCGCATCAAGGTCCTCCATGTCAGTGGTGAGATGAAGATGTAGAGGGTGAAGAGCCCCGGAAGTGAGAGATCGCGTCGGAAGCGAAACCTCGCACTTCAAGCGATCCTTTATCTGCAAGTTGATGCAGTTGGTCAAGGATCAGCAGATTCATAATAACAGGGACAGATGCTTCCAAGTCATCGATTATGTGATGATCCGATAGTAGTAGATAGGATATAGGGATATGATGTTGGATAAGATGATACAGGGATAGCAACAAGCGATAGGTTAAGGACAAAGCCTAGGGAGCATGGCCTCTCTACTAGGATATATTAGGCTAAGAAAGTGAGAGAAGTAAGAAGTGAGAGAAGTAAGAAAGTAAGAGAAATAAAAAAGTAAGAGAAATAAAAAAGTAAGAGAAGGACGACTGGAACGCACTAAAGAGCGGGCTAGGTACTTTCTGGCTTCTTAGAGGGGATATTTATCCCAGTCTTCTTAGAGTCATTTTCTATGCAATGTAGCACCAAAACAAACTGTCTGGAGCTCGGTACAAAATCCTATATGCCAGACTACATGAGTCATATTCGCGCAACTGCATTGATTCAGTCATTGATTCGGACCAATGCAGAATTCGGATGAGACAGAGGGCGCGGGTGATTCCGACATATGTCAACATCTTGCAGGAATGACATGGGTATATAGGCGAGATAGTCCAACATAAATCAAGCACAGATCCAATAATGCAAAGCTGTAGATGAATCTAAATGCTCTTGCTTGATAACCCGAAATAAATGACACGGGGCGGCTCTTTAGACATCCCGGGAAAAGAACTTGGACCAAAACACCTAATTCCACAACTGTAAGAATCCACAGCTATGGTAGACATCAATGCTAGAAAGCGCATGCCAGAAGTATGCATAAGTGAAGCAAGGCATCCGCAAAAAAAGAATCCACAAAAATAATATAAACCAACCCAGGCACAAGCCATGTCCGTAACCTTCAGATAGAGCGGTATCCGCTTAAACAACGTAACTATAAGATAATTAGTATTCACAATATTCGTATCTTCATCAGGACACGACTTACCTCCAAGGGTGCTGCTCATCTCCATACTGAATACCCTCGATCCAGTTCTTCATCTGGAGAGCGATCTCACCAGCCTCCTCGTCCTCCTTCAAGCCACAGTCAACCAACTTGCCCCGGTAGCTGATACTCCGAACCGGGCTGACGATGGCTGCAGTGCCAGCACCGAAGACCTCGATCATACGTCCTTCCTCGGCGGCCTTGGCAACGTCGGACATGCGAATCTTGCGCTCCGAAATCTTCCAGCCCTTAGGGATCAGTCTCTCACGGGCAAGAGAAAGCACCGAGTCTCTGGTGACACCCTCCAGGATGGTGCCATCGAGGGGAGCAGTGATCAGCTCCTTCTGACCGGTCTCCTTGTCCTTCAGTGCGATGAAGAGGTTCATCGTGCCAACCTCAGTCACGTACTCTTCCTCGCCAAAGAGCCACAGGTTCTGCTGGAAGCCACGAGAAGCAGCCTCAAGCTGGGGCAAAATGCACGGGGCATAGTTGGCACCGAGCTTCTTGTCACCAACACCGCCTGGCCAGGCACGGACCGCGTAGTCGGTGGCTTCCAAGGAGATGGCCTTGAAACCAGTGGGGTAGTACGGCCCGACCGGGCTGGCGATGACAAAGAGAAGGGCCGAACCCGGAGGCCCAACGCCCAGGGTCTTCTGAGTACCAATCATGGTGGGGCGCAGATACAATGAGTAGCCGCGCGCACTGGTACAGTTAGCAGAAGATCAACATGACACAAGGGGTAGATGACTGACTCCGGAATGAACCGATTATCCAACTTCACGAACTCCCCAATCAGCTTAGTCAAGGCCTCGCCGTCAAAAGTAGGAAGAGCAATGCGCGCAGAAGACTTGTTCAGACGCTCCATGTTCTTGTTGGGACGGAACAACCGGATTCCTCCCTCTTTATCCTTGTATGCCTTCATCCCCTCGAAGCATTCGAAGGCGTAGTGGAACACACAGGTGGACGGGTCCAGACTGAGGTTTTGGTAGGGAACAATTTGAGGGGTTTGCCATCCTTCAGCAGCGGTCCACTCAATGGAGAGCATGTGGTCTAGAAGCAAGTAAGATCAGCAACGGCGCATAGGAGGGTCGGGGGACGACACTCATACCGGTGAACGTCTTTCCGAAGATCAGGTCCTTGTTCGGAGTGAGCTGCTTCGGAGTGCTCGTCTTGGTCACGGTCAGCTTGGAGGCATCCAGGGCAGAAAGCTTAGAAGCCGCGGTGGCCGAAGCGCTAAAGTTCCGCTGCCATAGCTGAGTAGAAGCGATTGTCCGCGAGGGCATGATCCGGGGCATAGCAAGGCCGGCGAGGGCCTTGCGGCGAGTCAATTGCTGAAGTGATTTCATGTCTGAGGAATTATACAGTCACTAATGCGTAGTTGAAAGGTGGACGGTATTTGTACTCGGGATGACTCTCCGCATGAGCACAAACAATATTTCTGCGGAGCCTTGTGCCGACTCCGAAGCAGAGGACAAAGCGCGTTGACCGCCTGGCCCAGACACGGTGACTCAGGCTCCGATATGCTAATCACACCAATCAACGTGCGTAGATTTGAGAGACCCGCCGACTTCGGATTACGTTTGTGGCCTGTAATACTAGGCATCAACGATAAGGCCGACGCAAAGCGGGGAGGTCACATGACATAGTGATATGTAGTTGCACGTGATCGGACTGATAGGAGCATTTGTTAGGCTGTTATCGATACATATGCCTCGTTGGCTTCGGAGGTGTTGTGCTCACTTTGAATTGGACTCGAATGGACTGCACAAGTTAATCCATCCTTTCTCCAAAGTTCACATTACCATGAGTGCCATGCCGCATACCGAGCTCCCTGTCACGATAGTCACGATCATCTGAGTCCGTTCGATTTCCCATACTCACCATGTTCGCGTCCGCGCTGAAGTCTTTCAGCTCCAATATCTCCGCCAACTATCAGATCTCCCCCAACCCCACCATATATTCCGGCCCCTGGAAAATCCACGATGCGAAGAGAAAGTCTACGGGGACACCGGCGTCCGTATTCATATTCGACCGCAAAGTTCTCGAACCGCGATCTGGGGGACTTGGTTCCCGCTCAGGTTCGGCGTCAAAAAAATTGCAGGAAGATGTAATTGAGCGGCTCAAGCGGGAAGCCAGCAACCTCGCCCGGCTGAGGCACCCCTCCATCCTCCAGGTGCTTGAACCGGTCGAAGAAACTCGCGGTGGTGGTCTCATGTTCGCTACAGAGCCGCTCACTGCCTCGCTCTCTGGGCTGCTGTTGGAAAAGAGTGAGCGGGATAATGTGTCCGGTGCTGGTTCACGGTCAAGCCGGTATATGGTCGAGCAGGCCGATGGAACGCGAAGACGACGGGACTTTGAGATTGATGAATTGGAGATCCAAAAGGGACTGCTTCAGGTGGCCAAAGGTCTTGAATTTCTCCACGAGTCCGCGGGTCTTGTGCATGGCAACCTGAACCCGGACGCCATCTATATCAATGCGAAATCCGACTGGAAGATATCTGGCCTCGGGTTTGCAGGACCTCCTGATTCTTCAGAATCTCCATCATCATTACCGCCGTTGGCTGTCTCCGAGGTGCTCTACCAGGACCCAAGACTCCCTGCGTCAGTTCAGCTAAATATGGACTACACATCTCCGGATTTCGCTCTGGACTCCAATGTGTCGTTTTCTGCCGATCTTTTCTCTCTGGGTCTCATAATTATTGCTCTCTATAATTCTCCCCATGTCTCGCCTCTCCAAACTCACTCAAATTTGTCGACTTACAAGAAGCTCCTAAGTTCTCCGGCAACCACTCCGTCTCAGGGCAATAATTTTCTTTCCTCAAAACCTATCCCCCGAGATGTCGTGTCCCATGTCCTGCCTAGGTTGATAACAAGGCGGCCAGCGCAAAGGATGAACGCTCGAGAGTTTCAGCAGTCCCAGTATTTCGATAATGTACTGGTATCTACAATCCGGTTCTTAGAATCATTGCCAGCCAAGAATCCCAATGAGAAATCTCAGTTCTTGCGTGGCTTACAGCGGGTGCTTCCCGAATTTCCTCCATCAGTGTTGGAAAGAAAGCTATTAGGGGCTCTTTTGGACGAAATGAAAGACCGCGAGCTTCTACCGCTCTTACTGCAAAACGTCTTTGGAATTCTCCAACGAGTTCCCAATGGGCGCCGCGTCTTCCCCGAGAAGATCATTCCTCGGCTCAAGGAAGTGTTTGGAACGGCTTCTGGCAAAGGCGCACAAGAACGCGATTCGAAGAAGGATGCGGGTCTTATGGTGGTGCTGGACAATATGAGACTTATTGCGGAGAATTGCTCGGGAATGGAGTTCAAAGATGGTAAATTGGTCTATATACAAGGGTGCTGTCATGCTGCTAACATCTGACAATCAGATATCTTGCCATTGATACGACTTGGATTGGATTCCCCGACACACACCTTGGTAGACGCCTCTATCAAATGTCTTCCTGTGGTGCTTCCCGTTCTCGACTTCAGCACCGTGAAGAACGAGGTTTTTCCTCCCATTGCTAGCACTTTTAGTCGCACCAGCAGTCTTGCCATAAAGGTTCGCAGTCTAGAAGCTTTCAGTGTGCTGTGCGGTGGCTCCGTCGACGACTCCGACGGGTTTGAAGATGATCTCACAGGTGCAGTCAAGCCTACCAAAACGGCCAAGTCTTCCATTCTGGACAAGTACACTATTCAGGAGAAACTCGTCCCGTCCTTGAAAGCTATCAAAACGAAAGAGCCTTCGGTGATGATGGCTGCATTGAAAGTATTCCGCCAGGTTGGCAAAATTGCGGATACCGATTTCCTTGCCCTTCAAGTTCTGCCAATTCTCTGGAGCTTCAGTCTCGGTCCACTTCTCAATCTAAGCCAATTCAATGAATTCATGGCACTGATCAAGAGTCTGTCGACTAAGATTGAGAAGGAGCAATCAAGAAAATTACAGGAACTTTCCTCTGCGGGAGAGTCCAGTGGTTTCCAAAATGGCAGCAATGGTCTCTCCCAATCGACGTCCAGTCTTACTTCTCCCGATACGGACACTGCTAGAAACAATTTCGAGCGCCTCGTTCTCGGAAAGAATGCTGCAGCTACGAATGGCAATGATATGGATCTCTGGGGTAGCGCAGAGCCTGAACCCGCCTCCAAACCAGCAAGCGTCTCATTTGCATGGTCGAATAATGGTTTATCTCCAGGCCAAGGCGGGGCTTCAAACCAACCTGGGTTCCGCTCTATCACCCCGGACCAGAAGTTGAGCTCTTTTCCATCTCTTCAGCCTGTACCACAAGC
The DNA here is from genome assembly GCA_036712075.1 of Penicillium sp. DT28. Taxonomy (NCBI): domain Eukaryota; kingdom Fungi; phylum Ascomycota; class Eurotiomycetes; order Eurotiales; family Aspergillaceae; genus Penicillium; species Penicillium sp. DT28. The sequence continues at coordinate 1,535,854 of JAZHLO010000003.1, read as the reverse complement.
CGCTCCTACAACCCCGTCATTCCCTACGATGCAACCAGCTTCGCCCACTTCACCCGCTTGGGGCGATCAGTCTCAAGGAACCAAGCCCAGTCCCTCGTTGGGCTCACTGTCTGGTATGGCAATGAATAACCCCATGCCTCAATCACCATCACAGCGAACATCCAATTACTCCGCATTCTCGATCCCTCCTCCGCCAAGTGGGATAGCCTCGAGCAATGCTATGAGGTCTCCCTCATTGGGCATGAACATGAACTCAGTGCCATCTCAAACCCACTTCCAGTCCCAATCTCAACCATCAACACAAAAATCGGGATTGGATAGATACGAGAGCTTGCTGTAAAGGAAAGTCATTTTGACCTCATTATGAGCCTTATTCTAGCCAATCTGGCGTAATTTGCTAGCGGTACAGAGTACATGGACACTTCTAATTGAAATACAAAATCAGGTACATAGTGGCCTTGCCCTTTCTCGGCGCTTAGACTTGTACAGAAGCCTGTTGAATGTAAGCAAATAGTCCTGGATGTATGGAATCAATGATCCAACACAACGAACCCAAGTGCGAGGGAAGTTCAATCAGGTATATACTTTGTTCTAAGTTGACAAAATATGCTATGTGTATGATGAGCATTGCCGTGTGCCTCCCATTCAGGACCAGTCTGACTCAAAATACAGTCCAGTCGTGTATCTACCTGCTGCCCAACGAACGGTGAAGTTTGCTTCAGTATCATGTCACATAGACAACTGACTTCAAGGGAGTGCGCATAAATATCCCCTCTGAGTCACAGAAAGTACCATCTCGATTCGAGCATCACTATGTATGCCTAAATAACTAAACTAGGTAGTTTTTTATACGTTTTTATTCTTATGCTTTAGTGATTCTCCTCCAAATCATCCCTTTTTTCACAAGATCGAGAAGATAAATGAAGATGAGTTCAGTTATCGTATAAATTCATCTGCATAGACTGGATCCGTCCAATGTTCTAACCTACAGAAAAGGTTAAAACGGATAGTAGGTGTGAATGGATAACAATGATATTAGATCTAAGGATCTTTAGCATTTCACATAGAACAATTTAAACAATTTATTAACATAATTATCAAGTTTCACCAGAATTAAAAAAATCCAAAGAGTAAGTGCGAGAGTGAAGGTGAGGTTAGCGCCCAAGTTGAAATCATAGGAGGCGGTGATGGCACTCACTCTCGCCTTGTCAGCGCTGCTCCTTTCCCCTCTCAGCTCCCCATTCTCTCACTGCGCCTTGAAATTCCTCACTTCTACCTACTCACCTGGATTACTATTCACCTAGATTAACCCTACTTTTGACTCGATACTCTTGAATGATACACGGATTTCAAACCTGTCACTCACAATCGAACGGACCACTTGGACCACGTCCCGGAGTCCCGTCTGATCAACGACATCCTGCGATTGGATCTGGTCCCTTCGCACCAGCACCGTGTCGGACGATACTCGTCCTTCGTTAACAACCACGGCGTGTGCGCCTTCTCCGACGGACTCCCTCGTGGAGGACGACTACATTGTCCCTCCACCGCAATCCCTGTCTGAAGCGTCTGCCTCGACCTCCTTCTCTGTCGGACCTCCGCCTTTCTCCTCGCTCTTCTTTGTCTCGCCTTCGACTGAGTCCAATCAGCCCAAGGTCACTGAGTCTGGGCCAGCTTCACTCCCAGCCTTTGCGCCGTCACAGCCTATCGAGGAACCTCTCGTCTCGGCGCCTTCATCGTCGGTTGTCGCAGACACCAAAGCCTCCTTCTCAGAGCCAAAGGGTGAAGGCCTTGGAAAAAGTACCGACGACGGTGAACCTCCGCCGCCGTACACCGAAGGATATAGCCCACTCGAGTCGTTTACGTACGTCATGGCTGCTGCGGGAGGCGCATCGAGCATCATCACCCAGGTCCAACAGACCGGAGGACCACCAATTAATACACTCGGAGGTATGAGACTCTTGGAGACCACATAGGTCACCCGCATTAACCTCTTTTGACGTGCAGACATAGGCGGCGATGAGCACATCACTCTGGACCTCCGGTAGGAGCTCCCAATCTGTCCCCTAATTGAACCCCGTACTGATAGGATGCAAAGGGGTATCCGGTTTTCACTTTCTCGCGATGAACTGTTGACTTTGCCTGAGTTCGTTCTGCTCTCCCTGTTCCCGAACGGTCTTCTTCCTGATGGGCATATGGGCGGATTTCACGAAGACATCTACCCCGTTGATGTGAGTGAATATCAACACCACGCTGTAGAGGCCGTCCGATCTGACAGCATTTAGTACGATCCGGCATCGCTCCAATACATGCTCGACTTCTTCCGCTCTGTTGCTCAATCCATTCCAACATCGCTCCCTTCGGCATCGACGTCACCGGAGTTGGAAGCTCCCGACGCGATGCAAAACTCCGCCCGTGACATGCTCCAAGATCGGGCCGGAATCATTGTCCTTCGCGAAGACCTTGACTTTTATGTCATTCCACCGCGGCCAGACATCGGGCATGATGAAATGCTCGAGGTCAAGCGGGCTGCTGGCCGCGCACTGTTGAAGCAGGATGGTATCTTTTCTGGACTGCGCAAAAGCGAGGAGGTTGGCTCGACCGAGCAGCACCTCATCGAAATGTTGACCGCGGGGTAAGCTCGACCCCCTTAGTTCCAGGTACACCATATACTAACGATTGACCAGTGGATTCGATCGCGAGGACCAGTGGGGACATCGTGCCCCGGAGCCCAACAAGGCAGTCATCTGCAGTCTTGCTCTAGCCAAGCTTCGCACTGACATTCGAGGTGATTTGTCCAACAATAATGCCGTCGGCATGGCGCAGAAACTCCTCCTTTTCTGGAGAAAACCTGCCCGTCGTTGCTGGTGGGAGGGAGTTGATTTGAATGATGTAGAAGGAGTGGAAGGCTCAGTAAAGGTCTGGATTCGGAGAGTCTGGACATTGGAAATGGTAAGGCACATAAACACAAGGCTCGTCTGAATACTGAATGCTAACCTTCTTTTCAGAGCGTGATCGGACTCCGGTGATCAATTCGTAATATGATTTTGCTCCTGCATTTTGTATCTATACCCAGATCTTGGCTTTCTGCAGAAACCTCGACGTTGTCGTCTCTTTTTTCTTAATATGTATTTCTCTTTTTTTGGTTATTGTGCGATAGTCTAGTCAGGCTAGTTGTTTCTTTCGTGTCTTTCCTTTGCACCTGGGGCCCTGGCATACTGCGCAATTTGGTGTCTTTCTCGGCCCCTATGGTATATACTCTCTATTCACATTAGTCGCATATTCTCAGCAACATATTATCGGTTATGGACGTATAAATGAAGCAATCTTTCAAATCCACTTCTTTTACTGCTGTGTTGGCCTGGGGCACCATTCACGTGATACAAGAATGGGTCTGTCTCGATCGGGCAAAACGCGACGGCGCAAAAGAATCCCAGCAATCTCCATCCGCGATCTCCTCCCTCTGTACAGTCTTCTTTGATCTAGCAATTTTTCTATTTCTAACAGTGTCACGGTTTAGTACCCTTCATACGCTCAATCTCCCCTCTCCAGCGCGAACAACCCTTCCCGAACACCGTCGATCAACAGAAGCTCTTGCGATCTCAACTCCCCGCGAAGGGGCATGTATTTGTCCATCTAAATCGCCAACATGTCCCCTCTTAGAGGATATATCACATCCTATCCACCGCGTGTGCGCCAATATGGCAACGCGTTGCTCACACCTGTCTACCCAGTGCAAACTGGCCCAACGCCGCGCACGACAAAGCGTGGTACCACGGCGATCAATTATGCCGAAGATGGCTACGAAGATGAGGACTTTGATGACAGCGATAACCCGAGGCGACCGACTGGGCTAAGAAGCCTACGACGCGAAGAATCATCAGGTGTGGTGCCCATGTCTGAGAAGCTGGGCAAAGAAGCGCATGCGCCAGTGGAAGTGCAAGGAGTGTTTCGTGAATGGATGATCAAAAGGATGCTGCGACCAGCGTATGTTCATCCTCAAATTATTCCCTTTTCTGCTTTGCAATCCCCTCCCCCTCGTTTGAGGTCACTCGGCTGACATGAATTGTGAACATGTAGGTGTGCAGACCAACTACAGATTCAAGCACAGCTTCCCTTGACACTCATTCCCATTCGAATCGACGTGGAAGTCCCTGCTCATCAACCTCTCGAGCCTTTCCCTCTGCCCCGTAGTGTCATGGATCCTAGCATCAATCCCACCCTTCCCGCATATCGGAGACCTGAGCCATTACCGCCTTTCAGAATTAAGGATACATTCCTTTGGAATCTTCATGAAGCTCTTGCCACTCCGGAGGAGTTTGCTATTGGATTCGTCCGCGATCTTGACCTTCCCAATCCGCAGGCGACCGCCATGACCATTAGCAACCAAGTCCGGCAACAACTCGAAGAATTTGCGGGTGTCGCACTGCACCCGTTATTCTCAAGCACACAACTGGCCCCTGCTCCTGCACCTCCGCAGACTGAAGCATCTCGACACCCATCCATGACTCCCGCTGTTACCAATGCTGAGGCCCCAGAAAGCCAGCCCAATGGAGCTACTGTCACCGCGACGAAGGATGCATTTGTCAATGACAGTCTACTGAACCCCGATGACGCTTATAGGTGTCTGATCAGCCTCAATATCAACCTGCAAAATAAGCTCTACACCGACAAGTTTGAATGGTCTCTACTTCATCCTCCCGGCATGGCCGAGGAGTTTGCGAAAATCACTTGCGCCGATCTGCATCTGGGAGGTGAATGGGTCAGCGCCATCTCACATGGCATCTATGAGGCGGCTTTGAAACTCAAGAAGGAAGTTTGCGAAAGTGGCGGCCTCATGAGCGGAATCAATGGCTACGGCAATGAGATCGATAATCAAGCAGCAAACGGGGTTGAGGCTGGTTGGCGTTATGACCCCGAGACTCTTGGTGATGAGTGGGAGCCCAAGGTCGAAACCTTGTCAAAGGAAGAGATCGAAAGACGGGAAGGTGACCGCGAGCGACAGATCAGACGCCTCCGACGAGAAACTGCCCGTTTCTCTTCCACTGCTGGTATTACACCGGAAGCTTCTCGGCAAAACAGTGGTTACTTTGAGGTTGACAGTGAAACGCCCCTGGGGCGAGGCGAGCGAAACAAGCGAAAGCGTCGGTTCCGCAGTCTCAGTCCGTCGGGTAGAGGAGGCACGCCCGGTGGTCGTGGTACTCCAGACACAGGCTCTGGTGCTGGATACGGCGGTGGTGGTGGCACGCTTTCTGACTGGTACGTGGCTCGTATCTGTCAATGAAATCCACAGCTAATTTTCGGTTTACAGGGAACGGCAAAACTGGAGGTGCAACAACTGTATGGTATGGGGCACAGCAGTCTGGGCTGTGCGAGATGGGCCCGACGGTCCACGGGTAAGTTGAACTCCATGAAAGCAATTAAAAGCAGGTGTTGACTTTATCTCTTTAGACTCTCTGCCACAACTGCGGCTTTCTTTACGAGCGAGACAAGGTCACCCCTGAATGGTCGAAAGACCTCCATCGCCATGATGTTCCTGTTGGCCGCTTCAACTAGGCGTTGAAAGTCAAACAAGCTGAGCCTGATCTACATGCGTTCTAGGTTTTTCATCAGGTCATTTCTAGGCTGTCTCCTCCTACATTCATCCTTCTTACACATTCAAGGCCGGGAGTTTTGTTCTGTTATGAAGTCTGATATAGATCTGGCATCACACATATCAACTCGACTTCCCCGGGCTTCTTTACTTCATCATTTTCCTCTTTGGGTTTTTGGGCTCAACCTTTCTGCATCTAGCACTTGCTTTGCCTAATTCTTCTTAGGATTTTATAAAAAGGCAAAGAAACTTAAGTGTCCAGGTGGGTATAAAAGGTGATTTAGAGATGGCCGAGGTAATTGTGTATGAGCTGAGAGTACACCCGTCTCTATCGGATTGTGATTGCTTTTTCTCATTGGGTTGGCACAAGATCAACTGCTTAGACAACCCTATATGTTGACCGGGTTACTTTATGTCCTGTTTCTTTTCTTGCGATTTAAGGTATTCATGGGTGGGCGTGGTGATGGTGCTTTTTTTCTCACTTAATGTATGAATATGACTGGGCTGGTTATAATGCTCGTTGCTTGTTCCAATACTATCACTGTTTTAGAATCACTCAAGTACTGCTTGACATAGAAAAGTCAGAGTCGTCCCATGCGGGTATAGAATCGTAATCAGCGGCTCATGTGGGGCGAGACCTGAGTCTAGATAGCATATACGAACAATTTCCAAGGACTCATGTATAGATACCGGAATTTGGTACTAATCTGATCGATAAATAGTAAAAGACGATGCCGTTGCCACCCAAACATATCCCCGTCGAAGTATCTTATGGGCCATTACAACATAAAGAAACTAGGATAACACCCTCGCTAAGAAACAGGATATTCATACGACATCATTCAAGTCCAAAAGGCTCACAGGATAAAGAAACAAGTGAGAGAGAACAGAAGACAATGAGAGAAAGGTCATTAATCATTTGAGCGCTAATATCATTCCAATGAGCTCTTCCAATGAGCTCTTCCAATATGCTCAGCGGCGACGCTTTGCCAGCGGTTCGCTGGCCGGAGGTTCCTATATCAAGACGGGTCAGTGAGGTTTGTAACTTGGGGATAGAAGGTACATACCGACGCTGCACGCCGTTTCTCACCGGTGTTGGGGGGCGAGTAGGCAAAAGTCCGAGGGGGCTGTGTTGGCCCAGTACAGATGACGTTGTTCTCACCGTCGATTTTAACGCCGGATTTGACACCGATATGAATTGGGCGCGTGCGCCCTAGGTCATCGGTCAGTCCGCCCGCTCGCTTCAGCGCGGCGATGATGATAGCTGCTGTATCGCCGATTTTGGTAGTGCGAGTTTGCCGAGAGGATGTGGCGGTTGTAGATGACGCGGAGTCATCTGAGTCAGGGCTCGGAGATGGTGTAGTGTCTCTGGGAGAACTAGTTGATGGCAGGATTACAGTGTTGTTGTTGCCAAAGACATCGATGGAGGAATCGATGGTGATGGTGATTGGGACGACGGGGTCATCCCAGCCGGGCTCATCCATGATCGTAGGGCTTGTAGTCGTGATCAAGCTTCTGCGTAGGAGATCTGAGTATGGAGGAGGGGCGGCTGTAGAAGTAGAAGTGCGGTTTGTGCGGGCCTCTGCGAGCTTTTGTATTTGATGACGCAGTGAATCCATAGGAGGGCGCATCTTGAAGAATGCAAAAAGTTTATCTCAGTATCCAAGTAGCAAATTAGGGTAGATGATGAGTTTAAGTCAGGAGTAGAGGCAGGAGTAGAGCAGGGAGAATATTTATATAGTGGGAAAACCCAGGGTAGTTGCGTGCACAATCGGGTATTGACAACAATCGCAGACCAATCATAAAGGGTCGTCAATAGAATGGTCTATTGAATGGTTTCAATCGGAATCGATTGTTCTTTCGGGTCTCAATAGAGTCACGTGACCCTATTGTTCTATGACCCATTCAAGCATTCACCCATTCACTCAATCACGTTCCCTGACTCATCTATTCGCCACTGGTGCCCAGAAGGTCAGGCACCGTTAGTCCGCCAACCCCTGACTATGGATCCAGCCTTCGTAGAGCCCATTGCCCCCAGGACTGGGTGGGTTGGTTCCCAAGCGAGGCAAATCTTCTTCGGCAAAGTGGTCTTGACTGATCTCTGTTGTATCTCCTGACCGGAACAAGTGCGGTCAGGTTTCTGAGGCTGTAGACCTGTCGACGGGGTGATAAGGATCCTTACTGGGACTGTCGACTGGTGGATCGGGATTCTCGGGGTAGGGTGGACCCGGATAGTATCGTCCGCCAGGATGGAGTGATTGCATTGTCTGTCCAGAGATTAGCACGAACAGGAGTCGGCACGCATTCAGCTCAATGATACCGGCGTTTCTGTCGCGCTTGACAGCCCAACCGTTACGGGTTACTGACTTCGCGAAATTCGTCTCCTTTCACCTCCACCTCGCGATCACGAATTCGACATCAATGCGAGGAAGTTGCTTTGCTGGAACTTTTCATTTTGCTCATGACGAACACTATCGAGGAGTTGACCGGCCGTCTGGGCGAGAGCATCCGCATCACGAGACTGGGTAAGTGGATCTTGCTTATCGGTCTGCTCAATGGTGTCGGATCCAATTCGAATCTCCTCATGAACAGGTTCGGTCGTCTCAACCTGACTTGTATCATGCAAATGCTGTTCAACCTCGGGCGTGGTCTCGGCTCCCTGAAGCTCCATATCTGCGCGAGCCTGCTCAAATGCCGCCTCGAAAGCGGACTCGTCAAACTGCTCCTTGGGTGCGGAGTGTTCTGCATGTGCTTGCTGTGGGACTTGGTGTACGTTCATCGGAGAATTATACATCTGGTAGCTGGGAGCAAAAGTAGGTTGAAATGCACGGTTTGTCGCCGGTTGAGTTTGCATTTGAGGCATAGGCGTCCGCAGCTGGTGCTGGCTCATAAATTCATTCTGCCATCCTGAATGGGCTGGCGCGACATTCGGTCTTTGTAGTTGCGGTGCTGGTGGTCCGGAGATATGTAAATTCTGAAAGTCTGATGCCCAGCTACTACTTGTGTTGGGGGAAGCATGAACCGGCGCTGGTGCACCAAAATGAGCTGGATGTTGTAGATCTGGCAGCGCCGGTCCTCCGAGGTTGGCTTCGAATGCCGCAAACTCCGGGTCTAGTATTCCATCCCGTGGACTTTGTGATCGGAACCCCTGCAGATAATAATGTCAGTCGGGAAGGGACCACAAGTACAATCTCACAACTGACCTGAGCTGGCGACTGCCTGGAAGTCAATCGATCCTGCTGGAGAGTCCGGTCGACCGACGTATGCTTCTGGAAGTTCTGAAGCGCGTTGGACGGACCGCACAGTGCATCACTCATGGTGCGCAGAGGTCAAAAGATCGATAGACAACAGGGAATATCAGACTGAAGCAAAGATGAAACGGTCTTAGATAACTATATGCGAAAGCAAAAGAGTAAGTATGTAGAGGAAAGGAGTCCGGAGTAACGTGGGGTTCCCCGATAGACCGAGGCCGAAGGCACGTGCCCAGAACGTGACTCCTGCTGAGTCATGGCGATAAGATAAGCAAAGCGGCCAGATTGTTTGGTGTGTGCCTTGTCCAAGCTCCCCTCGTCACTTGTTTCTGCTATTGTTCTTACTTTCCCCACGGGGTATTCAACAAAATGGTACGCATTCCTCAATGCCTTCTCCCGTTTTATGCTAACTTACATCACTAGGCGGCCGCTCAAGTTATTTCGAACTCGGGTCACGAAGAGATGATTGTACGTACGCGATGCTACTCGGGGAGCGTTCAATTGGCGTCTCTTGCGCTTCCCAGCTTCCAATGCAGCTTGACTGACGATTTCGTCTCCGATTGCAGCACGATGCCGGCTTGGATTACTACGGCCGTAGGTTGGCTACCTGCTCATCTGATAAAACCATTAAGATCTTCGAGATTGAGGGGGAATCACACCGCTTGGTGGAGACCCTGAAGGGGTAAGCGTGTCTCGCGCCTTCACGGAGAAGGCCGCTTGAATAAAGTGGAATTGCTAATCCGGAATCCGATTCATACAGCCATGAGGGCGCTGTGTGGTGTGTCGCATGGGTGAGTTGCGACGACTTGGAGCTCGATCATATTGTACGGTGCGATTTGACTGACCATGGCAATGGCTTCATAGGCGCATCCCAAATTCGGCACAATCCTGGCCTCCTCATCGTACGACGGCAAGGTTCTGATCTGGCGCGAACAGCCCCAGAACGCAACCAGCCCTGCCGGGGCCAGCACATGGACTAAGGTCTTTGATTTCTCCCTCCACACTGCTTCCGTCAACATGGTATCTTGGGCTCCCCACGAGTCTGGGTGTCTGCTTGCCTGTGCTTCCTCCGACGGCCATGTCAGCGTTCTGGAGTTCCGTGACAACAACTGGACCCACCAAACCTTCCACGCGCACGGCATGGGTGTGAACTCAATCAGCTGGGCTCCTGCTGCTTTCGCCGGTAGCCTGATTAGCTCCAACCCGGGACCCGGCCAACAGAGACGCTTCGTGACTGGTGGAAGCGACAACCTTATCAAAATCTGGGACTATAAGTACGTCTTCGGTGCCGGTGGTTACGGGGTGTTATGCTGACTTCCATCTCTCCAGTGCCGAGTCTAAGACTTACAATCTCACTCAGACCCTGGAGGGCCACTCGGACTGGGTCCGTGATGTGGCCTGGTCGCCGAGCATTCTATCCAAGTCGTACATCGCCTCAGCTTCCCAAGACAAGACCGTTCGGATCTGGACTTCCGATGCTTCCAACCCGGGCCAGTGGTCCAGCCAAACGCTCGAGTTCGACACTGTTCTCTGGCGTGTCAGCTGGAGTCTCAGCGGCAACATTCTCGCTGTCAGCGGTGGCGACAACAAGGTCAGCTTGTGGAAGGAAAACCTCAAGGGCCAGTGGGAGAAGGTCAAGGATATCGAAGAATAGAGACAAGAAGTGGTTTTTTGGGTTTTCTGTCATTTATTTTCCTTTTGCATCGCATAATCGTCGAGATTCACCTATTCGCTATGGAGTTCACCTAGATGCGAAATCCACATCTGCCCTAAGATCACTCAGAGCCGTATCAATTGAATTCTCTTTTATCAAACATCCCAGAATATGAATGGCCCTCGACCACTGGTATCTCTAAGGTCCAGCCATCTCCCCAGCATGATACCGCCACCTGGGACAAGCACACCTTCGTACCCATGAAACCAGTAGTCGTCCCCGTCCTCGTCGTCCTCATCATCCTCGTCGTCTTCGCCGTCTTCGCCGTTCTCGTTGGAGGTCGAGTCTTCATTCTCGTCCACCCCCTCGCAGATGTAAATGCTCACGCGAGTCCAGCCTGTGAGTCCACCGTACGGAGAGGCAATAGACTCGGTAAAGCCAAACAGCGGGTTTGCAGCATCGCTGCCACCGTGAGTCTTCTGCGTACCTCTGAAGTACGTGACAGACTCTGCACCTTCACTTTCATACTGGGTTATGACACGTTTAACTTCGTCTGGCCATTCCGTCTCTGGGACGGTTTTGATTTCTAAGGACTGGGGAGGGTCAGTTAAATGTCTCGCACTTAGAGATATGTTCGTACCATGATATCAACTTGCTCCATATGATCCTCAAGATCAGCACAAGACTGACGCCTGGAGAGTTCCTCAATTGTGTCTGGCAGTGGATGAAAACATGCTGTGTAAAAGCGAAGTCAGATATCAGAGGAAGAACCAAGGCGCAGGATCCAAGCTTACACCAGAGTCCAAGCCAAGAAGTGCTGAGACTCGACCTATTGGCACCGTGGATATTCCGTGCTTTGGGCTTGAGGTGCTCGGGGAGCTGTGAGAATGCCTCTCTGAAACATGTAGTTTCTTCGGTATTCACCAGGTGATTTTGCCAGAAGCTGCGGATATTCAACACGTTGCTAAGGTCAAGTGACCCAAGGCTGATAAACGGACCAGTGATCTCTTCCTGGAAAGAATACACTTTGCTGATATCGTAGCCTGAGCGACCACAGGCTCGGGTTACCGTTGGGTCTAGGGCAAGAGGCGTTAGGCACTAATAGAACATATGATTAGTAGATTCTTCATGTTTGGGCACCAGAAGACGGACCAGTTGAACTGCACAGAACATGTCGGAAGGCGTCTCTCTTCTCGGGTGGCTCAGGAATTCCACCTCCGTCATCACCTCCCGGATCCTCTCATAGGTCTTGGACATGTCGATATCAACGGGCAGAGTAATCGATTCTTTAATCATCGTTTGAATGACTTCGAGCCAGATCTTCTGCTGTGGGTTCTCTGGTTGTTTGAAATCTAGCTTCTTTGAAAGCACGATAGCGCGAGACTGATATTCTAGCTTCAGTTCTCTCGAGGTTCGGTCGCTTGGCAGGTCGTACTTTGCTTTGAAACGAGTTCGCCAGACACTCGAATCTCGGTCCATGACTCGCTCATTCATCCCTTTGCATGTTTGGCTCAGAGTGGTGACATCGCGGTCCGTCGCCAGGAGGGATACGATATGTTGAAGAACCTGTTGGTCAATGATAAGAATAAACACCTCACGGTCACGAGTTTTGAGGGGTATCTCACTTCATTTGGAAGGTTTAGTAGAGGGCTAGGGTAAACCACTGTATGCTCAGGCTCGGGAGCGCCATCGTGGTCACTTTGCATTGTCGCCATGTCTGGTGTACAGGTCCAAGGAGATTGGAACCCTGTGCTGGCAAGGCAGGAAGTCGTCAAAGTGACACTAAAAGTCAGGGCTTGTGAGAAAGTCAGGGCTTGTGGTTTAGCGTCTGTTCCTCTGACCCGTTCCTCCCCAACGGTTCAGTGTCATTGTATAGACAGCCTAGTGGGGGTCATCTTGATTGAATTAAGACTGCCGAAACTGTCACTTCAAATTACCGGCCATAAGTCATTCCATATGCTTAATCTAAAAGCTCGTTTTGCGCCCCTAGGCATCTTTCTGCACGCTGTTCTCATACTTTTGATATCTACCTTAAGCAATATCTCGGAGGATACTGAAACCCTAAAAGGATATCATTGCGTAGAGTAATCTATATGGAATGTCAAGTCGGAGATCGAGTAAACATATGTTGTCTATGAACATTAGGAATTGTCCTAAAATAAATGATAAGCGACGTATGTAGTAGTATCTCTCTGCCCTTTGAGGGGAAAAAAAAAAAATTAGCTATAGTCAGTTTCGAACCCGTGCTATCAGGGATAAAAAATAGGCCATCTGTGCACACATTCAATATTTTCCAATTTGACCAAATGTCCCAAAGGACATTAGGAATTGTCCTAAAATAAATGATAAGCGACGTATGTAGTAGTATCTCTCTGCCCTTAAGGGAAAAAAAAATAGCTATAGTCTTTCGAATCCGTTTAGGGAAAAAACATAAGCCACCCGGATGCACTAGATAACACTTATTCCAATTTGGCTAGATGTCCCAGAGCTGGGAGTTGTGTCGTCGCCGAAGGCTCTCATCCACACCCCATCCATCTGCCAACAAGCCTTTGACTTCCTCCAAGCCAAGGCCACTCATCTCCGGGTAGATTGCTCGCACGGCCACCCATCCACATGCGCACACCACGGCATAAGCGAAGAAAGTCCATGTTGGGGATAACCATTCCATCATCGGCAAGAAAGTAAGTCCGACGATGAAGTTTGATCCCCAGTTCGTCGCAGTGGCGAGGCCTGATCCCAAAGAGCGCACGTTCAGAGGGAACAACTCTGACTGCTGCCATGGCACGTTGCCAAGTCCGAAAGCGTAGGCTGCAGTGTACGCAGTCAAACAAAATAGAATAAGCAGAGGGTAGAGTGCGCTCTGGCTGTCGGCATCTTGATGAGGCTTGGGGGAGTGAAGGTCCAAAGAGAGATTCGACAAAGAGAATGCAGTGGCACAAAGGCCCAATGCGAGTACCATAACGGGTATCGAATACAGTAGAATCCGCCGTCGTCCAATTCTATCAATCAGCCAAAATGCAAGGAGAGTGAAGAGGAAATTCGTCACTGCAACTGTTAGAGATGTCAACGTCGGCGAGGAGAACGAGAGCGCGGCGAAGATGATCCCTGAAAAATACATGAGGCTGTTAAATCCACACAGCTGCTGGAATCCTTGAAGCATCATGGCTATTGTCAAGGCCCTCCTGTTGCCGCCATCATGGAAAAGGTCATGGGCGCGCTGGGTGGCGTCATGCAGCCAATGTGCCTTTGTGCCGGGAGCCTTGCTCTGGTCCGTTTCCAGAGCCTCCTGGATAATTTCGCCTCTGATATTGCGCATGACCCGAGCCACGATGCGGTCACGGTCCGAACAACCTGAATAGATCCGAGCCAGAACGTTCGCAGCACGGATCTCGAAGCCGGCTTGCACCAGCCATCGAGGGGTTTCTGGCAGGATGATAAGAGCAGCAAACTGTAAGAATGCCGGGGCTGCCCCGAGGCCCACAATCCAACGCCAGCCGCCGGCAGTCTCGGAAAACAGCCAACCAACGACGTATGCGACAACCTGACCCCCCGTTATCAGGAGACACATGATCGTAACGAGCCTTCCTCTTGCATGCGATGGAGCGACCTCCGAAATATATCTAAGAGTGATCATCCTGAATTAGTCCCCATCTTTAGTTGGCTTGATCGCAAGATGGACTTACAATGGAGTCACGGCACTAGCGCTCCCAACTGCCAGACCAACCATACTGCGTCCGATTATCATACCCCATACCTGACTGGTGGAGGCCTGTATCAATGCGCCCAGAGCAAACAGAACATCAGCAGCGAGGATAACAGGTCGCCGACCGCACTTGTCTGCCAGGATTCCGGTGAAGGGACTTGCCACCAGCGCAAACAAGCTAGTACAGGACGTAATGAGACTCTCATCGAGGGTGCTCAGCGGTCGATTGGAGAGATCTGAGCCAATGGTCACGAGAGTGGAGGATATAACACCGGTACTGTGATTTTGAACTTGTCAGGCTCAATTACTACTGCGTACGTCATAGGTGAAGGATAAGGTTGCGCACTCGTAGCCAAATAGAAGTCCGCTAATACCCGCCGAGAATGTTAGAATCCATATAAACCATCCGGGGTACTTCAGCTCGGAAGCTAGAACTTCGTCATCGTAGTCCGGTGAGGTGCCGGCTGACGCAAGTAAAGGGGCATGAGGGTCGGAATGCCCGGACTCCTCTCTCGGGGTCATGTCTTGAAGCTCTAGGTTGTGAGTGTCATGAGCTGTGGTCCCATCGATTGACATGAGAGGGTTGAAGGTTGAAAGTTGAAAAGAGGATGATCTGGGGTTGGATAAAGTCGATAAAGTCGATAAAGTCGATAAAGTCGATAAAGTCGATAAAGTCGATAAAGTCGATAAAGTCGATAGGCGGCACGGGACCCACTCGGTGGATACAGGTAACACGCAGCGCTACATCTACCAAAATTACTCCAATTGCTCTCATTGCTCTAATCCTCTAATGACGAGCCAACACCGGCCTCATCAGCCTGCGCACTAATCATCTTCTTGTAGGCCTTAACGTCACCGTCAAACTTGTGCACGGTTCCCTTGTCGCAGACCCAGAGACTGGTGCAGACATTTTGCAGCATCGTAACATCGTGAGACACCATCACCACACCTCCTTCGAACTTTTGCAAAGCCTCGGAAAGAGCATCCATACCCTCGATATCCAAGTGGTTAGAAGGTTCGTCAAGAACCAGGATGTGAGGGTTAGTCAAAGACAGGCATGCGAATGCCACACGAGATTTTTGACCTCCAGACAGGAACTCCATCTTTTGGAGACCAGTCGTACCGGTGATACCGAACCTAAATGAGTAAAATGTCTTAGTATCTTCTGTTATTTTCTTGTCAGGTTGGGAAGGACTTACGCGCCCAGATGTCTGCGATACTCCTCGTCGCTCTTGCCAGGATAAGTCTTCGCCATGAAGCTCACAGCACTGGTCGTCATGTCCAAAGCATCCACATGGTGTTGGGCAAAGAATCCAATGCGCAGTCTCGAGTGGGCTGAAATCAGACCCTTTGTTGGCTGCAGTTGATTGGTAAGAAGTTTCAAGACTGTGGTTTTACCGGCACCGTTCGGCCCAACAATGCCAATACGCGAGTCCAGCTGGACATCCAAGTCTACATCCTTCAGCAGAGGCTTGTCCGGCGTGTAGCCGAAGCAGACCTCCGTCATTTGAACGATAGGGGGCGAAAGCTTTTCGACTTCAGGGAACTGGAAGTGCACGACGTATTCGCTTTCCGGAGCTTCAAGAGCCGGCATGCGTTCAAGCTTCTTGATTCTCGATTGAGCTTCTGAGGACTTGGCGGCATTGTATCGGAATTTATCAATAAAGGCTAAATGGCGACTGTCAAAACTCTAGCCAGCAAGCAATAGAGGGCAAATGACAAACCTTGGAGATGGGCTCTCTCCGCCATCTGTTTCTCGTACTCTCGCTTGGCCATTTTCCTCCGCTCTTCCTTGGTTGCATAGAATGATTCAAAGTTAGCTCCCTTGTAGTAGTCCAATCTCTCGGAGTGTTGGTGAACGATATCAGTCGCAACTTCGTTCAAGAATGCACGGTCGTGGGAGACCACAAGAACGGTACTGGGGTAACCCTGGAGGTAATTGGACAAGAAGGTGATGGATGGAACGTCCAACATGTTCGACGGTTCTTTCTGAGGTCAGCCAACCGGCCCGCTAGAACAAGCAGAAAAGATCGCTTACCGTCAAGAAGAAGGAGATCAGGTTCGCAGAACAGAGCTCGAGCCAATGCCAGACGCATTCGCCAACCTCCAGAGAAGGTCTTGGTCGCATATTGCTGTCTCTCTTTTGAGAAACCAAGACCGGCCAGAATGCTGGCCGCACGCGATTCAGCCTTGTCAGATTCCATCTCAGAGAGCTTGGAGTGGATATCACTCAAGGTAATATCCAGGCCTTCCCTTTCGTGATCCAATCTGGCAGCATCTTTGGATGTGTCCGCCAGTGCTGAACGTTCCTCTTCGATAGCAGCCAGCTGTTTCGAGATTTTCTGTGAGAGTTTCATTAGCTCGCTATGTCATGGGTAGCCTCTCTCCTGAGGAACTCACCTCTTGTTCCCCGAGAAGATGCTTTCGCCAAACATCGGCATCCAAGACCGCTTGAAGCGCCGGAGTATCATCACCCCTGATCTAATACACAGATTCCGTCAGTTGTATATCGACATCTACGTTAACAGCTTCAACATACCTCCTGTTCAACGTGTAGAATAGAAATGTGGTGGGGAACGGCAACCTCTCTGCGACTCAGGGCCCGCAAAAGAGTACTCTTACCGATACCGTTCTGGCCCACAAGACCGTAACGACGACCATAGGCGAGGGTCAACGCAGCATCTGTCAAGATGCGCTGGCCTCCAATAGTAATGTCGATGTTGTCCAACTTGATGTCCTTGCTCTTGGACTGAGATTCTGCGCCCAGCTGCAGCGGGTTGACAGCCATAAAGAACTCCTCGTAGCTCATTGTCTCGTCTGGCTGGTTGAGCAGACGAGAGGCCTCGTATGTAACCGTCTTCATCTGCTTCTTCTCCTGCTTGGCGCGAATCTTGCGCTCAGCCTTTTCAAGCTTCTTCTTGTCCACGCGCGACTCCACCTTCCTGGCATTTGCAGACTCCAAGTCCACATTGTTTCCCGTCAAGCCCAGGGTAGAAGACATGTTCCGCTGAGCACCGACATTGATAGCCTGGTCAAGCTTCTTGGCCTTGAAAGGCATTTGCATCCTCTCTGCGTCGATTCCCTGGGAAGAGCTCAACCCTGTAATGAATTTTGCGACTAGATTGCCGATTGCGTCGCGATTCTGAGAGCTGAAGTCCCCCGAGGCAGAGACCAACAGCTCCGTCACATTTTCAGCCGCTTCGGATAGGGGCGAAGGGGCATTGGCGTCTTCGACATAGAGGTTTGAGGCATGGGTCAGGTAGCCCTGTCTGCTGTGAGCTTTTGAGAAGATACTGCATCATCGAAATGTGAACTTACCACCGAGTATTCTGAGATAACACGGTCCAGGCCCGGAATCTGTGATTGGAGTTCGGCCTCCATGATGCTGTCTACTCCAGTCAGATGCGCAGGAGCCAGAGGGTACAGACGTCTGCTCAACGAGATTATTCGTCGTCCGGGATACTTTGACCGCACACCTCACGAGGGGCGCCATTTTCGGTCTTATCGATAAGGTCACATGACTAGTCGGCCATGTGTTTCTCTACAACTTCACCACTTCATCACTTCACCACCTACAATCCACATCTTGTCTTTTACGTCTCTTTATGGGTTGATCGGAAGAACAGGAACAGGAACAGGAATTGAAGGTGTAAACTTGTAGATCCTCCAAGGATGAGTTCACCGCCCCATCAAGTCCTCAAGAGATACTTGTATGATGATCTTTGTCCGGTCAACTCAATTTAGCGTGATCTGCTCTTTTGGAGTGAATCGTATCTGCCGCTGAAATGATGATCGTAGGTGGATTTGGAATCATAAAGGAGCGTTTGCATTGCTGCAGAACACAAGCATAAGATAACCCGCCCGTTACACAGCCAAGAGACAACCGAATAGAATTCCCCCGATGCCCGAGTTGTTGCACGGAATTATTGGTAGAGTGTTGGCTCGGTATTGATTAACTGATTTCACTCATAGATCTGCTGGGCCATATAGAGTATTATTCTGCTAAGGATCACCCGAGACTTCTGACTCAATCATGTACCTGCAAACCCGGAGACCGCCTTGTGATGCTTTCAGAGACAATTTTAGTCCCAGCTTAAGAATACGATGAGCTGAGGTGGCTCTTTATTTCAGCACTCTTTATCAGAACAACTGCTTCAAAAGATACTTTGGAGCGATTTGGTTGCCTCTTCTCGCTGGCTATATAGACACTTCTAATCAGTTTGGATTGAGTCAAGGAAGTTCAAGGAACGATTCTCGTAGGAGCATATGTATTTACAGATCCAAGTCTCCCAAATGCTTGGCTAAATCACCTAAGCAACTATAGCATTTAGCCCGTGAACATGTCGCTTAAAGTTATATAATACATAGTAAGGGAATCTTGCTGTATCTAAGATCAACACTTGCCCAGAGTGATTCGGTACTAAAGGATTTTGAACTATCCCATATAGTGCAGGGAATATTTTAATCCCATCTGCAGTAGACTGTTGACGAGACCGACAGAACGGATATCGACAGCTGGTTGGTGCCCTGGCTGATGGCCATAGACAAAAATAGACATCTCACAAGGATCGATGATTTAGAGATGCATTGCTTCATTCTCCAGGAATGCTGAGCCCAGACCCAAGTACTGCGTACAGTCGAAGGGGGAGGTTTCGAATTTGGGATGACATGAGGAAGCAGACAACAATAAGTTTGTTTTAGTAGTTAGTTAGTTAACTAGTTAAACTAACTATCCCTGCCAGATCTGATGTATAAAATAGGCGCTTCTAGTGACCTTCCCAAGTGAGATGATAGGCTGTGCCGATCATTCAGGCAGTGACAGGGTTAGGGTTTTCGGTGTCCGGCCGTACTGAGTGGTCCAGGGCAACCACGCTCGCAAGAACTTTTTCAGATTACACTTCCAAGCTTTTCTAGCCAATACACGACATTGGCTTGAGATAGGGACCCATCTGACTACAGCCGGACGGGACAAAATTGGCAGCGGAGGCCGAACGTCGTGCTGGGCCCACGGTTGTTTACCTTTCTCAATTGCAAAGTGGAGTGGGTATGACGATATGGATCGGGTCTCCATCGAACCTGTCCATATTAATGGCAAACCTCCGAGCTAGGAAAGATCAACATAGGAGAGCTGGAAACGAGTGGATGCGATGAACTTTGGAGTTTTGAAAGGCTTCCCCCACGGACCGGGGTCGGTGTGTTTAGCATATCCGGTTGAACGTCAGGACAGGGACGGATTGGACAACGAATTCGACATGCAGTGTTTCAGACGTTAGCAGCTGCAACAAAGGAGACTAAAAAAGGGCCCTCTGCCTCGGGTACGGGGTTCGTCCAACCAGGTGGACACAGATCGGTCGCACTAGGCCCCTGGGATCGCACGACTAGACGTGATTCCAGCCAGCCGAGACGAGATATGTGGGGAATTCTGGAATCGCATGACTTTTTTCCTGCTTTTTCCCCCTTTGTCCCACGTCCACTTGAAGCGGACTTCTCCGTAAGCCTGAAGCGACATTAGTTCCGGTCTGGACACGAGCAGTGACGCCAAAGAAGCTGCAATGTGAGCCGCAAGGGGGTCGCAAGTGGGCCGCCTGCATTTGCTCTTAATATTTTCCCTATTTCCTTATCGACTGGAGTCAGGAGAGTGGAGGGTTGGGGTGTTGATAGGCGTAAACAACTAAACAACTTTAGAGAAGGTCTTAGAAGATCTCGAGATCGAGATATAACTGTCGACAACCTTGGAACACAAATAACAAAACATAAAACATAAAACAAAAAGACACAAATTACCAAACCAAACACAAATAGAACTGAACAAGGAGGTATACCTGCAGACAATATTGATTTGCTCCTAGCGCAACCCAATTACCCTAGGTAGGAGCTGAATCTTAGCGTTAAATCCCCGATTGTTGTTGTTGACCTCCACATCTTCCTCGTCATTGTCTTTTTCCCTCCAACGGCCCTCAAAGGCCAAACTCCAACCTTCCCCTCTTTCTTTCCGACTAGTCTTCCTTTCCTTAATCGCGGTTGTCGACTATCTCCCTCCTTTTCACACCTAACCAAATGGGATGTCACTCGCAAAGCCTCGAGACCCCGCGGAGCTGAGCTGGAGGGTGCTTGCCACTCTTCTCAGCATCCTCTGAGGATGGACAGGATGGATCACATATCGACAGTAAGGCTCCTCTAAACCAGTCGCTATTGTACCCCACTCAATTAACTCGTTTCAGCTCTGTGCGTTGAGCACTGTTGGCATCGCCACCAGCGGTCTTGCCCTCGGTCGCGTCGAGCGAACAAAGTCCAGCATATTTCGGCGAAAAACATCAGCATACGATTCACTCCCACCTTTACAACCTACGGGCGATGTGCGGCCGAAGACCTCTCGATCGGTTCGTCCTAGAGCGGGGGTGGAGGACGTCCCCAGTGACACTGGGAACCATGGAACTGGCTCGCGCACCAGCCAATGCCAGGGTTCTGATCTCCGGAGGGCTTCCCTATCGTTTGGTGCGACCAGGCTTCGTCGTCGCGGTCAAACATTGAGCAACCCGCCCTTGCGAATTCCAGAAGATGAACCGGCGAATCCATCGACGGAGTCGCACTCGCGACGGCCGTCTACGAGTTGGCTGCGACGGCTATCCATGGTTTCCTTTCAGACCGAAAGCCAGTCCACCAACAGCCCGGTGACCCCTTCCTTCAATGGATCTTCCAGTCCAATACTCCCACGCCCGTCCAGCCAGCGTAGAGCTTCGAACAAACTCGTGAAACGCTCGCCTTCCCAGCATTCGAATGCCCATCCCCTCTTTGTCAACACCTCCGCGCGCCCCTCCTCCGCTTTGCGCAGGCCAGCCACCAGCTATCAACGGTCGGAGACCATGCGAATGCAGTCTCCTTTGACCACCGATTTCGAGTCCAGTTTCTTAGAGCCTTTTCAACCCCCGGCAGCCGAGGAATTTGAAGTAGACTCAAACCATGTTTGGCAGCCGTATTTGCTCCCAAAATCTGAGAGGCTTCCAGAAAGGTTGGCTCGAAAGCTTTCCACGGCAGGAACTCCACGAGTCCAGACTGTGCGGCGAATCACACCCGATCAAGATGCGCTGCCGGCATTGGTCCTAGCAACCACAATCATAAAAAATAAGACCCCGACACCTTCACCTGACTCGTCCATGACCACTACTCCAATCCAATTCCGTGACCCGTTCAAGGCGAGCACCGCTCCCCCACCCGAACTACCGGTGCAGAAACCTGTGCACAAGCATTCATATTCCCTCAACGATGTTGAGCCGAAGAAGATCATTGTAAATACGGTGACAGGCTCCGGCACCCCGCTGTTAGGGCGACCGCGAGGTGGTTCTTTGAAGCGGGTCAAGGGAAGGACTTTCTCAATTCCTCGATCGGAGCTCTTGAAGCAGGAGTATGTAATTCCTGGCTCTCCTCCACTGCCACAACGAAGAAACATCACCGATCCCGCTGCATTCCGCCGATCAGCCGTCTCTTCTGAATTGGCGCCTTCCAATTTTGCTCCTCGCTCGGTGTCTCAAGACTACAACATTGGCTTGCGTGGACGCCGTCCGCTGACCTCCGATGCCGTTGCTCTGTCTACATGGCAGCACGCATGTCGCGCGGATAGCTATCCATATTCCTCTCT
This sequence comes from Penicillium sp. DT28, assembly GCA_036712075.1. Classification (NCBI taxonomy): domain Eukaryota; kingdom Fungi; phylum Ascomycota; class Eurotiomycetes; order Eurotiales; family Aspergillaceae; genus Penicillium; species Penicillium sp. DT28. Next base: position 1,514,017 of record JAZHLO010000003.1, on the reverse strand, counting down.
CCGCCGGCACCAAAAGAGACACTCGATTGCAGCGTCGGATCCACCTTCTACTGTCATCGGCTCCGATGTCACACGAGTCTTCACAACGAGTGATGAATATGAAACTGACATGATGACTGACTACTGGGACTCCGTTCGCACTCGTGAGACAAGTGGCAGCGGGCTCAAGGGACTGCGCATCGAGACTATGTTCGACAAGGCGGGGACGCGTCTGTCAAACGAGGAAGTGACGACCTTGGAGGAGCTACTCCCGCGCGGCTCCTTTGTTTCGTGTGCTGAAAAGGACCCTTCGTTGTTCCCGGACCCTCTCCTCATCTCTCCTGTGGCACCTTTCCGTACGAACAATCATACATCTGTCCTGTCGGAGGAAGATGAAGAAACTCGCAGCATGATCGGGGCATTACCTGGCGAGGCTGAAAGCTCTTCACGCCGAACGCCCCTCGCTATTTCTTTATCAAGCCCCTTGGCGGGACAGGATCTGCACACTTCCTCTCCCAGCCTTCCTCCTCGCTCTCCGGTCGAAGGGTCCCATCAAAGCCAGAAAATGAACATCTTTGACTGGTCCGAACAGTCCCGGACGGAACGGGACGTCGCTGATTCCGAGGCACGGCCGAGGACGGTGCATGGGAAGCAGAATGCTTTCAACAGAGGGAGCCGTGCAGCTTGTCGTAAAGTGCCTTCCGCCATTCATCTTCGGAGTCAAAGCGTGCCTGTGGCGAGAGAACTTCCCACCAACGACACGCGTCAGAGTTCTGGCAAATTCGGTACCTGGGGCCTTGGCAGTAAAGGTGTGAGCGAGGACTGGGATAGTGATTTCGACTTTGACGCCGATGAGACAAATATCAGTCAGGATACCAAGGCTACCTCAGAAGCTGCTGCCCCTCAGAGCATGACGGTTCCCAAGGCCATCCTTGAGCGACAGGCGAGCCTTCGGGGTCAATTCGGTCAGGTACAGGAACTGACGCTGCTGGTCCAAGAGCTGAAGCGCCTTCGACATCAAGCAAGCATCTTGGATCTCGTGGGCGGACCATCGAGTGAGCTTTGGAAAGAAGCCCAGGGGATTGTCAACCTTGCGACCATCGACGACGACGAAGACCGCCGCTCACCCCCGGGGTCACCTTCGTCTCTCACGTTCAGCTTTGATGACTCGGATGAGGAGGGATTGGATGCTTCATCCAAGAGAAACAGTGAAGTTTCCTGGCACGAGGCTCAGCGACAAAATCAGCTACCCTCCCCGCCATTTACTCAACCGAAAGGGGAAAGAGAGAGCTCATGGCAAAGTGGATCACATACAGAGAGTCAACTGTACAGTCCGTCGCTCAGGCAACTTTCCAAAACCTCGACCAACTCAAAATCCGTAATCGATATCCTCCGGTCTGATCGACGTCCCGAGACCTCGACCTTGTCTGAGCTTACACCAGCTCCCCGCACTCAGAAGCTGCCTTTTGACACGCAATCTCTCCGGGACCTGGTGGTCCGGGCCGGGGTGGTCACTCGTGCTTTAAAGGAGGTAATCCGAAAGGCAGAAGGCGTTGACCCGAGCTCGCAGGATGTGTTCCCTTCTGATCCGCCATTCCGGCGAATCTTCGATCAACCCTCCCATGACCATCTTGCGAGCTTTGAGACAGCCGTCGCCGGAATACATTAATGGACGACTTGCCTGTTGTGTCTGGTGGCTGCACCTGGCAATATACTATCGATCCGAAAAGAGAACCTCTATTAATGTCTTCTTCAAAAGGACTCCTCTCGTTCTTGATCTTCGATGCTACGTTTCCTTTCTCAATTCCTCCATCTTTCTCTGTGCCATTTGCAGCAAACGACTATTCCTTTCCCAGTCCGGCGTCAGCAAAAGCCTTTTCTACCCCTCTGTACAACTTTCTCCTCGTGTACATTGTCCTACCCTACCCTTTCCTTTCCTACGACGTGCGAAAATGCACGCTCTAATCTGTACGAGCGCTCCGGGGGGTTCATGTCTACTTTCTTCCCTGCTTTGACTACAGCGTCACGCTCCCTTTCCTTTCGTCTATGTTGCATATTTGCGCGGCTCATATTTCCATAATTGCGCTGTAATAATTAAGGAGGGCTCCCGATCGATGATGATCTGCACTACGATGATGTTTGAGAACGAAGACCGAAAAGATGAAGAGCAATGAGGTCTAATGTCATGCATATTTCTTGTTTCCTGGGCTTCGGTTCGGTAACTGGATCAGTGTTCATTCCGATTCAAAAATATAGAAAATGCATTGTGCTATGATACACACTGGTGTTTTGTATTGGTGTAAACATTTCGCTAAAGCAAACCGAGGGGTATCAAAAGAAAGAACGCTCAGATCATATAATCGGGATGCCTCGTCAACGGTATCACTAATCTGTCGGAAAGGATATCCTACTCCATTGATTCGTCGACAGTGTGGGCTTGTGCCGTTGTCATGTAGTTTGTTGCGAAATTGCTTTTGGCCCGGATTTTGGGACCATAGAGATAGAAGAGGACAGGGAGAGGGGTCAATAAAGCTGCCACACATCCGAGCAGTGTGCTGGCCCAGTTGACACCTAGTGTATCAAACTATAGACGGATATCAGTATTGGATCCACTATGGATATACAGACTCCACATACCATGTAGGTCGCGAAAAGAGGGAACCCTGCACCGGCCAGGGAACGTAGAATACTGTTAGCTGCCAGCGCAGAAGCGGCACTAGAGGGAAGCCTTGTTAGTGCTCATTCGAGTGGACGTTTATGAGTAGGCAGACTCACAAGAGGAGATAGGCATCAACGATGTAGTTGAAAGCTTGCATGAAAATACACAGAAGACCGAATCCAATCAGAACACCAGAAAGCGTCGGCACAATCCAGTGAATGTTGGCTGAGAAGCCGGACCAACCGAACCAGATTAAACCGGCCGAGAAAGCCACACTGCCCACAATTGCTGGCGGTAGGCGCCACTCGGGGATAGGAATGCCGTTGTTTGTGGCTAGTTTTCTGTTGTACCAGGGCTGAGTGAGAATGATGAAGGTTCCTCCGATGAATTCACCGATGATGAGGCCCAGGTAGGGGAGACCGCCGATGCCTTTCTCAAAGCCATGGATCCGTTGGAACACAATCGGATATGCTGTCAAGAAGAGATATAACAGACCATATAGGAATGCCATGTAGATACTGAGAGATAGCACAATGGGTTCGGTGAAGAGGATCTTGAAAGGACGACTGAAATTCTTCGAAAGTAATTCTCGGAGGTCCACCTCGATCTCCTCTTGTTTGGCATGGATTCCCCAATTTTTGGTGCGTCGGCGAAGTTCTGCAGCTTTCTCGATCAGAACCACGGGTGGGTAGGTCTCATGCAGGAAGAAAATGTTGGCCACCAAGGCTGAGGCACCCATGATCCCAGTAAGATATTCGGTCCAGCGCCAGCCTAAAGAGCTTTGCACAATGAAACCACCGACTGTCGAGGCGAAGAGCGGACCCGTGAAAACGGTCATGGCAAAGACTGTTATGGCCAGGCCACGAATGCGATTGTCGAACATATCGGAGAAGACGGCGGCCACGACGGCAATAGGACAGGCCCCGAAAAAGCCTCCAAAGAAACGACATATCATAACGGTCTGGAGATCCTTCGCCGTGGCCACGGCAAACTCGAATACGGTGAAGCCGAACATCGATACAAGAATTGGCAGACGCCGGCCACGTAATTCGGAAAAGGGAGCCCAAAGACAAGGCCCTACGGCAAAGCCCAGTACGTATAGAGACAGGCCCAGAGTCCCAACTTCGTTGGATACGTGGAACTCGGAGGATACGACGGAGATTGCGGAGGAGTATATGCTGCTGGTGAAAGTAGCGTTGAATGTTGTATATGAAAGCATCACTGCCATTGCAATCTTCCTCCTCAAGGTCCAGTTCTGGGGATGCAATGGGTCGTCCGGTCCCGCAAATTCCACCACATATTCTTCTTTTTCAGGTAACGGAGGAGGGTAGGGCTTTCCGGCGCCAAATTCGGGTAAAGGCTTCTCAGATAAGTGTGGGTTTAAGGTGGCGCCCACGGTTGCGTTATGTTGACTGCGTTGGGTTGCGATTCGACTGAGTGCAGTTGGATGGCGTTCGAGTATAGATCCGCGTTGGGAAAGGGAGACTGCTGTCTGTACTCGAGACATGTACTCTATTGCCTCTTGAGAAGAGGCAAATGATGTAGAAGCTTCTGAGTGGTATTCTGACAGGGTAGCATTGCTATCGATGCTTTCGCTTGGCCCGCGGTTGGGCTCACCTTTCTCCAAGTCTCTCGAGGCCATTTCCATAATGGTCCGATGTTTGCAAGGTCTGCAACTTCAGGGCGAAAGGAAGATACATAAGGGGAAGAAGAGAAGGATAGGCAGACGGGTATAAATAGATATCTAATTTTTCTACGGCATCTCACCCTTCTCGCCTTCGCATGGACTCGGCATCTTTTGTTGATTTAGCACTTGGCCACCACAAGCGGCAAATATGGAGCCATCAAAAGAGATCAACAAGACACGGGGTGCGGATTGCATCGGCCAACTGCCCTGGGCCCGTTTCTCCTGCTCGGCCAGTGGATCTCGGGCTTGGGCGCTGATAACCTTGAACGGATGGGAATATATTCAGTGCCATGGTTCTTATGCTTCATTGCTTTGTCCTATCCGTGTAGTTCTGGGGGTCCTTTTGGATCTCATACTCGCGGGACTCGAAGTTAGAGACCAGGAATACGGTCTAATTCTCGGCCAGCCGAGTTGCAATTGCTCGGGGCTTGCCAATCGGCATCTGAGCATCGGGATATAATATTGATAACGGTCCCACTGATCATAGAAAATTTGCGGTGACAGGGCCTTATCACAGTTTTATCGAGGGTATCGTCGGCTTGGGCGACGCCGAGCTCGGTTATTCAAGGAGTTGACGTCACCTTGTCCTGTGCTCGATAAAATTTTTAAAGTCTAGTGATAGATCAAGTGAAATGCCAGATTTATATTATCAAACCCATCTGAGGTCTGGAACACTGAGAGAGCGGTGCTTAGTGAGGTTGGAAGAGGAAAAGTGATCGACGCGGACATATATATTGTGCGGCCAGTTTTCCAAATCCAGATCTTCAATTTCGTAATCCTGCAAGCGCGCGTTGTTTGGCCTGCCAAAGCAAACATTGACTGCATTTCGAACTATGAGTACCTAGGTACCTAAGTACCCTGATCATCCCCAATGCTTCTCGAGCAGAGCTACAGCATAGCAGAGTGTCCTGCATCCATACACCTAGGCCATCATCTACTTAGTGAAAGCCAGGTCTCACAAATAGAACATAGTGAGGGAGGCCGAATTGCAGTTCAAAGGTCAAAAGCCACGATGGATCGAGAGGGTGGCATGGCAAGTGCTGGGCTCTAAATTCTACTTGTCAAATTTTATGCGGGAAGCCGTAGAACCTTGAAGGCGAGAACGTGCGCATCATCGAGAACAGGGAGATATTAGGGTGTTACTCTCTACAATGCCCCATAGAATATGTACTGCGTAGGTCTGAAGTAAACATGAAATGAGATAAAATGGGATGAGATAGGATGAAACAAGATGAAATAAGGAGGGGTCTTAGAATAAGGGAGAAGCTAAAGGGAGGCGATCTCAAGTCAAAATAGAAGCAGTCTAAGCCCTAGATGGAAAATCCCCTGGCCCTTACTGAAGCGTGAAATACAGATGTAACACAGTTTGTTGCTTCATCTCCGGTTCAGGGGCAGCGGATCGGTGATTGGGCTGCCGTAGCGGGTTCCTGACGCTAATGCTTTGTGTGCCCCATCATAGGTCTCATTGCGCCTTGCAGGGTACATCTCTGCTACTGCGTTGAGTCGAAGAGAATGAGAAGGGTCATGATGGAGAAGTAAGACAAAAAATATCAAAAATATAAACATGGAATCATAGAAACACGTAAACATAGAGCAACCACGGGTAGAGCTTGGAGCTTTCAGGGGTGAAAGGGTGAAAGTGCGGAGATTGAACCAAACAATACACGAGATACGATAAGTGGTAATCTATGGGGCCAGAACTCCCTTTCTCCTCTCTTTCCTTCTCATCAACATACCTCCAACTCCAACCCTCGTTCACTCCCTTTGGCTTCTAGCCGCCACTCTCTTTACTTTTCGGTGGACTCTTCGTCCCCGTTCACTCTTTTATCCCTTGGCTTAAATGACTTGCTGCTTCTAATCTCAAGAGGCTTTTGCCCAGGGTCGACCGTCCACTACTTCCCATTCCGTTCCTTCGATCTTTAAATCCACCGCGTGCGGTGGAACCCCCAAACCATGCCTCACCATCATGCCGACATGGTGATGAGGCATAACCCTATCCGACGCGATGTCGTCCCTTCGCACCGATTACCCTTCCTGGTGTCCACCCCTTCCCAGAATATCGGCATGCCTTCTCTCGTAGCAAGAGCCCCTGCCTCAACAGAAACGGGTGAAAAGCCCACCAGCTCGATGACCACCACGGTGTTGCCCGTCGTGCTAGGTGCTGGGTATGTTGGGAGCATTCAACCCTGCACAGGGCCTACAAACTTCGGCTAACCATCAACTAGTGTCCCCATCTTGTGTGCCATCATTGTCCTTATTTTCCTCCATCGACGACACGTGAAAAAGCTTCTGCGAGAGGATGCAGATGACAAGCACAAGTCTCTCGACTTTGGCATGGACATTGTGGATCCCCCAGGAGGACGCAAGAAGAAGAAGATGCCAAACGGATTGCCTCAGATGATGGAACCCAGTCATACCAAGGGCATGTCTCTGGATGTGCATCCCTACCTGCTTCCTCCGGGTCTCCACCGTTCCAGGGACTCGCTGAACTCGCTCTCTCGGTCCATCGATGATGACAAGTATCGCCCAGCTAATTTTATAACAAACGATGATCGATCTGTTCGATCTTTCCCCAGGGGCCGGGATGATGCATCGAGCTTCAATGGGTCAACTACCCGATTCGGAACCGCAGATGAGCCAAACTCGGGTCTTTTGCGGAACGCCCAACGGATGTCCCGCTCGTCTCCTCCCCTCTACAGCCCTTCGAACGAGTCTATGCCGCAGCTGCCGCCGCCAACCCACCAGGACTATCTCGGACCGCTACCGGGCTTAACCCCGACTCCATCGGAACATGATGAGCATGGACTGGTCATTGGCAGCCCGACCATAAACGACAAGAGCAATGAACGGGCTGCTCCGTCGGAACTGCAGTTCAATCTGAACTCGGAGCATGGCCTTCATTTCGAAGATGAAACTCCCCCAACGGCACAGGCAATGGACACACAAACGATGAACAGCGCCTCAACTTTCCATTCCCAGAGTCTGAGTCATCTCATAATGGAAGTCATCAAGAGCCTGAGCATACCCACAACTCCACGATGCAGCTCCCCCGGATTTCACTACCAGCAAGCGATGTGACTAGTAGCGATTACGGGGACGAGCGCAAGTCAGAGCTGATGATCCCCGCGGTGAATGTGCACGGTATCGATGATAATGATGCCAGCCACGAAGACAAATTGCCTCGCATGCCGGAGGAACCCTCGGATCAGGACCTCGGATATGATACCCGCCGTGATACCCGCCGCCTGACCCTTGGGGTGCGCCCGCTGCCCCCAGAGGACCCGTCGGATAACGCGGAGCAGCGTGCCAACCGAATTCGGTCTTTCTACAAGGAGTACTTTGATGAGAGCAAGCGCGAGACAACGTACTCTGAAGACTACGGTGCCGATTTCTATGACGGAGGTTACGTCTACGATCCCGCCACCGGTGATTATTATGATGCGGTCCCTCCTGTTCCGTCGTTTGCTGAACCCGTGGGCCGTCGCGCCATGACCCCTCCACCTCGTGCACCTCCGCGCTTCCAGGGGCCGGCCCGTCATATGGCGACCAATTCGGCCGGCTTCAACGGCTTCAGCCCGGGCCCGCGCGCATTCTCCTCTGCGTCTGGCCGACTCCCTGGGCCCCGAGGCCCTCGGAAGCCATTGCCCCCTCCATCGCCGCTTCAGATCCTTCCTACTCCTCACATGCTGAAAGACGACTCCATCATGATGGCGGCCGATTTCGCACCTGGAAAGAACTTCAGATCTCAACGTGAAGGTCGTCCAGAGACTCCCACTGGTGGCATGCTGCCCTTCAGCCCGGGTCTCCGGGCTCATACCCCTCTGGTATCGCCATTTGATGATCTTGCTGCGATCCCCAGCCCGTAAGTATTCTTCATTCTTTTCTTCTTCCTTTTTTGGTTGATCGGTACTGACCTAATTCCCAGCTACGCCTTGCGGAAATCTGGTACATACACCAGTCTGGACTTCGCCCCGCCGCCCCGCTTCAAGAACAGCGACACGGGCAGTGACGCTGGTAGCATCCGCAGTAATCGGACCGGCATCTCGAACACCCACATGAACAACATTCGTATGGGTAACTACCGTGTCAGCCGACTGCCGGCGGACATGGTGGGCACCAAGGATGACTTGATGTCTAGTCTGCACCCAACCTGGGATATGAAAAGATAAAGCATCTGTGCGCACCTTTCACTGTCACGACTTTGTTGTTTTGAGGTCTTGAACCTTTGATGACCTGCGTTTTTTCTCATGGTACTCTGGGGCTTTTGAATATAGGGGACCCTGTTTTTGTCTCCCATCCGGATCTATTCATATTCACTTTTTTGTCTACATTTTCCCCCATTCTCTCTCTCTTTCTTTTTCATTCTGGAATATCTGCTATGGCGTATATAGATGATGGCTGGATCTTCATTGTCCCCATTGGTTTTGGAAATTTATTTTCTTCTGCTCCGGGCGCTTGCTCGTGGGCTGTATATATGCATTGAATGGTTAGGTCGGACCTTAGGGTAGTTCTACTCGGACTTAGCTTTCTTATTTGATGTCTAAGCTTTCTTATTTGATGTCTATAGGACTGAGAACAGCGTAGACAGAGTTGCCCGTTACCGCGGGATAAGAAACGGCCAGGTTCTAGGCCGTGTTTTGGTAGCGATAGCGCTAGACTCCACCGGCAGCGACTAGACCCAAAGGCTACGTAAAACGGGGGCTACGCGTAAAATGGGGCACATCATGGGGAACATTAACCATTTGCCTATTTATCACGTAGGCATCTGAATGCTCATCACGACGTGAAGATGGGATACAAATAAGAAACCGGACCACAAGGGGATTGTGTGCAACGGTCGGACCCATTTCCTATTGTGTCGAACGGTACCAGGGAATTTCCCCGAGACCAAACACCTTCGGTCCCCGGTACGTACTCGCAGACTGTGTCAGAAAGAAGCGGTCATGCAAAAACTTAGATATATTAGAGAGAGAGAGAGAGAGAGAGAGAGAGAAAAGGTGTTCTACTCTGTACACAGTGAAATAACTTGAATGGAGTCTCCTATTTTTAGTATTGTTTAGATTGTCACGTAAGGGCTCAGGTCGCATGGCCGCATCTAGGGATATCTCCAGATAAACAAAGATAGCCCTAGGGACAGTAAATAGACAAGTCTGCAAGTCTGCAAGCATAAACTGTAATGTATATGCAAGCGGACACTAAATAGACCAAGTGAGAAAGGAAAAGACGGAATCGGATCGTAAATTGAACTCCACTTTTTCCCGGTTTCCCTCTCTACTTCTCTTTCTCTCCCCTCACACAACGGAAAAGTCACCCATGGCTCCCGACTAGTTTCCTGTGTGTGGTGATATTCTGGATTTTCTTCTTGCTTACTTTTCTGATCCGCTATTTTCTGCTCTTGTTCCCACCGAAATCCAGACCCCCCTGAACTAGGCTCCGACCCCCCAATCTCCGTATTCTTCTCTCCTTACGTGTTTCGAACCGTCACTCGTTCTCCGGACTTCCAACAATTTTTGGTCATCATCGTTCTCTTTGTGCGCCTAGCGACCCGTCAACCTGTCAATCTATCGATATCGACCCATTCAACCCCCGAACTCGTGGAGTGCGACACTGTCTGATTCAATTGTCCCACCGAGTTTCGAGTGGCCGGGATCTCTTATCCCCCCACGACCACGCGCTGAACATTTGCGATAGTGACTGCAAGTCTCGCAATCGCCATGTCGGCATCCCAAGCTGCTGCTGCGGCGAAGTCGACCCCGGTCGAACCAGCCATTACCGGAGTCGATCCAGCCGTTACTAGCATCACCTCTGCTTCTAGCTCGGAGGCCCCGACTACCACACCCGAATCGACTTCAGCCACGTCCTCTGAAACGCCGTCTGAGACTCCTACCAGTGCCAGCACTACCAGTACTACCAGCAGCGCTAGCAGCACTACCGACACTCCCAGTTCGAGCAGTACTTCCGCAGCCGAGACTACCTCGTCCACTCCGCCCCCGACTTCTACCAGCTCGACTGAAGCCTCTACCACTTCGAGCACTAGCAAGCCATCCGAGATCGTCACGACTTCCGCGAGCACCAACAGTCAGACAACCGTTTATGTGACTGCCACCGAAACCAACACCAATCCCACCGCCACCCATGCCTCACCGACGAGCTCGTCTACTGCAACCGACCCGGCTGCATTGTCGGCCACTGCTGCCTCCTCTAGCCATGGCCTATCCGCTGGTGGTACCATTGCCGTTGCGGTCGTGGTTCCTGTAGTTTCAGTGGCCCTGATTGTACTGGCTGCCATCTTCTTCTGGCGCAAGCGGAAGGCGAGGAAGGCCGGTGAGGAAGAGCGCCGAAGAAGTAGAAGAGTATGGCTTCAATCCGAACAACGACCCAACTCTGGGCGGTATGGGAGCCGTGGCCCCGAAGGATGATAGCGTATCCGGCTACCGTGGCTGGGGGACGACCTCTGCTGGTCGCAAAACCTCGACCAACCTGTCCAGTGGCATGGGAATGGCCATGTCAGATGGCACCTATCACCACCAAACGAGCCCCAGTGAAGGCACTGTGCAGTATTCGGACGGTACTCGTCCGGACTCGGGTGAAGTTGAGCCCATCGGTGTGCTGGGTGCCGCTCCCGTGGCCGCCAACAACCGCACTGGTGATATTCATCGCGGTGCCTCCAATGCGTCGTCGGCCTACTCGGCTGCCAACCGATCTGAGGCATCGGAGGAGAGCCATATGTCTGCAGCGCACCCATCCGGAGGTTACTACGGGGAGAACCCGTACTACGGTGACATGGCTACACACGGAGCATATGGCGACGATGCCTACCAGCCAGTGATCCGGGATGTTCAGGCGCGCCGTAACACGCGCATTGAAAACCCGGGCGTCTACCCGCGGCAAGGGAATGCTGGCATTGCCCAGAATTTCTAAACAGCCTCACTGTCGATGATCTGACTTCCAAAAAGTTTCGGCCACTCTCCCGATCTTGGACCATCTTTTCCTTATGACCATCGCCGATTTCACTCCTTCTATAGTGGGCCTCACTTCTGGTAATCTCTCGGCCCGATTGCCGCCTGTTTCATATTTCCGGCGTGATGGACATTCGCTTCGCCATGTGTTTATTGACCTGTACTTCCTTCTCCTTCCCCCTTTTCCCCCGTCTTATTTTACTCCATAATCGGCCTGTCGGGTTATTTCCTTCTTGCTTCTGGTTTTTCGTGTTTCCCATCTGGTTTGATATATCCCGCGCATTTGATCCCATACCCGTTGTTGAATTGGCCCACATCTATGTACATTGGGCACGCCGTGCTCGGAATGAATAGGGTGAGGGAGCTTTCTTTCTCTTATTTCTCGTTTCTATATATGGTGGAATGAATGGAGTTTCTACAGAGCAAACTGGTCAATATAAAGTAAGGTCATATAAAGTAAGGCAAAGACTTATGTAGATCTGCCATGTCACGTGATATGAAACGTGCGCCCGCTGTTCGCAGTGATTGGCGTAATAGAGCTCCCCACTTCCGGCTTAACTTGAACTTCGACTTCCCACGCCTTGTCCTCGTTGGCCACGGTCTTCGACTAACCGACTAAAAGGTACATGGTACCTTTTGGGAAGTTTGCACTGTGTATCCCTCCCCGCCATTTAGAACTGAGCTGAGTGAGAAAGCAGCACTCGGCTCTAATCTACCGTGCTATTCTTACTCCTGCCACTACTTCTCTATTTCTCCATTTGACGGAATGCGCAAATCGAACGAGTGAACACCTGTTACACATCCTGTCGTACACCCGGTGACACGGTGGCTGTCCCACTATCATTTATTCTCCACCCATTGCGCAGACGAGCCCCTCCCCCTCGTCTCGAGATTCTCGGGGGTGTTCTCGACTTTCCCTTCTCTGCGTCTCGAGTCCTCTGCTTCTTTCAGAGTTTTGAATCTCATCAATCTGACCAATTCGCCCCGACGAGAGCCCGTATCCCAACGGGAGACCTCTCGACTTGAGAATCCGCGAAGATGTGAGCAGTGACCCCTTGCAGCTTAACCTTGAACGGAATCTCATGTCCTGCAGGAAGTTTGGAAAGCAGATTCAGCGCAGGCAGCTTGATCTCCCCGAATACGCGGCTAGTTTCGTCAATTACAAGGCATTGAAGAAGGTAAGAATCTACTGCTTACCCGCAGTGACTCGAGCAGACTTAGCTAACGGTATCCTGCAGCTCATCAAGCAACTTAGTGCCACGCCTAATATCCCTGCCCAGAGAACCGCGGAAGAAATTGCCCAAGATGGTGCCTTGGATCCTCAAGCTGCACTGCGCGCGAACAAGGAAGTCTTCTTCTTTCGACTGGTGAGCTTCCGATTGTACCCCGACCCCCGAAGGCAGGATTAATCGGAGACCGAATAGGAGCGAGAAATCGAGAAAGTGAACACGTTCTATCTCCAGAAGGAGTCGGAGGTATATCTTACGCAGAGAATAAATACCATTGGATGATTTCACTGACACATGCACATTTAGTTCTCGCTTCGACTAAAAACGCTGGTCGACAAGAAGCGTGTCGTTCAGTCTCGAACCGTGTCGAACTCCAAGACCCCGTCGAATTTCGTGTCGCTATTTGAGGGCTTTCAGCAATTTGACGGTGACCTGAACAAATTGCAGCAATTCGTCGAGATCAATGAAACGGCCATGTCCAAAATCCTGAAAAAATGGGATAAAACGTCCAAGTCCAGGATGAAGGAGCTCTATCTACATCGAGCAGTCGAAGTTCAGCCCTGCTTCAACCGCGAAGTGCTCCGCGATTTGTCAGATCGAGCAACGACGGCTCGGTTAGAACTGGAGGCATGGGCGGAGGGCGAGAACCTGCATTATGATACGTCGCGGCCATTGGAGCGCCCAGCAGCACCTGGCTTTGGTACGGAGGAGGAAGATCTGGACCTCCAGATCTTGCAGTCCGCTTCTGCGGGCAACCTACAGACCCTGCGTGAATGGATGGCGAGGCTCTCTTCCTTTGCAGATGCCCGTGATCGAGCAACACGGACATTCCTAACTGCAATCAACGGATTCTCCGATGAGGTTCTAGCCCTTCTGTTGGAAAGTGGTCTGATTGACATTCATGCAGAAGATGATATCAACGAACGAAATTGTCTCCATGAAGCTGCTATCTCTGGCCGTGACTTCGTTTTCAAGGCTGGCCTCGCGGCTGCCGTGGATATCTCTCGGACTGATGTTTATGGTCGGATACCTCTGCACTACGCCTGTATGCACGGCCGAGAAGCCATGGTAAAGGAGCTACTGGCTGTGGGCCCGCAGACGGTCGATGTGATGGACCATGACAACTTCACTCCCTTGATACATAGCATTGTCAAGGGTCAACTCGCATGTGCCGAACAGGTACTGCGCAGCAATGCGCGCATCGATCCGGCTTCAGACTCAGACCACATTCCGTTGAACCTTGCCTGTCAGCATGGATCTCTCCCAATTGTGAAGATGCTCCTCGAGCGAAAAGCAAAATTGCTACCCGATGCTGAGGGCCTTTACCCTCAGCACATGGTGGCGCGAGCATCGCAGTCGCCGGAACTGCTATTGCTGCTGAAACAGCACGGTGCCGATCTCGACCAAAAAGACAAGCTGTATCAGTGGACACCACTGTTTCATGCGGCAAGTGAAGGTTGTGTACCGTGTCTGCGCACGCTCCTTGAGCTGGGTGTCGATGCGAAGGTTGCAGATGAAAAGGGTCTCTCTGCCATGTACTACGCCGCGTGGGAAGGGCATTTGGAATGCATGCTTCTTCTTTGGACGCAGCCATCCAATGATCGACCTCCGCAGCGGCCGTTCGATGTCTTGAATGGCATGCACTTCCAACAACCTGACTTAATGGAGGAAGAATCCACAAGGCGAGGTAGTTCTGCCGAGATGGATATCGGCGATGGCATTCCGGATCTTTCTCTACCCCCGCCAATCATCCCTCTACGACGCTACGGCCACAACTTCCTCGACAAAAAGGTCTTCGTTCAACTCGTGTTCGACCAAGGGAATTTGGGCTCGATCGCCTTCGATCAAGCTGGACGCCACCCTGCTGCCCGGCTCACCATCTCTTCGAAGCTGTCGGACTTGATTCCGCGCACAATTGTTCTACCTATTCAAGACGACTCTCGGACAATATCGTTCCATGTAGATAACCTGGACACGTTTGCCGTGGACTTTGAGATCTTCCCAACGTTCGGCTCTAAAGTGATCGCGAAAAGTGTTGCTTTACCCGTGATCTTCCGTGCCGAAAATTCCAGCACAGGGTCATGCTGCCTACCTCTGTTTGACCCTCGCCTCCGGGCCATTGGCCAATTGCGCTTCAACATCCAGGTTATCACGTACCATGGCGACCCGTTAGAAATCACACATTTCGCGACCTACTGGAAAGCAACGAGTGCTCTTGACTCGGAACATAACGGCCTGGTCACCGGGTCCAGCTTGTCGGGCGACTATGTGCAGCTCTTCGTGCAGCTGACACGAGATCGTGTCCCAGTGCTTTACCCTCAATTTATGATCAACCACCACGGTATTGATATTCCGGTCTGTCAATTGTCATATGCCCAATTCCAGACCATTGGTGCAGGACGAGGTGTCAATCGACAAGAGATCCTGGAATTCCTGGAGACGCAATCAGCCAATGACATGCCACAGACCCATCGACTTCTGGCGCAATCGTTCATGTCTTTGCGGGAGGTCCTGCAACGGCTCCCTATCAACCTCAATATCAATCTCTCGGTTCTCTACCCATCTAGTGCCGAGGAGAAGGCCCTTGACTTGACTTCGTTGGCCGACGTCAACAGTTTCGCCGACGCGATTTTGACTGACGTATTCGACCATGCCCGCGTGGCTCGAGAAAAGAACCAGGACTTTATGAGGTCGGTTGTCTTCACATCTTACAACGCCAATATTTGCTCCGCCTTGAACTGGAAGCAACCCAACTGTAAGTACTCCCGGTACATCGTGACGGCACGCATTCACTCACCCCTGTTTAGATCCGGTTCTTCTCTGCAACGATTTAGGACAGATTCGGGACCTTGCTGGCAACGTGAACTCTCTCCCTCATGTGAACAGTAGTGGACGAGCATCCATGTCGATCAAGGAGTCTGCACGGATCGCTCAGAGTAACAACTTCATGGGCATGATTTGCCGGTCGAGTCTTCTCGTACGTTCATTCCTTGTGTCTCCTTTGAGTTATCCTTTGCTAACTAGCTTTATCAGAACGTTGTACCTGCACTCGTGGAGACTATCAAGGAGCTTGGCCTTGTTTTGGTGGCAGACACATCGGACGAACCCGGCCAGCAGCCCGATCACGGCAATGGCCTGTCCGCAGCCACCACAGGCGTGGCCGATTGGGCATACCGGATGCCCGACGGCGTTAACGGCGTGATGAAAGCCAACGGCGTGCTGAGATTCAACGATATGATCGATATGTGATTGCAAATTCGCCTCTGCTTTAACATGTCTTATACGTTACATCTCTTTTCTTTTCTTACTTTTCTCCCCTGAGATGAAGACCACGAAATTTAGTAGCTTGCCGTTGACACTGACGATTTACTTTGGGAGCCAACTGCATGGGGCGGATCTGTTTTCCAGCGAGTTGCAATCCGAAAATCTGGTCTTTGACATCTCATTGGCGCTGTTGGCGCTAGGATAGGTGATTTCTTCTGGGTCTGGCTGTGGGAAGTGTATCATATCTCTAGATTGAGTGGGGAGGGCACTGATCGTGCCGATTAGATTCTATATGGCTAATGTACAATTTCTCCCAAACCCAAACACCCTACCATCTTCGCTATGCTATACAAACAACTTCATACTCACGGGTTCTTGGGCTTTCGCTTGCCGATGTTCCAGCCCCAGCCTCGCAGAGTTTTCACAACCTTGGGCGTCACGGCCGCTGTCATCGGGACACGAATGAAGATGAAGCTCTTGTGGATTGCATAGGCAAGCGCCAACTGGGCCCAGATACCTAGAAAAGCAGAATTAGAGAGTTGTCTACATAATACAAGCATAAGACCTACTGGCTTCTTCTTGGCTCCGCTCTTCTGCAGCAGCGAGGCTAGTCTGCGTATCCTCCTGAGGCTTCGGCTCGCTCTGCGGGAACACCGAATGGAAAGCATCCTTGACCGTTTGCACCACCACATGCTCAAAGTGGCCGATCCGGTCAACGCCCAGCAGGCGCACTGCTAGAAAGCAGAACGGGAAGTCCAGTGCCGAGAGACCGAAATACACGCCCAGCGCTGCCCAGCCGTATTCGCGGGAGAGTTTGCGCAGGCGCTGTGATAGCGAGTTCCCCTCTTTCTCGGGTTGTGATGAACTCGAGGATCCCGAATTGTAGCGCCGGTTTAGTCGTCGTTTGGGGAGGAGCGATCGCAAGCCTGGTCGAGACCGCGTCGATCGGATGGCATGGTTTGTCGTTAAGGATCGTTGGGTTGTTTTGAATGTGCTGCGAAGGAGAGGCAGGCTGGATCCTGTTGGCAGTGGGATGGCGCCAGTAGATCTTTGCAGGAGCCCAGAAGGCGAGATCCAGCGCGATAGAAGCGAGGGCCGGAGAGGCATTTTGTTGGGGGATATTTGGGATCGAGGGTTGAGATTGAAACGCGCGTAGTGGAAGAAACAGCCGGAGGATTCTTTATCGGGCGATCTTTCGGCATTTTCGGGCGCCGCGGTCCGATCTGATATGCGTCGGCTTAAAATAGGATTAGGCGAGTATTTGTTAGTATTGGCTCTTTTTCTTTGCTTTTTCAATTGTTTTTTTCATATATTGCTAGAAGTTTTTGCACTTTCATGGGGTATCCCGAAAGGTGAATGGCCATAGCTCATACTTGAGTCTGCATAGATGATGCATACGAAGAGAACTAGTTATAACTAGTTAGACTTACACATATCATTGTAATTAGTTAACTAAGGCCAAAATATTAGTTTCTTTAGCATGTGCTTACTATGTACATAATGTGGGCATATAACTAGGTAAGTGTAGGTAACTAGACACAATGTACTCGAGATCATTCTAGTGCTACATTATGATTTAGTTCTCCTCAAGTACAACTATGTACAGCAAAGTCCAATACTAGTTGCTTAAACTATTCTATTCTAGCCAATACCTTATGTATCATCATGCGTATTTATGTATGTACCGTTGTTGGGCTTTGGGGATGCTGACTCATCACCGGCCAAAAACTTCAAGTCGCCGATCGCTGGTCTTCGAATCCCCAAACTCCATCATGTCGCCGCATCTTCCAGGGAAGCTGCTCCAGCTTTCCTCATCCCTATGGACTACTCAATCTATCATCCACCGTGTTCCTGTGCGATCATTCGGCATCAGATCCCTTAACGAGCCCAAACCGAGCCGCTTCAATGTCGGCCCCGGCCTGCCCGTCCTCGAGTCGACAACGACTGCGGCCCTTGCGCGCAAGGCCAATTCACTACCCCTCCGAACCGGAGCCATTGCCACCAAGAAGGGAATGACCGCTGTCTTCGACCCGGAGACAGGAAAGCGCATCCCGTGCACAGTGCTGCAGATGGACCGCGTGGAGGTCGTCTCCCACAAGACTCGTCAAAAACACGGCTACTTCGCTGTCCAGGTCGGAGCAGGCTGGAAGCACCCCAGCAACATGACAAAGTCCCTGCTTGGTCATTTCTCCGCCAATGGAGTCTCGCCCAAACGCGACGTCTTCGAGTTCCGCGTCAAGGATGAATCGGGTCTCCTCCCCGTGGGTCAGAGCATCCAGGCCAATTGGTTCCAGGAGGGCCAGTATGTTGATGCTCGCTCCAACACCAAGGGTAAAGGCTTTGCTGGTGTTATGAAGCGTCACGGATTCGGGGGTCAGGACCGCAGTCACGGTGTGAGTTTGACGCACCGTTCGCTTGGTTCCGCTGGACCCGGTCAGGGCGGTGGTTCTCGTGTCTACCCGGGCAAGAAGATGGCTGGAAACATGGGTAACAAACGGAATACGGTGCAGAATTTGAAGATTATCAAGGTGGACCCGGAGACTGGAATTGTGGTTGTGAATGGTAGGCTTTCTTTCCCCAGCCATGTCTGTGATCTTTTGCTAACGCCATTGTTAAACTCTAGGTTCTGTCAGTGGCCCTAAGGGATGCACTGTGAGAATCCAGGATGCGATCAAGAAGCCGTGGCCAGAGGTTCCGCTGGCCGAGTCCGCGACGGTGGAGGCCGCAACGGCGTGATTGAGGGGACGGTTTGAGGAAAGCATGTACTACTAGACCACCATTCGCGCAATATTCTTCACTTGAGCGGCGTTTGTATATGATACAACAAATGATATCCTTCTTTTCTTCGGCCCCGTCTCCATCATCAACCCGGGAATTTCTGCCGTGGGTTTGATATTGCACACAGAAAAAAGATACCGTAAACCAATTGTCCCAAACGCCAAATCCCATGCACGGGTTTCTATAATGGTACATATTTCACCTTATGATCTTCCACCTTAGGTGTTTATAACGATCACTCTTGTCGGAAAGGATCGGTATCCTTGTCGAGTAGCTGCACCACTGTTCCATCCTCGGTCTGTAGACTCCATTCCTCGGTGCGGAACTGGAAAAGGACTGTTAGCCAATCTGAATATATCTGAATATATGGCCACACCCATTGTATGGAAGCACAAAATGATTCACTTACAAAGCTCATACGATCCGGTCGGATGCTTCGAAACCTCATCTTGCCCTGGCTCTTGGTACCCTTCACCCAGAAGCTGATGTCGATGCGACCATGAAGCTGATTCATCTCACCGCTGATCCATGGAATCTGCTGCGCGAAATAGATTTCATCACCGAGAATCTCACGAGCGCGCGGCGACGTCCGCAGTGCGTACAGCGTACTGCTGACCACGCTGGAGGTCGACTTCTGATAGTTGAAGATACCCAGCATTGCAGCCCCGACGACGACCACGAAGAGAGGAAGGCTGCGCAGCCAGCGCCGACTGGTGTTGATTGACGGCAGCTCGCGATCTGCCCGTCGCTCCATCAATGGCCCCGTATTCGGACCTGGGGCGGGAATCATCGTACGGCGTGGAGGGTTGCGACGAATGCCCGGGAACCGAGGAAGCCCTCGCCGGGGAATTGAGCGAGAGAAGAGCATTGTTGAAGATTGAATGGTGGGATGTAGAAGTAAAAGTTGAATGAGTTGGGGTTTGAGAGAAAAGAAACAAACACTGCAAATGATTTCCCCACGTCAGAGTATCATCCGAACTGAGCTTGGGGGAACTCGACATCATTCACCCACCATGGATGTACGACTTCGCAAGGCATTTCGCTATCCTGATGATGATTTAGGTGATGAACGGGAGGAGCTCGACGAGGAAGAACAGGAGCGAGTGATTCAGCAGTTGCATCGCCAAAATGAGGCGCGCAACGCCCAGTACAGTGTAAAGTCGCAGCCTCATATCTTTTAGTCTTTTTAACTGAACGCTTTAGATGATCTTCACTGCAATTCCATTATTGTCAGCCACCGTCTTTCTGCCCTCAATACTGTCTGCCTCGACTATCGAGGCTGTTCTGTCTCTTCTGGGTATTCTCTCGCTGTTAAGCTCGGCCTATACCATGAGACACGCTCCTCTGTATCCTGATCACAAAGGCAAAAAGCCTCTGTTGGCTGAGGATGAGCGTTCGGCCTGGTTTATCTCTGCTTTGGTGCCCATCAACGGCGCCGTGTGCTTGTTGCTAACGGCATTTTTCTTCATCGGGACGGGTTCATCCTATACGATTCGCCCTGTTCTCTACTTAATCCCTGGAGGTATGTTTTCGTTCATTCTTTACTCATGGGCAGCTTTTAACCTTACTGTGTCTATACAGCCATGCTCGCGGCCATCTTGCTCGCACGAGAAACGATGCTATCGGTTGATCTCTCGGCTCTCAAAGATCTTCAGTACGAGTATAAAGGTGCCTAAGTCTTGTTCACGTCTATGAATTGTTGTATCATTATTTGAATCTCATGATATCATCATTATCTTAGTACAGTCTCATCCCAGTCCAGGATGGCTCTTGTAGGGGTATCATAACAGATCTTGCCAGATTCTCTTCAACGCTGCTCGGTAAAACAAAAGTGAAAATGGCTTCAGGTTGCCATTGTATCCTGCCACAGGTTCATAAAACTGTTACTCTCCTCCAAAGCAGGGTCCACGGGAATGTCATCCAAGTTGTTCGCGGTGTCATTGTATGCCTGCACACCGTCGCCATTCGGTGTCGGTTGCATGCATTCCAGGATAATTTGAGCCTCGTGCAAAGCCTCGGAGCGTTTGAGATTTTCCTCATGTTGCACTTTCATCAGTCGTTGCTCGATATCGGAACCAAACATGGTGACCCATCGGGCATTATTCATCTTCATGTTGACCAGAGAATCCGTGCTTCGAGGATCCGCAACTTTTCTTGTATCATGTCCCACAAACGAGCGCACCGGCTCGTATGGTACCATCGTTCGGTCCTTTCGGCACACTGAGCAGTTGCATATCTTCCGGCACTTGGGACAGACCCAGTGTGGTCTCTCCAGTGCCTGATGAGGGAATATGTTAAATGCTCGGAACAAGATACCGTAGCAGTATTGTGTTTGGCACTGGGAGCATGTGGCCAGTTTCCACGCTGGCTCCGTGTCCTTACAATGATGGCATAATGCCCGGTTGGGGCTTATCTTGCGCTTCGGACTGCGCTTGGGCCGCTGAACCTTTCTGCGCTTTCGGCCTTCCACATAGTCGTGGTCGTCGGCATCAGGTGGTGTTTCAGCTCTCGCCTCCTCCTTCTCCTCCTCGTCCTCTTGAGATCGGCCAGTCTTGTGATCGGTCCATGGCCGCAACAGCAATTGTTCTTGGCAGATCTCGGCGACGGGTTTCCGGCCCAATAGGGCCCGGGCCACAGTGAGCATAGGAAAGCGCGCTTTGGGCATTTGATTTCCGTGATCGTTGAAGGACGCACCGTAAGAAATGAGTAGGCGACGCCAGGCTTCGTGACGCTCAGTCAGCTCTTTCCA
Organism: Penicillium sp. DT28; assembly: GCA_036712075.1. Lineage (NCBI taxonomy): Eukaryota > Fungi > Ascomycota > Eurotiomycetes > Eurotiales > Aspergillaceae > Penicillium > Penicillium sp. DT28. The sequence goes on along the minus strand of JAZHLO010000003.1, from coordinate 1,492,713 downwards.
AGGAAACTGCTCTACCCAGTCAAGTTGCGATATACAACCACAGCTCCGGCCCATGACATAACAGTCCATGCACACATCATAAGCATCTTCTTCACTTGTCTTGCACCGCGGACAAGTGAGGAACCGGTTGAAGATGTTACAGCGACAATAGGAGCATGTCACATTGCCGTCAAACTCGACGAACTCGATGTGGTTAGGTGATGATTTCGAAAAGCTTTCCGACAGCATGATGTTGGTGTACAGCTTGAAAAGTCGTCTGAAGTCCGACCAAAGACTTTGAACCTCGGGGTGGTCTGTGATGGGGGCATCTTGTAGCAGCTTGGAATACTTTTCGAGGGTAAAGTAGACAATTGCTTTGTTTTTATACTGCTCATCGCGACAGACAACTCGCGCTTTGGGTAGTGCTTCACCCAAAGCGAGCTCGAGAGTGTCAACAGTTGTCCTGTTCCACGCCACCTTGATTGTTCTCGTGCCACGGTTCCAGACCTGATGTGCCGCCAAAGGCGGGACGAGGATAAGGTCGCCGGGCTTCTGTTCCACGACATATGTCTTAAAAGGCGCTCGTTCCCATGCCCTCAGTTGAGAAAAATGATCCTCGAGGTCAATGTCATGGCCTAGAATCGATGCCCAATATTCCCCCACCGCGTAACGATCTTTTGTCTCCGTCATAAACCAGACGGAGGAACCTTGCTGGGTCGCGTGTCCATTTTCAAAGGAATCGGTCGAGGCCTCGACCATGAGATTGTGGCCAAGGCTGGCGCACATCTCCTGGTGCGCCGGAGTATATGTACCTTCGTGCCCAATATAACACATGAGATTTTGTGCACGCATGTCCGGGGGAGACTGCTCATCAGGTCACCCGCTCTGGCGATGGGATGACCGTTTTCCGTACGGGGGCATTCGGGTTGACTGGTGAATGCGGATCCGGGGCCAAGGTAGGGTTTGGGTGATTCATTCAAATAGTAAAGCTCAGGCGCAATAAGTTGCTCAAGGGAGCTCTGCCATTCGGCGGGACAGTCGATATCTTTGAGGTAGAGCCTCTGGATCTGCGATTTATCGAAAGTAGACGGGTTGATCTTATTCGCAAGCGTGGGCATCTTGTTCAAATAACCCCCAATCGTAAAGGGCACGTTTACCCCTCTACCCAAGTCCCGGACATGCTCGACTGAGAGATGTCGTCAGAGGGGTCCAGGCCATTGAATTCATGCGGAGAGAAACTGCTTACCCTTCTTTCCATAGTTCTTTTGTAGCCATTCCGTCGAAAACAACTCTTTGTCCAAGCGTTCCTTGAATCCTTCGATCACGAGCGGCCGTCCAAGTCTAACAACCCAGTGATAAACGAGGGATGCGAAGTCCTCTCGTGGCACCGAATCAATACCATCACATGTGATGCGCCTCGCGAACTCGAAATTTGCGATGGCCTTGACGGTCTCGTCAACAATGATGTCCGGAGGGAACGGCTTAAAAGCCGCGCACACATTCAGAAGCATTGCACTGGAAGCCAGGGCGATAGATGGGTTGGTGGCCACTTCGGAAGCAGGGACTTAAACAAGGGAAAATCTTCTGAACCGCCAAAGGCCACAGGGAAGAGGTTTCATCGGGCCAAATAAGCAAAAGAAAAAGAATGACGCGCGATTTGAGATGTCAAAAGCAGGAGTTACACGCGACGAGTTCCAAAGCTCAGAGTAGAGAAGTTGATGATGAAAGTGAGAATCACGCGTTATTGGTGGGTCCCTGCATTCCCCGACTAGGTTTAGGTCGATCCCGGTACCTTTTTCTCTTGATCTCTCTTGATCTTTGATCTTTGATCTCTTGATCTCTCAATTTCCTGATAAACATGAATCAATTGCGCATTTCTGTGTAACCACCCGAGCTCACTCTTTCGCTCCTCCCCTCGCCATGTCGCTCCTCACCTCCGCCCGTCTCCGTCTCTCCCGTGCACGATTACCCCAATGCTGCAGAAGGACATACATCTGCAATCGAAGCAATGGCAATGGCAACGGCAATGGGAACTTGTCACTTATTCCCTCCGGCCCGTCTGCAGTAACGCAGCTTACCCGCCCCTCCCTATACCATTCTATGCGTGCGGCACAGACACTCTCGGGATCCGGCTCGCAGGTCTATTCTACGACGATACCCCCGTTGGATGCGAGCGCAAAGACGGGTAACCCGGTTACACATTATACTCCACCCCAAACGGGCTTGGTCGCTTCTTTGCCACGTTCCTGGATACCATATGCCGAGCTAGTTCGGCTTGATAAACCCACGGGCACGTACTACCTGTTCTTTCCGACGCTCTTTTCCACCCTTCTTGCCGCCCCCATTGCCGGTGCTACTCCGATACAAGTGCTTGGAACAGCAGGACTCTTTTTTGCGGGAGCCTTGATCATGCGCGGTGCGGGGTGCGCCATCAATGATCTATGGGATAGAAATCTGGACCCTCATGTTGAACGGACTAAGTTCCGTCCCATTGCCCGAGGTGCCCTTACACCGCAAAAGGCAGTGCTCTTCACCGGCAGTCAATTGCTGGCCGGACTCGGTGTCCTCCTTCAATTCCCCTTTCAGTGCTTTTGGTATGCGGTTCCCAGCCTGCCTATTGTGGTTGCGTATCCGTTGGCCAAGCGCGTTACCAATTACCCCCAGTTTGTCTTGGGCCTAGCGTTCTCATGGGGTGCAATTATGGGATTCCCAGCATTGGGGGTGGATCTACTGGCCAACCATGATGCCTTGCTGGCCGCAGGGGCACTATATTCCAGCTGTGTAGCATGGACTGTTCTGTATGACATGATATATGCGCATATGGATATCAAGGACGACGTAGCCGCCGGGATCAAGTCGATTGCTCTTCGCCACGAACATAACACCAAGGCCGTTTTAACCGGTCTAGCACTAACCCAGGTGTCTCTCCTCGGGGTCGCCGGGATTGCCGCGGGTTGTGGGCCCGTCTTCTTCGTCGGTAGCTGCGGCAGTGCCATTCTGTCGCTAGGGCTCATGATTTGGAAGGTTCAGCTGAAGAGTGTAAAGAACTGCTGGTGGTGGTTCAAGAATGGATGCCTTCTGACGGGTGGAGGTGTTTCCTTGGGTCTCCTCGCCGAGTACGCGACACAATACCTGGGTTTGTACGATAGTACTGGACTTTCAAAGTCGGAGTCCGAGTCCACGCAATAACCATGAATCAACGGAATCCGTGATTAGGGCTCGATCGCCGAGAGACCAAAGTATTCCTGAACGGTGCGAACAATATCTCTCCAGTCCATCATTGCGCCGGTGCCAACGTCTCCGCACGCTAGGGACTTCTCTATTGGTGGTAGGACAGTTATCCAGCCTTCTGGGTTGAGATCACTGCGTCCCCACTCTTCTTGTAAAATCCTCAATTGTTTCTTGGTAACCGGATGCCTCCACATGGCCGTGTTCATTGCCGGGGCCACGAAAATTACGGGCTTCTGGGCCTTGAAGTCCCCGTCAACCAGGCCCGTCGTATCCCAAGCCCTGATGACCGAAAGGAGCAGATTATCTGCAATTCCCATCGTCATCTTCGCCATCGTGTTGGCTGATAATGGCGCTACCAGGAAGATATGCGCCCACTTCCGTAGCTGTGGTCTAGTGAGTAGCCATCGCCATCAGCAGTATATCATCGACTGACCTCAATGTGCAGGATTGGAGATTCTCGTTTCCACGGCGTCGCCCATTCATCCTCATTTCGATAGATACCATCGACGCCGTTGATATGTTGGAGAGAGTCAAGAACCGGCTGCTCTAAGCTTTGACCGGCGAGGAACTTCTCTGCAGACTCGGTGACTATGATTCGGATCGAGATATTACCGTGACGACTCAAGGCCTCTGCTATATTTGGAAGCTTGATAGTTGCAACCGAGCCTGAAATTATTTGAGGGTCAATTCAGAATATCGCAAGTGAATAATAGATTTATAATACCGGAAGCAGCCAACAATATGTGAATCTTGTTGTCCTGCAGATGCTGCTTGGCAGTAAATGATCCTATCTTTCCAGAGTCCATGTGTAAGATTCAAGCAAATGCAGATGCAGATAAAAGAGGTAGATAGAAAGAAGTTGGGGATAAGCAAAGTAAGCAAAAAGCCAAGTGGGGCCGATGTAATGGCCAACGACGGATTAAATAATACTAACAGCGACTCTTCCGTCTTGAACTCGAACTCTCATCTTTCCTTCAACATCAGAACTGGAAACCATGTTCTCCCGAACTGCATTCTCGGTGCGCCATCCATCTCCCTTTATCCCGATCTACAAAGCTGATGCACTCTAGGCGTTCCGCCCGGCCTCGCGGCCGACCTTCCTGCGTCCTGTTCGCTCCCCAGCCTTTACGCTTCCCTCGGTCCTTCATGCGCGCCTCTTGTCCTCGGAAACCAAGGCTGCAATTGATAAGGCCGTTGCCTCGGCACCCGTGGTTCTTTTCATGAAGGGTACTCCCGAAACGCCGCAGTGCGGCTTTTCGCGCGCAAGCATTCAGATTCTGGGTCTGCAGGGCGTTGATCCCAAGAAATTTGTCGCCTTCAATGTGCTCGAAGACGCTGAACTGCGTCAAGGTGAGTTGTTTTACTCGCTTGGTTAGCCCCTCCGTCGGTATACTAAGAAACCGTGCTTTTGTCAGGTGTCAAGGAATACTCGGATTGGCCGACCATCCCACAGTTGTACCTGGACAAGGAGTTTGTCGGAGGTTGTGATATCTTGATGTCTATGCACCAGAATGGCGATCTTGCCAAGTTGCTGGAGGAAAAGGGTGTTCTGGTCGCGGCGGATCAGTAAATTGATAAGCTTGCACTGAGGGTGCCATTTGCATCCTGGTAACGGGTCTATATATCTGTACAATTATTTGATCAATCCTTCGTTATTCAGTTATCTTTTCAGACTGTCGCTGATTCCATTTCTTTCTCTCCGTCATCCTAAATTCAGAACTCTGCCGACATCCGGTAGAGAAGAAACACCTTACCCCAGGCTTGTTGTAGTTAATGCGCCTGGCTTTACCTTAGACTGGCGTGAATCTGCAGATGTGCTACAGGACCCTCGCAATACAGAATGACCTCCATCACTAGAAGGATGGGCATCAACTAGCAAGATTTGTCCCATATGGATTATGCTATGTTATGTAGAACCCCAGTTGATGAGGTCTATCGTATGTACAGTTGAGAGATCCTGTATGTACAGTTGATTCGCTTCATTACACAGAAACTGGCCTTCGGCAGGAGTTAGAGTCTCGCTCTAGGCAGGCGGCGCCTGTTCGCTCGCCTTGACCAGGTCCTCGGCAATCCCCTTCTGCAGCTTGGCACGTTGCCGGGCTTCGTAGGCTTCGCGGCTCTTCAGAATCCGATCGACGATTTGGCCCGCATTCACGTGCTGGAAGGCATGCTGCTCAACTTCCCGGAAGATTCCCATCTTCTTGGGAGCGGTGTAAGGATCGTAGGTCAGGGGAATAAACGTTGTAGGCCCATGGTAAACGACATCTGGCGTGCCCAAGGGCATAGCCTCCAGGTATGGCTGGGTAGGGGTAAAAGGAGCAGAGAATACAACAGCATGAATATACTGATGTATGTTAGCTGGCACACCGAAATAATGAAGACGGGGAGCTTACGCGACACTGGAGAACACAAAGACCACGCTCGAAGATGTTCATGATGGGGTAGTTCAGTCCCTTCCAATGATTGATCACGTCGTCGTCATGAATACCGGCAATGATATAGGCAGGGGCGTAGTCTTCGTCGTATTCCTTGAGTCTCTTCTCCCTTTGATCAGGCTCATACCAACCTCGCTGGCGGCCTTGAGACTCTTCCATTTTCATAACTTGCCGGAGGAATTCGATATGGCCAGACGAGAAAAGGTCAAACCCGCCGTCAACATAGACAATGCGCTGTCCGGGTCGGGGACCCTTTCCGCTTACCAAGTTGTCGAAAGACCCGGCTTCCTCGACCTCATGGTCAATTTTCGCGGCTCCGGAGCCAGCCCATGTCCAGACTTGGGGGCCGGGTTGCAGGCCACTTTCATCCGTAGCATAGTCTCGGATCCGCTGCAGCAGGTCCTCGGCTGCCTTTTTGCGCTCGTCAGAGCTTCCCGAGCCCTCCTCACCCGCTAGAGTGTTTTTGACGGACTTGACGAAATGATTCTTGGTGCAAAGAAGCATGCGCCCAACCAGATCTGTCGTAGAAATTCCCGGGGTCCGTTTTACCACCTTAAAACGGCCTGCGGCTTTGACGTATCGGTAGCAATCATTGCCATCGCTGTCAGACGTGATGTCGTCGCCGTGGACAACGTACTTGCAGCCGTAGTGGGAGACCCAGGGCAAATAGGTCACGTAAGGGGCATGAGGGACGCTCTGAGTGGCCCATCGACAGGCGTCGACTGCTGCGACACTAAAAAAAGAACCCCCGGAAATCAGCCAACGAGAAGCAGGGCCGATTGGGGGTAGAGTAAGTATCTCACCGTTCCTCCAAAGACATGACCGTCGGGCCCTTGTTCTCCAAAATTGCTTGGTCGGAATGAATCCCTACATACAATTCTTTCCCGAGCCGACGGGCCTGAAGCATAGCACCAGCATGGCCTAATTCATACAGGTTGAGTCAGGGCGCGAATCAAGAGAGGGGCGTTGGGTCTCTTACCGTGATGGCTGAAGTCGAAGCAGCCGTCAACCCAGATGCGGTCCTCTGAAACAGGTACATCTTCTTGAGGATCTACCGGCCATTGACCCGGAAGAGGGACTTGCTCATCAAGAGGGGTGTCCATTGCTGTGGAACTCCTTTTCGAAAAAGAGTAGAAGAGTAAAGGTGGACAAAGAGGGGCAGCGGAGACCACAAATTACCCGCGCGTTTGGCAGGGGATCATCGGTCCAGATCTCCTGAGATTCGCGCTTCTCGTTTCTTGCTTTTATTCTCTCCTAGTTTTATCCCCTCCTCTTCTCGTTAGCTTCAAGTCCCTCCTCGATCCGACTTTCAAGTTGCTTTGCTTTGCTTTGCTTTTCTTTGCGATTTCGCCTGGAACCCCTGGGCCCAACGTCATATCGCTTTGGATCTCGGCTGAACGAGATACCCCGCAGACCACAATGATCTCGTCCTCATTCGGCCCAAGCCTGACAAGGAGGGATACTGCCAAATCAAGTGGTGGCTACGATAGTTCCCATGCTATTCCCCCGGTGACGAGTGGAGGAGGTACATTCGGGCCCCAGAGTGCCGGTGCCATCTATCAACAGATCCATGAAATGGCCGCGAAAAGGATCTCAACTTTGGACTATCTGAGAAAAGCGTGAGTGCCTTTCCCCATTAGCTCCAAAAGCGCGACAACTAACTGTTGCGACTGCAGCCTCGAGGGACGAGTATACTGGTTCAATACGGTGCATTTTTCTCGAGCTGATATTGGTCGCCTGCCGTACTTCGATCCTCGAAAGCTCTCTCGTCGAGCGGTCAATTACCTCCTCCTGGGTCTCTCGCTTCCACCAATCCTGGATGTAAACTCGACTCCATTCGAGTACCTGCGAGCCCTTAATGCCCTTTTACTCGAATTTGAAGCTTTCCAACAAGTTCATCCGCCCGATGGTAGCTCGTCATCGAGCCTTGCCAGAGCGCGTATTCCCCAGATGTTCAAACGAGCGGCACAGGCAGGCACAAAGACTCGACGAGCAAGCTCTGCAACAGAGATCGGCCTACCAATGCAGACCAGTGATCCGTCAGACTTGAAGAGCACCGCGGGCAATATTACATCGCCTACTGCGGCCTCGGTCATCTCATTCCCGCTCACCGAGTCATCTGATCTGCTCCCCGGGGAGGAATACACCTACCTCCTCACGCCTTCGCTGCCCTTTGAACCTGACTTTTTCGAGACCTTTGCAACTCTCTGCGATGTGTTGATTGACTGCTATAATCGGATCACGGCGCTGGTATCGTCGCAATCCGTCTGCTCAGTGGCACTAGGGGAAATGTTCTCAAAAGCAGATGCCAAACTACGGAAAATCATGGTAGCAGGTGCAGTGCGGGAATTTGAAGATGCCAGCCGGAATGGCGTCAAGAATGAGATGTCTGGCGTCAGTCGGGTGGTTCTCGGGGGCTGCTGGGGTAATTTGTCAAGTGCTAGCGCTCCAGATTTGAGGATCGATTGAAGCGGTGATACGCTTTAGCCTCAACTTGAGTCTTTCATTACGATCTACGAGTGGCGTTTGGGAGTACTTTCAGGTTTGGTTCGCGATGTATTTTATCAATATCAACATGGAAAGGCAGATCTGCTGTATAGAAAGTACAGTTCAAATGTATGCTGAAATTCTATGCATGTATGTCATGAAAGGCGGACATTCATTCGCTGGAAAAGCAAAAGACAAGATAAGAGATAACCACACGCTGCAAATCATATAGGCTCTCGCGTAGTATCCATAACACAGAAAAGATTCAACCCCAAGACACCATAGCTTTTTGAATGCTGAAAATGAACTCCCGAGTATGCAATCGCTGGATGCAAAGAACGTAGACAGGTTTACGACTGCAGTCGTTGGCTCTCGAGGGCTCGCTGTTCCCCGAATACCCGACGGCTCATTTCGAGGACGGTTTCAAAGCCTTCACGGCCGCGCGAGGCGTTTTCGCGGAATCGCTCCACACTGGCCTCCTCAACCTTGTTCTTGATCTTCTGCCAGCCACCGCAGAGAGCAGTGATCTTCGCTTCTTGGTTGAATTCCGTCGTTGTGTTGGGTGCAATCGGTGATGGCTGGTACACAACCGTCTCACGGACGCTGAGCACATTCGACCAGGTAAGATTGGTGGAGCACATGGTGACCTTCTTCACGGCGGGATCGACGTAGGATATTTCGTAGACGTGCGAGGTGGCACTACCGCCAAAGAGCGAGAGAACCCACTGGGGTACCGACTGGTTACAAGTGATGAGACGTTCGGTTCGCAACTATAAAGGTCAGTTGGAGGTCCTCTGTAACCGGCCATGGGAGCCACTCACGATGCCGGTTTGAGGGTCGATGGTTCGGGAGAGCGTGTCTACGCCCACAACGTGGGTGACCTTGTCATTCCATGGGCAGTATTTGCGCCAGTTTGCCGTTGACACCTCGTCCCAGGAGTAGTCGAAAGTGCAGGTAGACGAAAAGACTTTCATGATGCGCGCTTAATGGGAGACGCTCTGGAGAAGTGGGAAGAGGAAACAGACAAGAGAGAGATGTAGAGAAGAGGAATCTCAAGTCTCAAGTGGCAAGTGAAAACAGAAAGATGAGTCAGGTTCACTGGGTAAGGTGGGTTTTCTCTCGGTGGCGATCGTAAAGGAACGTCAGATCGAGTTTTTCCACCGCGGGTCAGGGCCGGCCGAGAGGAGCCGTGGGTCTGGTCTGCTTACTAAGGGCCAAGCTTTTGATAACGGCTAACTAACGAGAGTACGGAGTACACAGTTGTATTTTCGCCCCTGTCAATCCTTCTGTACCTTCATAATGGTTGAACTCCGCAAGCGCAAGGCACCAGCAGCGACACCCATCATTACAAAGAAGTCCAAACCGGCCCCAAAGCCCAAAGAGGCTGATATAAAGAACGAGGCCTCGGCGCAAACCGTGCCTCACGTGGACGATATTCTTGATCTGGAGGACTTCGGTGGCGAGATTGAGACCAACGATGGCACAAAGGTCACGCTGAAGAAACTTGTGGATGATAGTGTATCTGGTGTGGTTTTGTTTACCTATCCCAGAGCCTCGACCCCGGGCTGTAGGTCTCCACACAGTTGCAATTTGATTTTCACAGCTCATACTATACAGGCACCAAGCAAGCCTGCTTGTTCCGCGACAACTACGAGCATCTTACATCTACAGGCCTGTCTATCTACGGTCTTTCGGCCGATTCCACCAAGGCCAACACCACTTTCAAGACGAAACAGAATCTATCCTATCCCCTGCTCTGTGATACCAATGCCACCCTGATCGCGGCTATTGGTCTCAAGAAAAGCCCCAAGGGGACAATCCGGGGCGTCTTCGCAGTGGACAAGAAGGGCAAAGTTTTGCTCCGAGAGCCCGGCGGCCCAGAGGTCACTGTGAATGCTGTACAGAAGCTGGTGGCCCAGGGAGCTGCCAAGGAAGACATCAAGGATGCAGACACTAGCGAGGCAAAGTAATTGAGCGTGTCGGGACGGGGAATGGACTAGCTGTCATGACTGTGAGCTTTAGCATGCAATACCATAGCCTTAGGCGATTTGGCGATCTGTCGCATTGCAACACATCTGTTTTCGGTGAGGGATTATAGGATGATCAAGTTCAGAAACCTGTGAGCCTTGCATTCTCAAAATGCCAAAGGCCATTTTCAAGTCTTTAGGATAACTATGGGAATAAGTTCATTAGTAATACATCCGCTTTGGGAGGCATCGGCAATTTGATAATCCGCGCCGTCCTGCCGCACCTCCGGGGTTGCCCTGACGTGCCGCATTGTGATGCTCAAGGCTGTGACAAAACCATTGACAGATTAAAGGCATCTTAGGAGGTGAGCCGACAGCTACATTAGCTGACACCCGTTCCCCACACCCTGTGAACTTGAGTCACCTAGAAAGCAAGACTCACCAAGACGTACAGGTCAGAGTCTGCATCATGGCTCGCGATATCCTGAAAGCCGCTCAGTCGGCATCCAATGCCGTCTCACTCTCTCAGGTATGTGTCTGTCGACTTGATTGAGAGGCTGAAATTAAGACCCATGTGCCACAGAAATACACCCTCAAGTCTACCGGTTTTTGGGAGCGTCTTCGCCGCATTCTCGCCGTCGACCCCAATCGCTCCAACGGTGTTCCTTTGAACTCCCAGTATCGGATGCCCACCCCTGGATCTCTGCCTCCTCTGTCTTATGATGATCCCGTCACTATCCCGGCCGGTGACATCGCCGACAACCCTTACTGGAAGCGCGACGTACGACGCAACTACCCGCAGCTTAGCACCGTGACCCAGGCTGATGCCGTGGGTCTTCTTACTGTGGGGAGCCAGGCAGCTCCCAAGGATGATGTTCTGCAGATCGGAGAGGCTGGGGTGAAGCAATTGGTTGCTGTGAAGGAGCAGGGTGAGGAACGAGGCCTCGCCGCCCTCTTTGAGAAGGACAAGAAGAGTATCCAGGGTGTATTTGGAGCAAATGGCCTGCCTCCCACACCCACTAACGTCAACCCCTCTACCCGTTCCTCATCTCGGTATGATGTGGGCGAGGAACAATCCTACCCTGCAGTGTACGTGATCGCCCCATGGTATCTCCGTTCCTTTGTGTTTCTGGACTGACAATCCCACTTTTAGGTACCCCTGCCGCAGCTTTGTTTGATTATATTGTTTTCTGGAAAGTCTTAGTTCTATCACAAATCAAGTGAACATTCCATTTTTCCTTCCCTCTCTTTACATTTCTGGCTCAACTCTTTACATTTACTGGCTCAATGTCCAGTCGTCATAGTCAATCACCCTGGTTTTCTCTTTTTGCCCCCCTTGGAGTTGCCACTATCAGTACGCACATCCCACACTGCTACCTCCAGACATGTGGGAAAGATAAATACGCCGCTGGAGAGCGTCCGAAGTTCTCTTAGCATGCACTCGATCTACTGGATGAGGACACGATCCCATCGAAAAATAGTACCATCTCAAGACTTGCTAGTGAAGACTATGTGTTATAGAGACAAAGAACTACTTGGAAGAGAGGTAGTGAGGCTATATGTGCTATAAAGTCAAAGAAACTAGATAAAGAGAAGTAGTAGACTGTGATAATAAACTGTGATGACTACGATACATCCCACTCAACTAAATAGAGCATTCCTTGCCCGGCTACAATGAGCTTGATAACATGAAGGTCACATCGAGAGCCCGAGCTGCATCTCTCGATGAAGCAAAAGTAACATTTTCAAGGTATTCATATTCATTACAAGGTAGAAATAAGACTAGCTCATAGATATCGAGAGGTTCCCTTTCTCATGCCTCAAAGCTTGTCTTCTCGATCGAAAGAGATGTTCAGCAGTCTGGCCATGGTTCGGTCCCCGGTAGGCGATGTTCGAATTTAGTCAAAGGGGTGAGTGCGAGTTCCCCACCAGGTCAAGAACAAGCTGAGACCGACGGTCTCGAAGACGCGAGAGACAGCTCCGACGGCGACGGTGTCAAGAGGTCGCTTCTCGGTGAAGATCTGGCTGACAAACTGCAACGGTCGTTAGTTAGCACGTTGTCTGATTGCGGCAATGGGAAGATGGGGGGATCGTACACTGGGGGCGGAACTAGCAAAGAAGATCAGGCTACCGAGGTAGGCAGCACCCTTGTAGCTGAGAGTACCGGTGGCGTTGATCAATGCGGCCACACCGTAGGTCTGAACTGCACTTCCCACCAGAGAGCTTCCCCATGCAGCGGCTGCGCCAGCAGCTTCCTTCGACTTGATGAACTCCTCCTTCGAGTTTGCGGCCTGGGCGCGGTGGTAGGTGTCACCGAAAACAGGGGCGAGGATACCCAGAGAAGCGGTGTGGGTGAAGAAAGCACCCATCGCAATTGCGGAGGGCTTCACCGGGGGAGGTCTACAGAATGGTCTGGTTAGTGGACATAATTCAGCCTTTTGGGAAGTAAGTCTCAGGCTCACAGTGAAGGGTCGTCATGATGAGTGGTTGATAGATAGACTTTGTGAGAGTAGGAGTGGTTGATGAAAAGGTAATTGTGTTACAGGGGGGAAGAGGAAGCTTTATGAAGTGCTACAGTATACAGGATTATTATAGTGGGTGGAATGTATAGCGGTGACGTCGTCATGAATCAGAGCGCCCTTCAAGGCGAAGCTTCCATGGCACACGAACACTTGCTGGTGGAAAGCACATGACGTCACGTCTAGTTGAAGACCAAGGAAAAAGCAACGAACATGACATGATGAATGCGGCTTCTTGAAGCAAGTTACTTTCTAATCCTATTTTGGGGAAAGTTGAGTGTAAGTTGATCTGGGGTCTCCATCTAGCGTGGCACCGTGACACCGTCTGTGGAGCCGATCTCAGATCTAAGCTAACTCCCTAAGGTCAGCTACTTCTCTCAGGGTAGCTATGTCCATTGTCGCTTTATGTACACATACCAGGATTAACTATGCCAGGTCATAGTACACAGGACTAACTATACCAGGTTTTACATACCCAATACGGCCAGAACCTTCGCAGCCTCAGGCCCTTATCAAGGATATCATGTGATCCCCGATAAGAGCACCCCTCCAGATTTGCGGAATGTCACTCACTGTTCCTCGCTTTTCGGCTTTTCCCACACAATTGCACCGATGCAGGTATCAATGGAAAGACCCGTGAGCCCCGTGAGCCCCTTGGATGTCGATGTATTCGACGTGAGTGAGTCGTTGGTTCCACCACGAGTCAACAAGGCTGCGGGCACCACAACGCTCACCTTCGATGGTCTTTTGAAAAATCCGCTTCGACTCAAGGAAGACTTGAAAGATGGCTGCGGCGGCCAATTATGGCCTGCTGGAATGGTTCTCGGGAAGTATCTGCTGGCTCAACACTCCTCGGATTTGTCCGGTAAAACCATGTCGGTATTCCGTTTGAGCCGCGTCTGGCCTGGAGACACCTGAATAGTTATCCTAGACCCTGGACTTCGGTTACTAATGCCCTGTCTAGCGTGGAACTCGGCGCCGGAGGTGGACTTGTCGGCCTTGCAGTCGCTCACGGATGCGAAACGGCATTACCGATCCATATTACCGACCAGCAACCCATGTTCTCGCTGATGAAGGAGAACATCCAACTTAACCAGCTCCAATCGACAGTGTCTGCTTCAATATTAAACTGGGGAGAACCGATTCCGGATCATCTACCATCGAAACCCGATGTCATCCTCGCCGCCGATTGCGTCTATTTCGAGCCCGCATTTCCCCTCCTCATCACCACGCTTCAAGACCTGCTGGGTCCGGATTCGGTATGCTATTTCTGCTTCAAGCGGCGGAGAAGAGCAGACCTCCGATTTATGAAGATGGCCAAAAAGGCCTTCGAGGTCGAGGAGGTTCGTGATGATCCAAGCGCTACAACGTATAACCGGGAGAACATATTCATTTGGACCATTCGGCCCAAGCGCACCAAGAATTAAAGGATAAAGAGGAGGCAGGTGTGGAGCGCACTAAATGCAGATATGATATATGATGCAAGCGACGGACTAATTATCTTTATGTACATGAAAGGCCAGACATCTCTCGTCTTGCCGCATCTCACAATTTTAGAGCATCAGCGCTGTTTTTCGCACCTGATCCGACTTTCTCTCCACTCATATCAGTAACCTGGCCCTCTTTGTTGATGACCTTGACACCGCCCTTCTTCAAATCCGACACGAGCTGCTGCTTCTCGGCACTCTTGCCGGTTTGTCGAGTAGGCTCGCCGCCGGTCTTCTTCTGGCTCTTCTTGTGCCGTCTGGCCCGAGCTTTCTCTTCGCGGCTCATCTCGTCCTTGGAGATGGTGACGCCAGACTTGAGCACCACCTCTCCCGCGACTCTACCATCATCGCCGGGTGCATAAATCTCCTGGGGTGCAAGTGTCGATGGCCCATCAGCAGCGCTTCCGGCCGTAGGGCGCGCCTCTTCCATCATGATGGTTGGCGCATCTGTAACGACGTTGATGCTTGCCTGGGGCACCTCGGGCTTGTAGTGCCAGTTGCAAAGGGTATCCAACTGAGCACTAACGTCCTTCCATAGACTTTCAATTTCTGCATGCTCTCGCATCAATTTGCGGTCTTTCGTATCGACGTAGTTCGGGTCCGTTGCGCGCAGATGGTCCGTTTCGTACATTTCGGCCAGACTCTGCTGAGGCTTGGTGTCCTCCAACTCGAACCGGCTCTTTCGCGGAGCCTGTGCGTCGGAGGCACCTGGACGACGGCGAATCACTTCATCGAATTCCTTGGCAAGGATCCGGCGTTTAACGAGCTCTTCGATATCTTCAGTGGTTTCATTCGTGACAACGGGTACCGGTTTGCCAACTCTCTCGAAGTCGAGATCTTCCTCGATTAGAGAATTCATAGGTCTCTCTACCGCTCGGGCTTCACCCGCGAGCATCCACTCCTTCTTAGCCACGTTGGCCGCTTCCAGGCGTCGAATCTCATCCGCGATGCGAGCTCTCCGTCTCTCATGGGTAGATTTTTGATTCGCATCACCGGACTCGTCAATATCGTCCTCCTCCTCTTCTCCCTCAGACTCGTCGAACAAATCACGCCGGACGTCAGCCATTGCACGGTCCACATCGTCGTCCATGATCTCTTTGGTTGGTTGTGTCTTGGGGAGTGCGCGCGCTTTCTTCGAGGATGCCTTTTTGGGAGGTGGCGCAAAGAAATCGGCATATTTGATATCACTGGTGTCGATAAAGGCAGTATCTGTATCACCCATGTTGGAGGCGTCGTCATCAGAGTCAAAGCTAGCGTTTAGGTCGGCATTGCCAAATGTCGGTCCATCCTCCTCGCTGCTATCGTCCATGTCATCGTCGTCATCCGGTCGGGGTTTTTTGCTCGGAGCATCCTTTTTGGTGGCAGAGATGGTGCTTCCAGCGAGTGGGTCCGCATGCCAATCTACCTCCTCGTCGCTATCATCATCATCCTCGGCACCACCGTTCGCATCCAGTCGTTCCAGCTGTTCAGATTGTTTGTTGAAGTCGTCGATTGAAAAGAATCCGTCGTTCAAGCCGAACCGATCCTCAACGTAGGTACCAGGATCCTCCTCGGTTGAATGCGCTGAAGCATCGTCATCGCTCATTTCCTCGTCAATCTGGCTCATTGCTTCTGCATCCTCTTGATCCAGGCCATTGGAGCCATCGCTCAGCTCCTCGTCAATATCGCCCTCGCTTGCCTCCTCTGACAAATCGTTCGAGATACTGTCGGCGTCACTGTCGGCATCACTTTCGGGCCCGGTGCCCTCGGGGTCGGAGATGTCCGACTGCTCCTCATCACCTGAGGATAAATACCCGCCGTGTTCTGCAAGTAAAGCAACATCGCGCTCCACTTGACTGCCAGCGGACTCGAGGATTCTGATCGCCTGTTCCCAGATTTGGTTCGAGGTAAATCCGTCCACGTAGAGGCTTTTCAACTGCAGGGGTTGTGCGATGTCCAGTCCAGCCTCAGATCTCTTGCGCTTCTTGTTAGCTTGTCGACGGGAGGATTGCTCCTCAACGACGGAGGCAGCAAGCGGGTCTAGGATGCATTTTGCAGAGTCTGCAACGAGGTTGTGAAGGTCGTGGGTGGGACGAAGGAAAGTCCACGGGTTGGACAGCGCCGACTGAAGATCCGGTTTATTTGAGGCCTTGGAGACCTTTCCTTTCGCCATTATGGAAGGGACGCAAGAAAGCAGTTAAGAGGAAGAGAAGGAGGAAAAGAAAAATTATTGCACGGCGGGCCGAGAGCCAATCAGAACTAGCGGGTCCTGATAAGATAATCCATCGCTACTTTTCTGCCCTACAGCATTATACTTGCGTCTATAACTTCGAAAATCGAGATGATGTCTTTTATCTGTGAATTCCGACATTTCCTTGCAAGTCTGTGTGTTGTTGCCAGTCATGTCGCTACGCCCGGGTGTTGCGATACGTCTTGTGGATATGTGTCTGGACACGGAGTATATACTACCTACACAGTAAGTCTATAGATCAGTACTCAACAAGAAGTAATAGCATAGGAGAACAAGTCTTGAGCACACGACGAAAGACTTCACTCATACCATAGGCATGGAGCGGCGCCCCGTGGCCACAGTGTACATACGTCTACTTAGAATAAGTGCTCGTACACTTGCTGGCGCGTCATTTGGACGACGACCACTCTAGACCTATATGGATCCCTTGAAATCAGTATGAGAAAATTAGACATTGAAATCTCGTTGGTGGCCCGCATTTCCCTGGTGGCTCGATACCTCTACCACAGCGAACAAAAGCCCCGAATTCGGACCGTCATGGTGACGGAAAGTCTTCAGCGGCAGCTTAAATAGCTCTTCATTCAACACTCTTGACTGTTCATAGTCGACTCTATTTGACACAATTCAATTGCCTTTCCGCTTCCATCTCTAGGATCCTTACTCAAAACACAGACAAGATGCCAGCCGGTCAGACTGCGGTGGCCAGCGGGTCACAGTTTCAGCCAGGTAAGCATATCTGCATTGATCTCGAGTATAAACTGGAGTAGGAAATTAATATTAACTTCTGTCCAGGCCATAAGATCCCGGTTCATCATCTAACAAAGCCGGGCCTGCAATCCGACATGAAGGATCCTAAACCCATCTCCCAATACATCCCAACCGATGATTGCGGCGCCCAACTCTACAAGGCTGCCGGAAAACTCGAAGGGAAAAGGGCCATCATCACGGGAGGTGACTCCGGCATTGGACGAGCCACCGCGGTGCTCTTTGGCATGGAGGGCGCATCGAGCTTGATTGTCTACCTGCCCGAGGAGGAGAAGGACGCACAGGAGACCAAGAAAATGGTTGAAGAGACTGGACGTCAGTGTCATACATTGGCCATCGACCTTCGCAAGAAAGAAAACTGCAAGAAGGTGGTCGATACGGCCGTTCAAAAGATGGGCGGTGTCGATATCCTGGTCAACAATGCGGCTTTTCAAAACATGCTGAGTGATATCAGCGAGCTCAGCGAGTAAGTGAAGCTCTTCGGCTGAACAAAAAAGAGAAAAGTCTGACAATAGGCAGGGAGCAGTGGGAGCGGACCTTCGATACTAACATCCACCCGTTCTTCTACCTCTCCAAGTATGTGCTTCCCCACATGAAACGCGGATCGACCATCATCAATTGCGCATCGGTGAATCATTATATTGGACGGGGCGATCTATTGGACTATACCTCGACCAAAGGCGCCATTGTAGCCTTCACACGAGGGCTGTCAAACCAGCAAATAAAGAAAGGCATTCGGGTCAATTGTGTTTGCCCGGGTCCCAGTATGTCTACTCCTTGCACGTACCCAGGATTGTCTGCTAATGCACGTTTAAGTCTGGACTCCTCTAATCCCGTCTACGATGCAAGACTCTGCAATGGCTCAATTCCATGAGGTACCCATTGGTCGACCCGGACAGCCGAGTGAGGTGGCCACCTGCTTTGTTTTCCTCGCAAGTCAAGACAGCAGCTACATCTCCGGGCAGTCCATCCATCCGAATGGAGGGGTCATAGTTAATGGCTAGGGAAAGAAAACAACACGTCAGAAAAAGGATGCATAGAACTTTTCGCTATGTAATTTGAAAACTGCAACCAAAATGCGAAGAATCAGCCAGATCATATAAACTAGAATTTAGACTGTCGGAGGCTTCCTCGCAGGACACCAATCTATATTATCATCTCAACAGCCCTGTACTACCTAATTCCCCGTTTCACAAGCACCGAGGAATCCTATTGGAATCCTATTGTCTCACTACAAGCGGAAAACTCCGGTACTGAGTTATTGATGCACATCTACATTTGCAGCCACTTCCGTGATAATATCTGTGGCTTCTGAATCACGAGCAAAGCCTAAAGGTTGATACACAATGTAATATGACAAAAGGAAATTGAGTCCACCGTGCATAATGGTTAAAGCATAAAATGAAAAACGCAGCCCACCGCTGACTTAACGCCGGTACCACATGCGTGTAATCTTAGTGTGTCTCATCTTCTTCTGGAGCTGGAACATGCCGTACATCAATGCCTCGGATGTAGGCGGGCCTATACATGATTAGCACGTGTCGAGGGAAACTGGCGGGGCACACTCACATCCAGGAACATAGACATCCACGGGTACGATGCGGTCACAGCCACGGACAACCGAGTAGCTGTAGTGATAGTATCCTCCACCGTTGGCGCAGCTGCCCATACTGACAACGTATCGAGGCTCGGGCATCTGATCATACACCTGGCGGAGAGCGGGAGCCATCTTGTTTGTCAATGTACCCGCCACAATCATCAAATCAGACTGTCGGGGCGAGGCACGGAAAATGATACCGAAGCGATCCTGGTCATATCGGGGAGTGGAAAGGTGCATCATCTCGACGGCGCAGCACGCGAGACCGAAAGTCATGGGCCACATAGAGCTCTGGCGTGCCCAATTTGTGACCTGATCAAGGGTAGTCCTGCAGAAATGTCAGCAGAGAGTTGAGGGGCAAATATATGGAGAAGAGGCACAAACAAGACATATTGCATAGCACCCTCCTTCTTCTCTTGACTGGGCAGAGGCACCTCCTTGCGGACTTTGCCCGACGCAGTGAGTGACTGGCCAGATGGTGATTGGCGCTCAAGAGCAGTCGCTGATTTCACGGTCGAGGTCGAGAGAGCGGCCAGGGGCTGGATGCGAGGAACGAGGGCCAACCGAGGGCGCGTTGCTGCTCCTGTTAGTGAACTGTAGGCAATGGAGAAGGAGAGCCTGGGATACATACCGCTCAAGGCGCCAGACATGGCAGGTCTTGCCATAGGCAGCATGGTTGAAGAAGTGGTGATTCTGAACCCAGCAGCTTCACAGGTGGCGGACTCTTGCGGTTAGGGAGGAACTTTTGCCGGGGTCAAGAGGGAACGGTAAGAAATGACGATGGTAAATTCCCGGTTTTGGGGTGATCAGGTAAGCACTGTGTTGGCACGTCATTGGTCAAAGTAATGTATTGTCTGTAATTCTGGTAAAGGCGGTGAGAGGCTCGTAAAGAGAATTGTATGTGTGATTATTGGCTCCGTCGTTACTGCCTGGGGCATCGATCACGGGTCAACGTTACTTCACGGAGGATACTATGCAACTGCCACTTCCCACTGCAGAATGAGGTGGTAAATCCTATTTCTAATTACTTCTAATTACATCAACGTGTGACCACCAAGGCGCCGTGGTCTATCCATTTACTGCAAGTCACAGACTCGGGGTGCGGGGAAAGGAAAGGGACAACAAACCCCTCTTCTAGCTTGAAGGACCAGGCCCTTCCGATACAATTACACTGCAGGATGGCTGGTCCAAGGATTGCCTGCATTGGAGTGATTGGAAAAGCTGTATGTGGGCTTCACAATGACGATGCGCCTGCCAGAAGCGCATCTGACAGGTCTATTGCTAACGATAGAGACCCAGGACAACCCCCTCCACATATCTCTCTTTCCCCCATACACGGACGCGACAATCGAATTTTCCTTTCTCTTGAACTCATGTCTTGACATCTTTGAAATTCGACGCAAACAAACCTCCATTGATCAGGAATTGGGTCTACTCCATGCGATTGACGAGAGATTAGCCGCTTATGGCTGGCTCACAACTACAGGGGTGAAGTTCTTGATTATTGTGAATCTTATCGGGTCCGAGGAGGCCAACACTGGAAAGCCGGCGGAGGCAGCAGTCAGTGGCTTGAGAGACTCCGATCTGAAGCCAGTACGTTAAGGTACATCCATTCCTAATGCAATCGCTAAATCACGGATCTTAGGCCTTTCGAGCCCTGCAAAGCGCATATATCCAGCTCTTGCAGAATCCATTCTATTCACCGGATGACCATATCTATACGCCTGGAATGGTAGCAGGTTCAGCGTCCAATGGCCTGTCCATATCCAACCCACGATTCATTGCAGATGTTCGACGCATTGGTGAAACATGGACTCCCGGAAACGTGGGGTAGATAGTATTGAATGGAACCAAGAATATTATATGAGCCTGAATCCTACAGGCCCACATAAGGTCCGATTCCCACCATTCGCAAAAGCATTAGTGTGTAAACTCGTACCTAGGGAGTTTCGAGGATGAAAAGTTTTGAACAATTGCGTGTAGAGAAAATGACGTTGCAATGTACAAAAGGCATCCAATGTTATATCCCAAATGATCAGCTGGCTTTAACTTCCGATTCGGTCTGCTCCAAACCAACCATAGTTTCTTCCATTTCTCTGGGGTTTGAGATAGCCCATACACCGCCTCCTTTGACGTCCACTCGCCCGACTTCTTTGCCAACCAGATTTCGGCCAACTTTTCCTGGCCCAATGCCAATCCAGCGTCTTGTTCCTTGTTCCTGATGAAGATAGCGAATGCTGTCCCACCATCTCACCGTGTCGGTGGCCTGTCTGGATAGCAGATTCTTAAGATCCTCCTTAGACCGGAAGGGCAGCGCAGTCACGTTTGAAATGCACGGCACGATGGCTGGGAAGGTTATATCAAGGTCTTCAACCGCGGTTCTCATGTAGTCGGCTGCCGGGGACATCACGGGACTGTGGAAAGGGCTGTCACTTTTCAGCCTCACTGCACGAGGATCATGACCCCCAAACTGACGAAGTTGCACCAGGAGAGTTCTGATTCTCTCAATGCTTCCACTGAGCACTACCTGATTGGGAGAGTTGATATTTGCCACCACTACCCTCTGAATCGGCGGTGAGGCGTGACTTGTGTCGTCGAGGCGAGAGGTTCCAAGCCCGAGAAATTCGTGAACTGCTGTGACGAGACTGTGGAGATGATCGGGCTCACAGATGAGCGCTACCATTCCATACGTTTCGCCCGATTGCTCGACCGCGTGGCGCGTGCACTCAGCCATCACCTCAGCTCGGCGACGGACTAATCTGAGCGCGTCGGCGAATTTGAGGTAGCCAGCGGCAACCAGCGCAGAGAACTCGCCCAGGCTGTGACCCAGGGTCACGTCCACCCTGGACGCAGTGTCAAAACCAAAGTCCTCCTCGAGAATTCGAAGTATGAGAACGGAGACGGCCATGACCGCGGGCTGCGCATTCTCCGTCCGGTTCAGATCAGAATTGGGGCCATCGGATATGATACGTGATAAGTGGAAACCGAGAATAGAGTCCATTTCGTCCAACAATCTGGCAGAAGTCCGAGGGAAACGGTCAATCCAGGTATCGGCCATGCCAACCCGCTGAACTCCATGTCCTGTTAAACGGGATTCAGCGCACGTTGATAGCTAAGGACGGGGAATATCCAGACCTGGAAAGAAGAGAGCGGTGTGTAGCTCTCGTCGGGGCGTAGAAGCCAGGGCTGTTGTTCTTATCCTTTTCAACATCCCAGTCCTTGAGCAGCTGACAAGTCGCTGCAGGTAACGCCTCGAATCCACGAGGGAGAGCATGTTCGACTGTATTACACGGCAGACCTGGCTTTTGTCATGACATCAACGCGACATATGAGCATTGTGAGAGGTACGGCCTTCTGCTCAGCCATCCCAAGCGACGGCAGCCCAAGATGAAGCATGTTCACCCGCCAAAGTTCGCGTGGGGCTGGGTCTGCACGTGAGCACCGGTTCCGCGTCGGGAGATTCGGGTCGGGGAGTTGCGAAGCTGAGATGGGTGTCAACAGTGGCAGATTCGGATATCAGGGATCTTATAGTCTCGTAGTATGCAATAGCATGTGATAGCCTTGAAGCATTCCGCTTCCTAGTTGAAGTCATAGAAGTTGTTTCATCGGGTGCATACTTTGGACGATGATACTACTGCTACATGTTACTTCAGGGTTGACAAAATAAGCAAGTCGACATAGCATGAAATGAAATTTTCTTAGCTACACTAGACAGCAAGTAGAGTACCATCTTAGTTTCTCATCACCTAAAGATCGAAGCTTCAAGTTCACTCGCAGTCTACGCACCTAACATTCTCACCGCCTTCAATATTTTGGTGTCCACTGCTGCTCCCTCTCTCACTCTCTCCAAGGCGCAAATCGTTCACTTTTTATTTTCCAGCTTTGTCCCACCCGAGCGCGTCCTACTTACCGATCTCATTCTTTCCCACCTGGCGCTGGCCAGTGCGTCAATTGCAAGGTCTGCTTTGACACAAAAATGTTCGTTCCCAGAGCTGCATCGGCTGCATCGCGCAACCCCCGAAGGCGCCCAAGAACAAGCTCCGATGACTCGGTCAAGCCGCCGAAAGCCAAACGCCAACGATCGGTTCTGCGGCAGGTGGGCGACTCTCCTGTCGACAATTCGGACCGGGATGACATAGCAGAGTCCGCGGCTCCTGTTTTGGTCAACGAACACGACGCGACTACGGATGCCGATGCTGTCGATTACCATCTACCAATGCGCAACCTGAAACTCAGTGAAGGGACCAAGAATGATGTCGAGGGGACAGTCGTTTTGGTGAGTGTGGCCTCAGTATTGCTTCGTCCGTGGAGGTGATTGCATGCATCGGCAGAGATCAGGGCCACTAACACAGTTGATAAAAAGTCAAGCACGGATTACTATACCGTCGAACAACTTCCGTCGTTGCCAGATCAAATTCGAGGTTTTCAGTCAGGTAACCAGCCAGCCATCCAGTGTCACTCTAGACGATTTGATTGACTTTGAAAATACAGACCCGCTCAGATGCTTTTTTGCTCCTGGTCATGACTATGCATTAGCGTTGACGCGCTCGCATGCGATTGTATGGCCCTACTCTGTTCCCACCTCGGCACCGTCGCCTTCGGAGACATTTTCGGTATCGATTCCCGAGTCCTGCAGAGACCCCAGGGGCGCAGTCCCACTGGGTGTGCTGTTGTCCACGGCCACGGGTGAGCACCCTGGCTTGCTAGTGATCATCCCGTCTACGGGTAGAATCATATATTGGGAAACCGTGTCAAGTGCCGCATCACTGGGACTCTCGAGACAAAAACAGAATGGGATTCAAGGATTCACTCCAGGTCTTTTTTCTAGTGAATATGCTACGGAGATCATGAACTGTGAGCCTTCGGGAGTTATCGCGACATTCTCTTCCGGGCGAGTGGCACACATCACTCTCCGAGATTCGCAGGGAAAGCCTGCTGTCGTCGTGAATTTCCTCCGAAGCACAGTAAGCCCGGGGGGAGGAATTTTGGGTGGACTCAAGAGTGTCCTGGGCGGCGGTTCCTGGAGAAAAGAAGTTACTGCAGTTCGCGCAGGTGGCTCTCGTCAGCGAGGCCAACGTGATGTGATTATTGCGACATCGACTGGCTCAGTGGAGGTATGGGATACTCATTGGAACCATGGACACTCTATGAAGAGGAAATACGATTTCAAGGATGCCATTGCGACCGCGATCTCCCATGATTCTGTGAAGGGTGCTGGGGAATTGGATCTCAAGGTCATGGATTTCGCATTCTCCGCCCAACAATCGACTGATGAACCTGCTTCCCGAGACTCGGAAGAATCCTGGCGGCTTTTCCTTGTTGTCAGCTCCCCTCAACTGTTGGAATCCAAGATTTTGTTTGTGGTTCAATTGTTCTTTTCGGGGAGCGAGACGCGTGTTATGTCCACTCATGCTGTGGATATTCGCAGCATTCCCGCCTCGCAGGATGAGCTGAAGCCTAAAATATTGGTTTCGAAATCAGAGGATACCGCTTTCATTCTGATCGGACAGTCTCTTATTATTCTCTCCCTTTCCAGCGTTGAAGAGAGTCCCAGCTCGCAACTGCTTCAGGATTCACAGAAAATTCCCATGCCTTTCCAGGATATCATTCATCTCCGATCTGGCAGAGAATATGAAATACTGGGATATGGCTCGGAAGATCGGCTGGAAGATAAAAACGCCGCTTGTGTGATGATGATTCGCAGCTTTGGTGTCGTTAGAGTCAATGTGACACCCAAGTACCCAGCAGAGAATGACCCGGAAGAAGGCCTAGTCACTGCTAAGCACAAGCTGGAGCAGGCCATTTTCTTCGGTACCATGGCAAAAAACCCTCTGAACCTCGCCGACGAGGGTGATCTGGACTTCCCTGCATCAGAAATTGAGCAAGCCTCCCTGGAAATATGTAGGGAGCTTCTTCGCTCGGAATCTCGCTTTATCCCCAGCACGGCAATCCCCATTGACCAAAATTTGCGACTGAGGGCAAAGGCACTGAATGATCTCGCGTCCTTGCTTTCGAGAAAAATCAATCCCTTGTCTCGCCGGGCAAGATTTGAATTGCTATGGGGGGCGGAGAAATTGTCCGCGCAGAGGGCTCTGTGGAAGCTGGTGGAGACGCAGAAGGCCAGCAACGAGAGTCCTTTCCTTAGCCATGTCATCGAGTCTATGAACGATAAGTTCAAAACTCGCGCTGAACAAGCACGGGGCGAGACCGATCCAGTACGCCAGTGGTTCTTAAGGGATACTTATCAGATGGAACATATCATCCCATGGATCAAAAGCGCTCTCAAGCATCGCAAGGGCAATGCATCTAAACAGGCGCGGAAGTTGTCGGAGCAGATACTCCAGGCCAGTGAAGATTTCCTTGCGATCATGGAAACGGCCTTCCGTTATCGCGAGGACCATGTTGCTCTGTATGGACTGAGTGACGATTTTATCGAGGACGGTGTTGTCGATGATTGCGAGGGTCTTCCCGAGTTCTGGACTTCTCGAGAGATGGGGTACACCGAGGCTGGGAATCTGCTTGATTTGGAGCTGGACAGCTGTCGAGCTTGGAGTCAACAAAAGGGATCGACCGCAGATGCCCCCGACGGTCAGGTTTTGAAGAAGATTGCGGACAACAGCGCACGTCATCTTCGAGTGCTTGGTCAGATGCACCGTGAGCGTGTACGCTGGCTTATTGCACAGGGAGATCAAAAGCTATCGGATGCAGCCATCTCAATCCAGCGAACCCATGTCAAGGAGCGTAAATGGCAGCTATTCAAGTTGGCAGGAATTGGACATCTCCAAGATGCCCTTAGCCTGGCCGAGCGATTCCGAGATATGGGCGCCCTGGTCGAGCTCATCATTGAACTCCAAGATGAAGTAAAGTCCCAGCCAACTCAAGACTCCATCGGGACGGGTGCCGGTGGGGTGGCAGATAGCGAGGCAGATGTGATCCACAGAATCTCCCAGTACTTTGACAAGTTTGGCGAGCCCTGGGCAGATGCGTACTTTGCACGTCAAATCTCGATGGGGCACCCGGGGGCTTTGCTTTCCATGCGGAAATATCAATCTTCAGTCACACGATTCCTCCGGAAAACGCCTGCATATTCAAAACTCAGCTGGATTAATGATGTGATAGGCGAAGATGACTACAAGAGCGCCGCATTATGCTTGGAGAATCTCGCCATCGGCAGTGAGAAGGATCTGTGGAACCATCGCGTGGAACTCTCATTGGCAAAATTGGGCACGTTGGCCTCATTCGAGAAACTCTCGATGGGGCCGAGCTCCTCCTTACAGAAAGAAACCAGACGCATCGACGATTACGGCGAAATCGATGACGTACAGGATACCCTCTATTCCTACGTCAAACCCATTCTCGAGGGCGCGATTGATCGCAAGGCCGAGGCAGAACTCGCGCTGGAATACTTTGGAGGGCACCTCGTTGAGGATCGCCCTTCTCTCCATGAAATATTGGGCGATGCTCTTACGACGCTGGTCAATAAAAATGTCATCGGCGCTGATGGGTTAATTGATCTGCTGACGCTGCTGGGCCCTGTTCAACCTTCCGACGACTGGGACAATGGATTCCGGGAGTTCTTCCAAGCTCTGCGAGTACTTGATCACAGTCGCTACGTTCAGAAAGATCCTTCATACGTTTCGGCATTGCGAAAATTGATCTGGCGACGGTGCCTGATCAAAGATAACTGGGCGGCTCGCGGGAAAGCAGCGGAGTCAAATGGGAATTCGGATTTCACGGCTCATGACACGGCCCTTGGACTTACACTCACATCTTGCTTAGCTGGTGAGTCATCTTCTGACTTATTTTCGAAGTCTTCACTAACATTATCTCAGCAGGACAATCGACTACCCATATCCAGTCGATTTACAAGCCTCTCTCCCCGAGCGAGGCTATTATGGCTGATCCTGAAACCGATATTCTCCTGTCGCGCTTCCGCCCCGAACAAAAGGCCCGACTAGCCACCGATCTCAGGCGAGAAAACGAACTTCTGCATGAATACATCGAGATCGGCAAACTTGATTTCTGGTTCCAGGAGCTCGTAACTTCCATGGGACCCCAGGCATTCGAGCCGATTCCTGACTCTGGTGATACTACCGAGGCCGACAGCTTGCCTTGGTAGATAGCAAGGCGTGATTGGTTTGAAGGGGATTTGTGCTGATCTCCTGGGATCCCGGATAACCTGTATTATGTATGACACAAATTTTGGATCATTTTATTATCATTTTAGCCTGGTATCATTTTCTTCTATATCGCATTAATGGCGTACCCTCCGCTGGAGTTAATACAGCATTGTTCAATCCGACTCCGTCTACGAGGCTAATAATCGTATGAGTCAATCAACAACTCAAAATTCCTTTGTTGTTATGAATGGGAGGCGTAACTTCGGCACATCAATGGTATCTCGCGTCTCACATCGGTCCTAATACTTCATTCCTTCTGGTCGGATTCACTGTCATTGCTGGTGGTGCTCTCAACTTTGGTCACGGTGCTTTCACCCACGACAGCTTCCTCGAAGACAGCCTCAGGCTCAATGGTTTCAAACTTGGTTTTGAATTCAGCGAGGGCCTGGTTGCTGCTGTTCGAATGACGTCTGGCATTGGCAAAGGTATAACCAGTGTCCTGTTTTTCATCACCAGATCGGCCCCTAGTAGCAGTCAAGATTTGATCTTGTATAAACAATGTAAACAAACAACGCACCAGTTGCCCTTTCCAGCCCCGTCTTTCTTTGCTTTACGAGGGTCAGCATCAGTCGGGCCGGACTTTGAGTGGTCGCGAGTGCCAATCATGCCGTCTGCCGGGTGGTCCCGGTCATTGAGTTTATGCGAACGAGTCACTGGATGGTCAGTCAGTGTCAATCTTGAAGTAGGCTTGTAACTCACTGCTGTGGAGTTGAAGTGGAATGGTGGATAAACAAAAAAAGCAGATGGGAAGGGAAGAGTGAGAGGTAATGTAGAATGACGCGTGACCTCATATGTACCCCGGACAATGAAATGCGGGGATTACGCTAACCGCGGCCCCACCAACCTTATTACCTTGATAGAAAGTATAGAGTAGCATATATTTACATAGTAGTACTATGCAGTAGTGCTGAAATTAAGGTAGTCATGAATTCCCGTCCATTGAACAATAGGCCTATAAGAATATTGATACAGCATGACTTATTTTTCTGCCTTCAAAGCCTCCTTCACAGCAGTAATCTCGGATATTAAAGAGCCGTTGCTCTCGAGCGCATCCCTAGCGGCCTCGTCACCCGCGTCCTTCTTACTCGCGCCCTGACCAGAGCCGAGGTGGTGATCCTTCCACCCCCAACCCGTGAAGTAGACACCAATGAAGTAGGTTGCTGAATTCCGCGACCCCTGTGGCCAATTGCTGGCTTCTCTTCTTTGTACTCCAACTTTGATGTTGGTCTCGATCTCCTTCGTGATCCTGCTGAAATTAAGTAGTCACGAATTCCATTCCATTGATACATAATAATATCTAGCCCTTGTTGGCTAGCGAGGCCTCCTTCATGGCAGTAATCTGGGATACTAAAGAGCCCATTTGTCTCTAGGGCGTCCCTCGCGGCCTCATCGCCTGCGTCCTTCTTGCTCCAGCCCTGGCCAGAGCCGAGGTGCTGATCTTTCCACCCCCAGCCTGTAAAGTACACACCAATGAACCACGTTTGCTGCATTCTGTTGCCCCTGTCGCCAATTACTGGCCCGATCTGCCTGTACTCCAACTCGATGTTGGTCTCGATCTCCTTCGTGATCCTGCGGATGTCAGGGCTGACCTCGCTCTTCCACTTCTTGTGCGAGCACGTCGGGCAGAGCGAGAGGAAAGGGTAGGAAATTGCCGAACTATAAGAATATCATAGCGGCAATGATTCATTTTTTTCGCCATCCAGGCCTCCTTGGCCGCAGTGATCTCAGAAATTAAAGCGGCATTTGTCTCCAGCGCATTCTTTGCGGCCTCGTCCTTGGTGTTTATCTGACGGGGTGGGGGAAATAGGAGGATAAACACCTCGGCTCTGCGTTTGGGAGGAAGCGGATAGTATACCCAGGCTTGAAATCCTGGGTTTGTCTGCGCCCCTTTCGCAGCTCGTCCCTGTTAGGGGCACTTGCTGCTGCGGCTTGAAGACGATGCTTGTATTCTTGGAGGGTTCTCTTGTATTCTTAGAGGTGATTGTCATCTGCCCTCTCTAGTGATAGAGTAGGGGAGCTCGTAGGAGAGTACGATGCGTCACTCTAGCTAGAGGGCATCTTCAGACTCTAGCAAGTTGTGAAAGGTGATAATGAAATCAAAAGTAAGGTGATGATAGAATCAGAAGGGGATGATAGAATCAGAAGGTGATGATAGAATCAGAAGGTGATGATAGAAGACGGCGACTTGCAGCGGCAACGGAGGCAAAAAGTCGTCATCGAGCTTCAAGACCCATCCTGCGCGGGCGACTGCGTCCGGCGACGCGAGGACGAGGCCAACACTCCATTCCTTAGGAATGGGCAAACCGCCGTGGTCCTATTGAGGGACTTGTCGAACATCCAGCCCATAGCGCGCCAGTCATCAGAAGGTAATAATAGAATCAGAAGGTAATAATAGAATCAGAAGGTAATAATAGAATCAGAAGGTAATGATATAATCAGAAGGTAATGATATAATCAGAAGGTGATGATAGAATCTGATAGAATCAGAAGATGATAGAATCAGAAGGTGATAATAGAATCAGAAGGGGATGATAGAATCAGAAGGGGATGATAGAAAGAAGGTGATGATAGAATCAGAAGGTACTAATAGAATCAGAAGGTGATACTAGAATCAGAAGTGAGGTGATAACAGGATCAGAAGTGAAAGTTGCTATAAGAAGACGTTATCCCTCTTGACAGGAGAGAGATAGATAGGGTTAGAAGTGAGAGATAAATAGGGTCGGAAGTAAGAGACAAATAAGGTTAGGAGTAAAAGATGGATAGGGCTATGGAGGAGTAGGCAGAGGCATACAATAGGGTATATAGTCAAATTTCATTGGAGTTGATACTACACATAGTACATAGTCTAAAGGGACTCGGTGAGAGAAAAGGGTAGGAAATTACCGAACCATGAGAATATCATTATGGCATGATTTATTTTTGCGCTATCGAGGCCTCCTTCATAGCAGTAACCTCAGATATTAAAGAGGCATTTGTCTCCAATGCGTCCCTTGCGGCCTCATCGCCTGCGGCCGTCTTACTCGGGCCCTGACCAGAGCCGAGGTGTTTATCCTTCCATTTCCCCCACCCCGTCAGATAAACACCCATAAAGAATGTCTGCGTGCCGCTACCCTCAATTGCTCGCTTCTCTTCCCTGTACTCTAACTTCGTGCCTTTCCCCATGACCTTCTTGGCTAAAGCTTCCTTGTAGCGAAATTCGGCCTTTTGATGGCCTAGCCCGTCGAGCTTGGGTAACCATAGCTGTGTCAGCCACTTTTCTGCAACTTGGTAACCATCGATGGAATGTGAGAGTATGACCGCGGCCACGTAAGCCTCGAAGACATCGCCTTTGATTTTTGTCCATCTTTTTGGCTGGCTGGGATAACCTGCTGGCACGGAAACCCTCCGATCAAATCCATACACCTCCGTAAATGCCGAAAGGGTCTCGTTCTTCACAAGAAGCTCGCGAATTTGGGAAATCTGACCAGAGGATATACCTGGAAACTTCCCCCAGATAATCCTGGTTGCAATTAACTCGATGTATGCGTCACCTAAAACTTCAAGCCGGTCGTAGGTCGAATCATTATTGCTTCCGCATGCCGGGTGAGTGAAAACCGCTTTTTCCAGCCGGTCATCTAGAATGGGGGCAAAACGGGCACCTGGGATCCATTGTCCCCTGAATCACTGGTTGTATGAGCAGTATTCGGTATTTTTGAAGTATCCGAGGCCCTATCAGTAGACAGGGCAACCTGTTCCACATGGCGAAAAGCATCATCTAGCATAGAAATGGCTTTGGAAAGTTCCGGTTCGACTGTAGTGAGACCGGGTTCATCTTTCACCTCCTGTACGAGACGCTTTAGGAGCGATAGGCGTGAGCTGGGTATCGGCGGTTCAAAATGATCACTTGTGTCCGCAACATTTTCGCAATTTAGCGCGTCATGATGGGTCTTGAAAGCGTCAGCCGGATCATACTCAACAAGGCAATGCCGGAGCGGCAGCGAGGTCTTACCTTGAATCGTTTGACTGGGACTCCTGTGCCAGGTATGACTGCAGACCTCTTGGAGCCCATCGTTTGTGTTGGAGGTGGGAATCAAAAGCTGGAAGGATCGCGGAGCCAAAGTGGGTCACTATCACATGACTGCAGCGCAAAAGCCTCCGACCCTTCAACGTCCAACCTCCGCTACCGCTACAGCTTGACAGCCCAGAACTGCGAAGATGTCTCAAGCCCGACTTTTGGATTTGGTGAAGGTGCGAAATTTTTGATCTTACATGCGACGCGCGCTAACCCAGCTCCCCTCCTGTTTAGACACAATGCCGCGTTTTCTCCCTCACTTTCAATCCGGAGAGGCTTCGACTCGGTAATAAGATTCTCAGACAGCGACTACGTGGCCCGGCTCTTGCAGCATGGTATCCACGAAAGCCCGTCACCTTCCGAGACCTCCAAAATACAATCAAACCTCTTGGCTTGACGACCTTTGACCCAGCAGAGGACGATCGCGAGGAAGCCATTCAGATGTTCGTGTCTTATGTCTTCGTTGAGGAACCCAACGCTGACCGTGTGAATTAGTACCAAACTCCGTGGAAAGGGTCGACCTAAGAAAAAGCGATCCGCTGCCGGTAAATACATTGACCTCAACTCCGTGGGTTCATGCATATACTAACAATCCATTAGAATCGAGATCCGCAAAGAAGAAGAAATAGGCTCGTGCGCCTTGTTGAGAACCCCGATATACCAGAAAATACCCGAATTTATTTTGACGCCAGGTTGTATGATGGGCCCGAACACCAAGGGGCCAGCATGTTCGACTTGTGTTTTTCTACACCTTCTGCGCCTAGCATCTAAGGCTTTTATGTACTGTTCAGACCAAGCTTGTACCATAGACAGTTTCTTAACCCGAGAAACTCAAAATCTCAAATTATATGTATCCTCATTTCTGTTACACTGATTGTAGGAAGTTGATTGATGTATACCCACATGGCTGTGTCAGTTGGTTGGAGAGGATTACCAGTTAAACGGACTGCGACCCAGGCAGCCTCTACCAGTTTAATGTCACTACCTAGTTATAACTAGAGATCATATTAAATCATTGGAAAAGAACATAAAGTAGTAGTCATGGCCTCGGTTGTGAATATAGAAGGCGGTAATTACTGACAGAACAAACGCGATGCCATCGCTTGCAGTTTATCGGCATCAGCATCGCTACACCATCACTCTCAACCTAGGGCCACTCGCTTTGAAAAGAAAAATAGTGGATCGCAATGCCGGCCACCACGAAACCGAGCAAGAACCAGCTCAGGCGGGCAAAGAAAAAGGCTCAAAAGTCAGAGGTGAGTTCACTTTCTTGCTACCACCACAGGAAGCTAACATTTTCTTTTCAGGCTGCCAATGCCCCAACTAAGAACATCGAAGAAACACAGCCCAGTGTCCCTCAGACTTCCGTCGCCTCCCAGGATGCATCAGCTGCCGACACGGTCGCAGTCGTCCCGGGACCAGACGATCCCCTTTGGGAGATGTACAAGGGCATTGTCGGCAAATTTGACGAGACTGGCGAAGATGTTCCCACAAAAGAAGCCGAAAAACCCGAGGTTTATTTTGACGATGAGGACGAAATCCCAGACGAGGAGCAAGAGAATGAGCCCAAGATCTCCAAAAAGAAGCGAAAAGAGCTGAACAAACTGTCGGTGGCGGAATTGAAGGCTATGGTTCGCAAACCCGAGATCGTGGAATGGACAGACACCTCAGCACCGGATCCTCGGCTCCTGATTCACATCAAGGCCCATCGCAATGTCGTCCCCGTCCCCTCGCACTGGTCTCTCAAGCGGGAATATCTTTCATCTAAACGAGGTGTCGAAAAGGCCCCCTTTGCCCTCCCCAAATTCATACAGGAAACGGGTATTGCAGAAATGCGTGATGCCGCGTTGGAAAAGCAGGAACAATCTAGTCTGAAGCAAAAGCAACGCGAGAGGGTCCAACCGAAGATGGGACGCCTAGACATCGACTACCAGAAACTATACGAGGCCTTCTTTCGGTTTCAAACCAAACCCGAGCTGACTCGGTATGGCGAGATTTACTATGAGGGAAAAGAATACGAGACCAACCTCAAACACCTCCGGCCCGGTGAATTGAGTGATGAACTGAAGGAGGCTCTCAATATGCCACCGGGAGCTCCTCCCCCGTGGCTCATTAACCAACAACGCTATGGGCCCCCGCCATCATACCCTGCGCTGAAGATCCCTGGTCTTAATGCGCCGCCACCTCCTGGTGCCATGTGGGGGTACCATCCGGGAGGGTATGGAAAACCGCCGGTCGATGAACACAACCGGCCGTTGTATGGGGGTGATATTTTCGGAGTTTTGCAGCCTCAGCAGAATGCTCAACAAGGAGAACCGGTTGAGAAAGATCTCTGGGGAGAGTTGCAGGCCGAAGAGTCGGAAGAAGAGAGCGAGGAAGAGGAGGAGGAGGAAGACGAAGAAGCTGAAGAGGACATTGAAACTGGAACTCATTCTCCCAGTGGTCTGGAGACACCTAGTGGCATGGCCTCTGCTGTCCCGTCCGAAGCGATAGGAACGGAGAGCGTTTCTGGGGAGTTCGATGTCCGAAAACATTATCGCGGCACAGAGACGGAAGAATCCGTCCACCCTCGGAGTGCTTATCAGGTCATCCCGGAGAGACAGACGAGCGTCCAAGGATTTTTCGGTGGAGATCGAGCGTATGATCTGGGCTCCTCTGCCACTAATCATCCCGTCCTCGGTGTCGATGACCAAAACCGAAAACGCAAGAAGCCCGGTGATGTGGACGTGTCGGTTGACTTGGATGCGATTCAAGCTGGAGATGGTCTCAGCAAAGATAGCCTTCAAAACTTGTATGAGGCGCAGAGACAGCAACAGAATCAATCACAGTGGGGATTCCAGGAGGACCTTAGTGACATGATTGCGCAGGAGAGTCGCAAGAGGTTGCGCAAAGAGGAAGAGCGTCGCGGCAAGCGTTGAAGCTGGGGAGAGTTTCTAATGGCGCTGTTTACTTTTTTCTTTCTTTCCTTATTGTGTTATCATGGCAGGACATTCCGATACCTAGATTCAGTACTTTTGCAGTCGCCGAGGAACTAATACATGGAAGATGAGGTTCTTGGTTGTCAATACATAGTTCTAACGTGGTTCCCCGTAATGTCATACATAACGTGTTAGTCATCCAAGTACATAACCAAGTACATAACTTTTATCTTGCGCGCGCTTCATTTTGTTCCGCAGCCTTTCCTGGCCTCATACCCAGCCAGCATGGATTGGGATCGCAGAAGGTTTGAAATCTGGAGAACAAAGCGCCCGTCACGGTTACTAATATGCGCTGCAGATTTGACGACCGCCGAGGAGGAGAAAGTTATCGGCCAGCCGACCGACCTGGCCGGTCACCTTCTCGCGGCCGCTACGACAGTCGCCGGCGTTCACCACCACGAAATCGCTCTCGCCATCAAGCCGATACCTGGGTGCCCTCTGGTCGAGGATACGGGCGACCACGAAGTCGATCGCCGCCCGGTTTTCGGCGCCGTTCTCGAACTCCCCCTTTCAAAGTCGAGGATATGGTCCCGGTCCTTACGGCAGGCGACGATCCCCCACTCGGCGGCCATCACCGCGAAGAGAAGACAGAATGCGATCTCCTCCCTCATCGTGGCGATCTCGATCTCCGTACAGTGAGGGTAGATCGCGCGATGTCTCCTGGGGTCGTGGCAGCCCGAGACGAACCCGTGACGGAACGCCAGGGAGCCAAGAGATTCGAGCAATGAGGCGAAACACTCCGACCGGCCCCAGTAACGAGAGACTCGGGCGAGGTGCATCACCGAGGGTCCAGCCGACGTCTACGTTCCGTTCGCAAAGCCCCTCCCATTTCCCACGTCGAGAGCCACCTGGCGACATGAGCAGGGACCGGTCTTCATTACATTCAGGACAAGCCTCACCGGCACACGTTAAACCTGCCGAACCTGCTGCCACGTCTAGACCTCCATCTCCCGCTCTTCACCCCGAGCGCAGAGGGCTGGCTCCTCTTCGAAGCCGCAGTCGATCACCTACTCGTCCATCACTCTCCCACCGTCCTTCGGGACCACGGTCACGTTCTCCGTACCGGAATCAGAACACAGAGGTTGAATCTGCTGCTACGGGAAAGAAACAAGATGATATGGGTCGTTCAGTTGACAAAGAATCATCGGAGCAACCGCAAATGGGCGGTGCCCGATTTAGTGGCAACATTCCAACCCAACCGAGAAGCCTGGGCATGAATCATTCGCCGCCTTCCGGACCCTATCAAGGACCGAAGGCGGCATCATCACAGCGCGGATCTCACAATACGTCTCTGCTCTCTGCACCGACACGTCCGCGTCGTGGGCATGGTGCTCGAGAGGGACCTTGGACAGGAATGCCGATAGGGCGTGGTCGCGGACCCCCCGCAACTGCACCACATAGTATGCCCTCGGGACCCCGAGCTTCATTTACACCTCCCGTGCCTACAGGAGGAAGTTATCGTCATCCTGGTTCTCGCCAGAATAGTACCACGTCTGGTGCCTCGTCGCCGGCACCCAGGGGGCCGAATCACCTTGCAGGTCTAGGGTCGATCATTCCTGGGGGTAGGACTCTGCCCTCTCCCTTGGATGCAGCGACCGAAAAACGGCTGGCACAACTGGAAGTGGATAGAGAGAGACTGCTCGAGCAGATGGCGGAAACACAGCGGTTGAAGAGAGCAGGGCTCCGCGATTGGGACCGACTGGATCGCGAAAGTTCAATTTGCGCACTCAAAAGCGAACTGGCGGAGGGACATTTGCAGCGAATGGCTGATGAGAGCATTGGAGGTGGAGTTCTGTTTTGAATGTGAATTTCATACCTAGGGAAGGGGAGTTGGAAGGGGAGTTGGAGTTGGTCTTGGGTTTACACGGCGTCACGAGGTGAATCATTAGGGAGGAAGCTTTTCTTTCGATTTAATGTATTATATCCAATAACCAAATTGATGATGAAGTTAAGTTATGGATGAATGTAAAGCGGGCTCCACCGAGTGGCGCGTGTACCTGATCGGATCTGCACCTGCAACTTCCGCCCTTCTTGGTTTCGTGTCAACAACTTCTCCCTCTCCATCCTTCTCAACCTCACACACCTCCCCCAGCCTATTGAACACACCTCTCCGACATCATGAATATCTTCAGGCTTCTAGGTGAGCAATCCTCCATCCTCAAAGCGCATTGCTTCGCAGAACTGACTAGCGCAGCCGATTTCTCCCACCTCGCGTCGATCTTCATCCTTCTACAGAAGATGAAGTCAACCAGCGTACGCTTTGTCTACCCTCACGCTCGTTCGCCGCTAAATTAGAGTCGCAGAGTTGTTCCGGATTGTCGTTCAAGTCGCAAGTGCTTTATCTACTTGTCTTCGTTACTCGCTATCTCGGTGAGCTTTAACACATCTCCCTTGAACTGCCGTGCACTAATGCGTGGAATGACCCGGTAGACCTCTTCTGGACCTTTACCGAGTCGTGTACCTCACTACCTTCAAGCTCCTCTTCATTGGATCGTCGGGCTATATTATTTACCTCATGCTGAACGACTACAAGCCTACCCACGACCCCAATATCGATACATTCAAGGTCCAGTACCTTCTTGGGATCAGTGCCATCCTGGCCATCCTCTTCCCTCACGACTACCGTCTCTCCGAGGTTAGTGATTATACTGTTGCTCAAGGGGTGCCCTAACCGCGTTTAGATCCTCTGGACATTCTCTATTTGGCTAGAGTCCGTCGCTATCTTGCCTCAGCTGTTCATGCTGCAACGGACCGGCGAAGCGGACACCATCACAACCCACTACCTGTTTGCTCTTGGTGTGTACAGGGCTCTCTATATTCCGAATTGGATCTTCCGGTATTTCACCGAGCCTTCCTTCCAGCGATCATTCCAGCCGGTCCCCATCATTGCTGGTATCGTTCAGACGCTGCTCTACTCGGACTTCTTCTATATCTACTACAACAAGTGAGTGAGATTGTTCTATGAGATATTTCATGGCCACTAATATCAGCCAGGGTTTTGAAAGGAAAGAAGTTCTCGCTCCCTGTTTAGAAAAAAAGGGTGCCTTGAACCTGAGAGGAGGGTAGAGAACTTGGTTAACCCCCGCGAGGGTATATCTGTTGTTCAGGTTTCCGCGGATTCTCCACTAGGTCTGCTCCATGCAGACAGATTTCCAAATAATGAACTCGATATGATGATGTCCTATAGCTCCCACTACCGCTGGTATCCGTTGGACGGCATTCCGAGCCTACGAGTTGATCTTTTCGCGTCTGCTGAAAATGAGGCGAGAATAAAGAGAGACTGAGTCCATGTAATTGAGCTAGTCTCTTAGGACGTCAATCGGGCCGCTAGTGAATCACAATTAAATCGGCTCAACCCGAGCCATATCTCCGGGTCTTTCGGCCCGAAGCCAACTATGTACTGTATCAAGTAAGACGCGTCCATTTCATTAATGCATTCGAATCTCTCTACTTAGTATCTGTGCTCCGGCATTCCAAGCAATTCGCACCTTTTCCTCTTTTCTCCCCTCCTTTTTTTGTTGTCCTTTTCCTCCGGGCCAGTCATTGAGTAAGTAATGCAAATGGTCCATCAAAACATCACTTTTAAAACCCGACCACAAGACTATATCATGTATCTCAAACAAAAGAAAAGAAATAAAAAATAAAAAATAAAGACCTTGGTGAACACTCCCATTCAACCGTCGATGCAGTGATTAGAAATCTTTAAAATCTCGCTGGTTCGGAGTGCCATGTGTAGGGACATATCCCGCCGTATAGCTTAACTGAGAAGGAGGCACCGATAAGTCGGCAGAGAAGGGGTCTAAGGAGCCTGTCATGGAATGTGGCAGACCGGACATGGGTCCGAAGGACCGGACTCCTGTCGAACGGCTCTGTAAGTTTTGATGACCGTCCATCCAGCCACCGTGCAATCCATAATAGTCGGGCTGTGCGCGGTCGATAGCTACCTGGGCACCATATGATGATTCCCGTTTGAAGGTCGGTGGGGATGGGAGCTTTGGTGACCGGGATACCATATCCAGACGAGGTGATGATCGTCTGGAGTTGGGCGGTGTTAGACGGGCTCCTCCGCGACGGACCTGACATGTTGGGCAGATTTTGACAAAGCGGGAAATCAGTTCCTTTGGAACCCTAAAAGCCAGTTAGCGAGAATTGTGGTGGTAGTGTTGATGTGCCATACCATGAATAGATGCGCCGAACCTGTGCGGAGGTCTTGTCGCGGCCGCCGTGCTGACATTGCTGATGCGCTTTGGTGAGGATTTTAAACAGTTTTTCGCGAATGGCAACTGGTTTTTGCTCGTGGCAGATCATTTTGCGGCACTATTATCATGATTAGAATCGAATCAGGCGTTTCTGGAGCAGAAAGAAGCCTACATCTGCAGTGCCCATGCCAACGGTTTGAAGCTTGAACATCTTCTTGACCCAAAACCTATTCTTCATAAGCAAGGTCTCCTTAGAAGGAATTGGAAAGAAAGGACGTACCGAAACTGAGCAGTCTCGACCGCTGTATCTTTTGGTTCCATCAAGACGGCTCGGATATTCCGTGCTCTTTTCGCGTGGATCAACGCCTTGTCTTGCTTCTTTTTCGACAGATCATCAACGTAGCTGATCACGGAGTGTTTAGATCAGCACTCGAATAATTGAGAAAGCCCTGAGCCAGGTGCCAGGTCGACTCACCTTTGCATCAGTTGATCGAACTCTTTCACATCCGGAAATCCATCTAGGGGAGGTACCACCGGCTCCGACAGCGCGGTTTCCTCATTCCGAGACTCTTGGCTTTCGATATCCGTCTCACTAAGCGCATCCCGAAGAGGGAGATACCTAGGCGACTGCAGGTACCGAGACTGGGCCATATACTGCGGAGGATGGTGGAGTCTCATGTCATCTGAGGTGGACATTGAAGGAATCGTATGCTCCGATGCGTACTGCATATGCTGCATGCCTGGAGATATGCTCGACTGTGGCCCATAAGACGGACCGAATTGAGAGCCGTACGGGTTGAAGGAATGCTGGGGAAAGTGGTACGAGCCAGACCCAGCGGGACCGAACTCATGACTATCTGGGTGGCTATAAGTACCTGGCAATGCCATCTGCTGGTTCATGAGGTAGCTGTCGGCTCCCTCGTTGCGCCTCGTGAAGCTTGCCATTGTTGTCTAGTGTCGCATCCACACGCGTTGGTGGTGGGGCCAAAGGACAAATGAAGGAACTGGATGAATGATTGGAAGTAGTGACTGGAGGCTTTGATGACGAGCTGGGTGAGACAACGAAATCGAGTCTTGTATAAGGCGTACTTTATCAAGGTTCACGAGAAACTTTTCTGAGAAACGGTGGAAGTCATGAACAACATCAACGGGGTATCAATCGCATTAAAAAGGACCCGCAAGCCCCCAGGTGAATCTTGCAGGATATGACCGATGCCCAAGGGAGTGCACGAGACCATGTCGAAACAGAGTGGGCAGAAGCAACAGAGGACATCCCTGGAAGAGGAACAGCAAATATTCCACAGAGAAAAAAGAAACCACGAGCCAGACGAGTCGAGAAAAGCTCTGTAAGGTACAGCGTGGAAGGTATTACCCAAGTGTACAGGGAAGCAAAGTGGCATGGGTCAAGAGGGCAAAAAAAGAAAAGAAAACGAAGGCAAAACAAAAGGACTAGGGTTCGTGGTCGAATTCTCTCCGACCCACCGAGACGATTGAGTGAAAGCAGGCTGATACGACAGCGCAAGCCAATGGTGATACGGATTGCTGCCTCGATAGTTGCCACAACTTTTGCCTCATGAAGAGCCACGTTATGGGTTGTTAGGTTGGTTCGAGGCCACCTATGAGAGACATCTAGGGGAGGGGGCGGTCGGCATGATTGACGCCGAGATGCAAGCATGCAAGCATACAAGCATACAAGTACCGGGGGTAGGAACTTGACCTCCCCGACCTGCGGGTTGCGAGCTGCGGGCCTCGCGGAACAACTCTGGGGACCGGGGGAAAAAAAAGAGGGACCTGGACGGCGATCATCCCCCCAGGGCTTTGTTTCTGCAGGTTTGCCTCCGTCAAACAAAAAGTCGGGCTGGAGATTGTTCGGGCAAAAGTCCAAACATGCACGTAGCCGATAGGCCGTAAGGAACATGGATTTGGGGAAGATCCGCAGCTCAGTATAGCTTATAGCTCATAGCTCACGCTTCTAGGGCACCCAGTTTCAAAGTACATGGAGGGCTGAAGGGCGAGTAAGCGCCTCGCGCAGTGTCTCACAGCCTTCTCTTTTCAAGTGCGGAGACTCTCTGGCTCTCGGCGAGGCGTGACCTTGACGTGGCATTCGAGCGGCCGAGGTTTGAGTGGTGTTGACGGACAATCAATGCAGTATGCGGGATGGCAGGATTGCATGCGTTTGGCTCGTCTGCGACAGGTGAGACATCGTGTTCGATGGACTTGGCATCGGACCCTCGCATTGCTATCAGTCCAGCCTAGTCGTCAACCGAAAAAGGGGGCGCTCCAAAGGACTTTTAGGGAGTCATACAATCTATCACCCGGTGTGACTCTGCTGCTTCCCGATCCTGATGAAGTGAGCCATGTTCCCGGAGATGACCTTCTCTGAGCTCCCTCTCTCTCCCTCTCTCTTCTCCCTCCCCTCACCCTGGAAGCCCCGATTCCGACTTGTTTCGGATCCGTCTGGGAGATGAGCGTGGGGGAGCGCTTGTGGATTGCCCCGAGAAGCGGTGCTGCATGGATCTTCCCTGCTGCTGAGACGCAAGAGGTGTACGGAGCCTGAGCCCGGTGAGAAACAATGGCAAGTTGGGGAGGTTAAGGGTTAAGGGGTTGGGGAAGATACTCCGTTCGCGTTCCCTTTATCATATTAGGTGCAACTTATGTACTCGAACCCGGATAGATGTATAGTTATAAGACAAGCAAAAATAGAATAAAAAGCTTCCTAGAACCGTAAAAAATCGTATGGGGCCAGTCTCATCACGGCCAATCAATGGAACTGGGAAAAGGATCAAAGGGGAGAAGAGAAAGAAAAATAAAAAAAAAGGGTCTTCACGTCATTAAGGTCATAATATGCCACGATGTAGGGCACCCCGAAATTCGAAGGAACTACTTTCGCAAGTTCGGATTCACAAAGAGACACGGGAAACCCTAAGCCGCCGGATTTCCCGTATCATCACCCTCGGCCACCAGGTCACGGATGGCCCATCGCCAATGGGTGTCACGGTCCCGGCGATCAGAGCCAATCCACCTATCCACCTTCCGCCTCCACTTCTCTTCTTCCGCCCGTTGTCGTCGAATAAACTCCGGCCCGACATCGAATTCCTCCGTGATAGGACCTTCATCGGAAGACTCGCCGGCACTCGGATCGTCGCCGGCCGGATGCGAGTTGAAGCCTTCCAAGGCTCCCGAAGTTCGTCCAGTAGTCCCGGCCGCCTTGTCTTCCAAGTCATCCAAGCCGGCGAAAACGTCATCCTCATCCTCGGCCACGACTCCCTTTTGGTTCCCAGCCGCTGATGCTGCTCTAAGCCAACACATGCGGTGCGGATCAAATATCATGCCGCCCACTGCCTGAACATTTTGCATGGTGCCGACATTGGTGATTAGAGCTGGGGCTGGCTTAGGTGATTTGGGAGCCGTAGCAACGTCGAAATCTTGCACCACGTCTTCGTTTCCTTCCCAGCGGAAGGTTGTCGGATTATATCGCATGCCCTTCAAGGATTTGGACTCTTGTACCCCGGATCCTATAGGTTTGATTAAATGAGGCTTGGACGTCGATTTCGTAGTGGCCTTAGGTTTCCGGCTCCGGACGGGGGCTGAGTTCGGGGGTATACGAGAAATAGTATGCGTCTTCCAATTGGAGTTGAAGGAGGTGAGCGGTTGAGAGTCACGGCTCTTCAAGTTCAGGGAGGCAATGCGTTGCTCCCTTGCATTACGGGAGGCATTGGTATCAC
The DNA here is from genome assembly GCA_036712075.1 of Penicillium sp. DT28. Classification (NCBI taxonomy): domain Eukaryota; kingdom Fungi; phylum Ascomycota; class Eurotiomycetes; order Eurotiales; family Aspergillaceae; genus Penicillium; species Penicillium sp. DT28. The sequence continues at coordinate 1,450,883 of JAZHLO010000003.1, read as the reverse complement.
GGGCAAACCTTGGTGTCCGGTTCAACGTAGAGGTTGAAGGTGGCGTAGAGGATTGTGTTGGAGATTCAATAGGCGGAGTGACGCGACTCTGACTGAGTCTGGTGCGCGCAGATCTCGGGGCACCTCTACCAGCAGGATTCTTGACAAACTTGCTTTCGGCAGAGGCAGATATAGGCAAATCGTCAAAGGATTCCAGCTCAGTGCCATCTCCAAAGTTGCGTCGTCTGGCCGGTCGAGTAATTGTACGTTTTGCTGTCGAGCTGGCAGTTTCTGTGCCGGAGTCACCGAGACTAAGGCGAAAAGCCTCTGGACGAGTCGATCGGGATAGACGAGTCAAAGTGCCCTGTGGACTGAGAAGATCGCCAGAGCCGTCTGAATTCGCACGGCGGGAAGGACGATAGCTCTTAAGACTGGTGTGATTGGGTTGCCGCTCCGATGACCCGGTTGGAATGAACGAGGCTTGTGCTCGACTGCCAGATCCCGAATGCCTTCCATCGTTGGAGATGCGCTCGACTGGCGTCTTAGGTCTGTTAAAGGAAGCTGGGCGAACCGGTCCATCCGGATGAGTCGAGGATCGTTGTGAGGACTGGGCCAAAGTAGCTCCACCCATCCCACGGACTGTGGGCATAGATCGTTTTCTTCGTAAATGCCTGTTGGGTAGCTTGGATTCATCAGCCGTTACGGGATCTCTGGGAGGCCGCTCGCCGAAGACCCGTCGACCGGAAGTCAATGGTGTTGGGGATGTCGAAGGCGTATTGGTTGCCGGCACACTAGAAACAGACGATTGGGATGAATGTCCGAGTCGGGACTGTGATCTTCGGAACTTGGAAAGCGGCGCACCACTTTCCGATACGGTTTCGAGATGGGTTGAATGTGTACGGTCATGACCATGACCGGACAGGCGAGGGATGCGAGTACGAGGAGAATCAGACGTGTTGATGACCGGTCCGTTGGTAAAGGTCAAGGTTGTTGCTGACCGACGTGTGGGACTTGCCGGCCATTCTGTTTTGCATTTGACGTTGGCGTTCAATGTCAACTTTCCAGAGGCAAATGCCCTCCCATTGTCAACCTCGAGTCCAGAGAAAAAGTCGTCTGCATCCTTTGAATGTGAGGCGGCTTGATTCTCCCCGACCGCAATCGGGACACCTGTGACCTGGCTGTCGTGCCGTTTTTGGAGAGAGGCTCTGAAATCCACAGGTTCATTGGGGAATACAAGACCATCCAGACCATCGTCCTCACTTTCCCCAGTAATACAGCTCGAGACGCTGGGACTTGCGATTGACATGGTAGAGCTTGGAACTGAACGTCCATCTCGGGTTGTACCACCAACTCGAACACCTATGCTGCCTTCAGACCATTCAAAGTCGAAGTCTTCTAGACCAGGGCTAGAAACACCAATGTGATCTTTTCGGTGGGTCAGCTGAAGAGGTTGATGGGCCGGAGGAAGTTCAAGGTCTTGATCAAAATCTTCATCTTCTTCATGTCGCACTGCAAAAGCTCCACCAGTGACACTCGCGGCCGCCTTGCGCGGAGATCGAGGCACCGGAGCTTTAATTGTGGGAACCTCTTGGTTGAAAGGTGCATCGTTCTCATCCTGGTAATGATCTAGTTGTGCCAGTGCAGATTGCAAAGATGTTGGGATAGTTGTATTCCAGGATGGTGAGGCTGTAGATTTCACGGGGCTTGTAGCCGCAGAGCTGATTTGCTGCAGGGTATCTGGAAACAGTGAATCCCGAGGCATTTTGAGCTCTAATACTGCATCCGGTCCGGGGAGCTCCACCTCATCTGACCAGTCATCAACAAATGTTCTCTTCGTCTTCCGAGCCGACAAGCGTTTGATAGCGCCTCCGAGGAGAGCAGAGGTTGGGATACCCGCCGGCAGGGGAATACCTGCGTTTTTGGCTGAGGCAAGAGCTTCTTCTTTGGAAAAGTCGTCATTATCAGGCAAAAGGACCTGCCAATCCTCATCCCCAGCATTGGACTCGAGATCGGAACGGGCAGAGCGGCGAGACGAGATTGAGTCACGGTGTCCGGAGGGCCGAATCGAAGAGGTGGCAATGGACCCGGCGCTAGACGCAGCGCGAAAATGAATGGCATCGTTGAGTTGCAGGTCATCATCATCATCCCAGCACTCGATCGTCTCGTCCGGCTTCGGTCTGGTTTGGGGCATGGACGAGTCCATGATGGACGTGTCGGAAGGGATAAGAAACGGGACGAGGGAGATCGTTCTGAACGTGACAGACGAGGATGATCAGGTAGCAGACTCAGCGTTTAGCAACATTGATACTGGACGAGGGATGAGGAGGGACGTCATTCCGTGTCAACAGGGAGTAGTCGTGTAGGTGTAGTCGGGTCTTTAAAGGGGTGATTGTGTGAAGCGTCTCTCGGCGATGAATCCGGGGCGATTGAGAACTCGTACGAAGGGGGAAGGGAACAGGGCGACAGAGAAGCAAACGGTCAAAGATTAGTCCATCACAAGACGAAGGGATGAGGCGTCGCAGGTGGAGAGGGCTGGAACGAGATTCCTCGTGGAAGAGAGCGAACGTGCTTTAAGTGGGGACGTTTTAGTTCTCTAAGTCTCGGATTATTGATTATTGGACTCTTGGCGAGTGATACAGTAAGACAGGGGTGATTCAGTTAAATAGAACTAGAACGGGAGCCTAAAAAAAGGAAAAGGAGTTCCAGTGCTTCGCTTCAAGGTTGGTGTGGATAAGCATAAGCTCCATAAACAATCGTTGCCTTGGTGTTTTTCCCCGTCATCGTCATCCTTATAACGTAAAACCTCAACCTCAAACAGACCTTGAGTTTATCCACCCCTCAACTCCTCTAAAGTTCAAATTTACTATGACTTCTTCTCAGATCTTGCGCATCCCTCGGTCCGATTCGCAAGATGCCTTTGTCCTGGTCCACGTCGTCCATACCGGTCCTGCTACGCTTGACCTAGCCCTCACTGCCACCGAGGGAGAGAGTCCTTACGCAGCATCGGGTACGTCTATTTTCCCGGGACTCCGTCAAACGAGCTAACGCCTAGATAGTCAAACAATCTCGCCTACGAGATCTTTGTGCCAAGAACTATCAAGGCACCGACGAGGAGTGGGCTCGAATTGTCTCCCGCGTCCTAGGGCAATCCACCGATGCCGACGAGCAGGTCTTGACCGGAATCGAATCCTCTGCCAGCATTTCTGGCTCCGGTGACGATGCGCAAATGGTCATCACCATCCGAACTAGGGTCGAATCTATCACGGTATATATCTCTTGTTACGAAGTAAAGTTATATATTTTGTCATGTTCTAACCATGGTTTCAGCAACGGCTCGGTACTCTCGTTCTCAAGCAGGATGATGAGCAAGCTATTGAACTCTTTGAGTGGTCAGGAATCCTTGCATCTAGGGCTGATACGCTGGAGCAGCAAGTTACTAGCTTGACCAACCGCTATCGTGTCGCCGAAGATACCGTCCAGAAGCTAAACAAGCAACTGGAGGATCTCGTACGAGCCAAGGAGCAGCATGAATCCCAACTAATGGCCAACTTTGCTCAGTTGCTGAATGAGAAGAAGCTGAAAATTCGTAACCAGCAGCGTCTTCTTGCATCAGCTACCGCAGACCCGGCCAAGGGTAAGACCTTACTCTCGGGCATAGGCCTTCTTAACACGGTATAACTAATCATCATCATCCTAGTCTCCGAGATTCAAGCCGCCATGGGGGATACTACCCTTGCTAGTGAAACCGACCACGCTACAAAACGTCCCGCACAGGAAATAGAACAAACGGATGAAGATTCTGACGATGGCTTTGAACGGATGAACGTCGACGAGAGCAAAGTCGATGACGGCTCTCAAATGGATCAGGACACCGACCAAGCTACCGACGAGGATACCGATAATGAGGGTAATGAAGTGCGATTATCACCGCAGCGACCGAAGACAGAAAAGGCCACGCAGGACGAAGTTGATCTGCCAGCCCAAGCTGCGGAATCTAAAGCAGCATCACAGCAAGACGGGACACCTCCTCCACGGAGAGAGCTCCCTTTTACCAGGCGGGATCAAGCAAGGGCGAAACCGACGGAGGACACGGAAGAGACGGCAGGAGAATCCGACGATGACGAGCTATGAGAATCTCTAAGAGACTAGGTAGACTATATAGCGGGGTCATGTAGGGATCAGTGAACATAGCTTTTTACGATTTGCTCTACCTAGGTAGTATATCTTCCTCCGACGGACAGAAAAGGAGCCCTTCGTATTTGATACAGACTTAAGCATGAGCGAAGATATTCTCCGAGATGAAGCTGGAATTTCGAGGGTTCTCAATCTTTTTATGTACAAGTCAGCCCCGACCGATTATTCCCGGCTGACACCGGAGAGTGGTCGAAGGAGGCTAACCACAGAAACCGCAGGAAGCGGTGTTCAAGATGATGGAGGAAATAGGAAGACGGAAAGGAAACGGTACATCAAAGGGAAAGTTTAATGTGATACAAATGACAACGCCTTGCAACCATTAGACAAAACAGAGAATCGATCAATCGGCCGTGGAGGAGTCGATAGTCTAGCCGTACAGGGCCTGGGGAGACATCTCTCCGGCGGCCATGAAGTTGGTCTCGGGGTTACCGGTGGCCTTGGCGGCCGAGCAACGGGCCATAGTGGGTGAGCTAAAGAGAAGCAAAAGAATGTCAGTCTTGGGAGGTACATGGATGAGAAAAAGGGATTGGATACGCACCTGCGCGAGATAGAATCAGTGAAGTAGAAGTCCTCGATGACTTTCTTGAAAGGAGCTCCAGTGGCGGCAGAGCCCTTGTTCTGATCAGCCAGCTGCACCTTGCTCAACGCGCTGACGGAAGTAGACTCGACAACATCGTAGCGGCGCATCACGGGGCTGATTTCCTCCATACGGTCACGGAGGGCCTCGATATCGTCGTAGGGGAGAGGAACGCCAAGGAACTCGCTAGTGGCACGGATGATCTTCCAGTCATCACGAGCAGCTCCGGGCAGCGATGTGGCCGCACGGGTGACCTGAACACGGCCCTCAGTGTTGATGTAAGTGCCGGACTTCTCAGTGTATGCGGCACCAGGGAGAACAACGTCGGCAAGCTGAGCACCTCGGTCACCGTGGTGGCCCTGGTAGATAACGAAGGCGTCCTTCGGGATCTCGCTCTGCGCGATCTCGTCCGCACCCAGGAGCCAGATCATCTTGGGAGTGGTCTGCGCAACCTCTTGGGATGGGATAGTGAATCCTACTTCATAGGCGCCGGCCCGGGAAGCGGCACGCTGCAAAACGTTGTAACCTTGCCACTCCGGGGTGTTGAAGTTGCTGCTGTGCTTCTCAACAAAGCTGCCAACCGCCTCGAAAATGGCCTTTGCGTCAGGGTGCTCGGCAGCTGCGCTACCAACAACGATCATAGGGCGCTGAGCAGCCCCAAGCTTCTTGCCGAATTCTCCAGACAAAGCAGCCTTCAGAGCAGAGACATCGACACCCAAGTGCTCATAGTCGAAGGTGCTTTCGAAATCTTCACCGACAAGACCAATTTCCAGGTCCGAGCGCAGATACTGCTTGCGAATGCGGGCGTTGAGAACGGCGGCTTCGTGACGGGGGTTGGTGCCAACAAGCAGAATGGCATCCGCTTCCTCGACACCGTAGATCTTGGAGTTGAATAGGTAGTTGGAGCGAACGTCAATGCCGTGCGCGATGGGGGCGCTACCACCGGGCTGGTCAAGAGCAAGGTTATCCGATCCCAGCTTGTTGGCCAAATCTTTCATGGCAACGAGCGTCTCGGTATCCACCAAATGTCCAGCAACCGCCTTGAACTCATTGGGTTGCAGCTGCAGCTTCTGCTGTGCGGAAGAGATTTCCACCAGGGCCTGCTCCCAGGTTGCGGGGACAAACTTGCCCTCGCGGCGAATCAGGGGGTGGTGAGTCGTTGGGTCTTCAGACCGTCGCAGGCGAACCGTGACTTATCATTGATCCATTCTTCGTTAATGTCGTCATTCAGCCGCGGGATAACCCGCATCACTTCCATGCCTCGGCTGTCAATGCGAATGTTGGAGCCCAGCGCGTCGAGGACATCGATCGACTCGGTGTGCTTCAGCTCCCAGGGGCGAGCACGGAAAGCATAGGGCTTAGATGTCAAGGCACCAACGGGACACAGATCAATGACGTTGCCAGACAGTTCAGAGCTCAGGTTCTGCTCCAGGTAGGTTCCGATCTGCATGTCGTTTCCACGGCCAGTGGTTCCCAACTCAGGTGCACCAGCGACGTCATTCATGAATCGAACGCAGCGAGTGCAGTGAATACAACGGTTCATCGAGGTCTTGACGAGTGGGCCAATGTTCTTATCCTCGACGGCACGCTTGCCGCCGGTCTCGTGGAATCGCCCGCGATCGGCACCGTAACGCATCGACTGGTCCTGAAGATCGCACTCTCCTCCCTGGTCACAAACAGGGCAATCAAGCGGGTGGTTGGCAAGAAGGAACTCCGTTACGCCCTCTCGCGCCTTATGCACCAGCGGGGAATTCGTCTTCACAACCATTCCGGGCTGAACGGGCCAGGCGCACGAGGCCACGGGCTTCGGGGCTTTCTCGACTTCGACGAGGCACATACGACCTAAGGCGATCGATTAGCGTATGCTATGGGCACACAAAAGTCGGGGGCAGCTGGCACTCACAATTTCCTGCAATCAACAGCTTTCTTCATGGCTGGTTGTTAGCAAGGGCAACGGCCGGAAGAATCGGTCCTGCGGGTAACGTACTCGTGATAGCAGTATCTATTTATCACTGGGGTCAGCACTAGTAGCTATACAGCCTAGGTTTATAGTGAACACCATACCTGGGAATTGTTGCTCCGGCTTTCTCGCAAGCCTGGATAAGAGCCGAGCCGGCTTCAACGGATGTGAGCAATGGATCAATTACAGAAGTCGAACGCGCATCTTACCTTCCACTGAGACCTTCTTGCCATCTGGAGCATATTGTCAGAATACATCAACTTGAATCGAAGATTGATAACGTACCAATAGTGAGCTCGACCTCGGCCGCGCGAGGAGTGGTCGTGGCGAAGGCCCGGGCCCTTGGAACCCGGAGAGAGCGGGCGGCCGCACGAAACAGCTGCGGCCGCATCATTGTCGCGTGTGGATGAAGAAGGGGAGGGGGAGATGGGGTAATGGGGTTGAAGAGGGGGCAGGTCAGAGGAGAAGGAGCTGTTCACCATTTCTGACCATTGCGGCGTTGACTAAGCTCGCAAATTGCCTCGTCGGGATTGGCGGACGCGCTCGGCTATGCGGAAGAACCGAAGCTCCGGCCCGCCCATCAAAACACATCGCACGCTTCTCCCCTTTTTACGCTCTCCATCTCATTTCACGGGCATGATTTATTGTAGGATGCTGGGCTCTTTCAGTCCCTGCTTCCTCTGCAACATTGTCCAAGAGCAGTCTTGCACCGAACTGGAGCAGTCAAGGGCCCTGCCTGATGAGACATTGTTCTTTACCGACGGTAGCTACATCCTGACCTTTCATGGCCAATGCGTTTTGTAAGAAGCATTGATTAGAATCTTGTACATCGCTACATACTAGATTTCTTTTCGTCTCTCTCCGTCTATGTCGGTGCCGATAAGGTATAGCCTGTCGGCGAGAGGAAGGCCTGGATAGGGAAAAAAAAATTTCACACCAAAAATCAACACCACAACGCCATGTCTCATGATATAATACAGACATATTCACCCGTCCTGTAAAGGCTAAAGACATCCTATGGGTACTATACAGCTGCGGGGGAATCTCTGGGTTGCCACGTTGATTCCTGCTTGGTTCCGGGCAACCAATTCTGAGAGACACTGGCGCCTCGAGGTCGCACACGCCCTGGTCCATCGTCTTCCTTCTTGGGGCCGTTGAATATGTGAGAGTTGTTGGGTGTAGAACCTTCAAACGATCTCCCACCGGGAAAAGCGTAGCCATTCGAATCCCACGGCCTACTGGAATGCCGCACATTCGTGGGCAAGAGAGACTGCCGAGCACGGAAGTGGTCCGCGTTTGCTCGCTTATCAGCCATGTCATCGTGGCTGTTGCGATCATAAAGGTAAAGACCCAGGAAGGTAAGCCCGATGCCGAAAGCCTGAACGGAGGTGGTTGAGCTTCCAAACCACACAATCGCAACCACGATGACAAACACTCGCTTGACCAAGGAGGCGACCGAGTACGACACGGGTGACACCATGGATAGCAGCACAAAGGCCAGTATATTCTGCGCAAAGTGCGAAGCGCCGTTGAAGATGAACTCAATCATCAGGGCACCATGATCCAGAGAACCCTGTTTTCCCGAGAGGGAAATGACGCCGTCCTTGATGAAGTCGGCCACCAAGGGATACCCTTCACTGACAAACCAGATCGGCAGTGTGAGGAAGAAAGCAAGTCCGGAGCAATAGCAGAGCAGGTTTAGCTTGTCCAACTTTCGCCGTGCTGGACGTTGCGGGTCAGTCTCAGAACGCTCTGCCTCATTGAAGAGCTTTTTGGAAAAGATGTTCTGAGATACAAAGACGATTGCAGCAAAGAACGCGCAGAGGATCCCGAAAAGATTGGTGGACACCGCAGTAGAGCACGCAAGCATAACTCCGAGGGTGAGAGGTATCAACGATAGGTAAGTCGCCCTGGCGTATCGAATGCCAAACAGAACTCGGTATGCGAGGACGGTGAACAGAGGCGAGAGGCCCTTGATAGTGTGAACCAACGACACAGGAATCTTGGAGGTGGCCATGGAACTCAGGATATGTCCCGCTAATTGGAAAACAGCCAGAGGCAAAGCGGTAGAAATCACGTCGCGGGATGGGTAACGAATACCATGTTTTAGAACGGGCACGCTCTGGCGCAGCCATGGGATCACCGTGGACAGATATACCAGCAGCAGGCACCAGATTGAAACAAATGCGAATTGAACAATGGTGAGTGTGATAGGCATTGGAAGAGCGTTCAGGATGGATTTCGAGGACGTGTTGGTGACGGCGGACGTAAAGTACCAAATGACGCAGAGACCCTACCCAATCATGACTGTTAGCAAGCATCCCATGACAGAGCAGATACACGTCTGCAGGGACATACAATCAGGCGATATGACACCGGCGCTCGAAGTGCCTCCGCGAGTTCATGTGCGTTGGCGCTCACGCTGCCGTTGCGTGTCCGAATTGTGGTGATGGCCTCGCTGATACTCTTCCGTGGTCGATGTTTAGGATTTCTCACGGATCCATTGGCGTGTTCTCGAGAGTAGAAGGCCGACTTTCGAGGCTCCCACAGTTCGCCGGGGGCGTATTTCACCGAGGGGTTTGTGTTGGAGCGAGCCGAACCCGCGGCGTCAAATGTCTCTTCGTAGGGAGGGAACTGATCGATGGGGCTGGTTGTCGGTTGGGAGGTCGAGGTCTTTGTCGGGACTTGCAATTCCGCTTGCCGCATAGATGCCCGTCGGCCATGGCCGGTAACTGTGGTTGTGGCCATCGCCCGCGGGTTATCCTCTTAGACGTCGATTCTCCCTCTCTCTCGCCGTCTCTTTCTCCTTGGCACAGCACACGCCGAGACTGCTGATTCCACCTATTCGAGTGATACGGAAAGAGGAGCTGGCGGCGATCACAGGATCGAATGCTTGGTGAAAATGGTTCGCCTTGTTGCGCAGAGGGAACGAGTTGCGGTTTAGTTTGCGGATGACGAATCCCCTCGAGCGAATGAGCGTCGAGAATAGAGGACACACGCGGGAGGCGAAACACGCAGTGCGCAATGGCGGGACAATGCACGTTAACAGAGCCAGCTGGATGAAGCGAATAGGGGGATCAAAAGAAGGGAAATTGAAGGTTGACTGGGCCCATCCATGGGTGATTTGCAGGGTGCGACCGCCACCGGCCGTTACATTACAGGATACCATCTCGATACTTCGGAGAGCGCCGAGCAATCGGCGTGAAGGGATTACATACACCACATAGGCGAGGTAGAGAAACGATTCTATATACTATATACTTCGTCCCTCTTTGGAGCATACACCCTATGGTTATTTCCTCTTCCTATCTATAACCAGTAGACAATGTGCATGTAAGATACAATTACGTCACGTGAGGTCCCGACTTTCTCTGCTCCACTTGTTCCTGGACCGATGTCAACACACCTCAGATATGTACATCTGGCTTCTCGCCATCCTGGCGATACTGTCAGATCCACTGAGGCAAATGCGGGCCCAATGCTGAAGATTACAATGTGCAGATTATGTGCCTTATCGATGTGGCAATTTTTTGAGCCACTCCTCTCCACCATAGTTTCGAGATCAAGCCCGACTACAAAAACGCACTGCTGCTGAGTAACCTGGCTGGGATTTCCATCGCCAGCAGCACGGATTTGCCGATGATAATGTGCAAGTATTCCATGCGGCACTGATGCACGAGGGGCTTAAACACGTCCAGTGGCCCTCTGGATATGAAGAATTACCAGCAAGAGGGCATTTTGTTCGACGGGGTGATGTCTGCCAGTTCGGGGCCTAGGGCACCTAGATGATCAAGAAGTGCTCAGCAGAAGTTGACAGTCGCGGCTGTTTCCTTCAATAATACTTTACCGCAGATTCCTAGGTCTGCGAGGACTGCTCTGATGACAACGATCAGGACCATCCTGGGAATGTCGTCACATTAGCCATTGGCACGGATATTCCGCCCTTCGAGCTTGAGTTATTCCCCATTCGCATTTACCATGGTCATTTGGTCATATCCAGAAATTACCTTATGCTGCCAGCCTGAGGTATCAGTTTCCTGTATTCACTCGGTCTTGGGGGCCTTGGGAGGATCGAAGATTTGACCTGGTGGTCTGGGGTGCGGATTTGGTATATCTGCGCCATGCTACCCGTTTTGTGTCGACCATGATAGGGTCGGAGTAGCCAGACTTCATGGTAGTTGTTGAAGGAATTCGCGAGTATTCGAGGCGGTTGTTTAAACCGAGCATGACCAACCACACCGTGCTCCTACCAGGACTGATTCCAAGGTTCGATCTCGTAGTGAAGTTTTAACTTTGTTCAAGTTTGGCTTAGTTCCTTCCTAATCTGATGCACTTCCTTGATGTGGCTGCCGTGTGGTTGTCTTGCACCCGCCTTTCTCTTCCTCATTTCCCTTCTCTTCCTTTAATATCCCCAATCACTACAGAAAAGCTTGAACAATCTCATTGTCTCTCTGTCATTTCATCTAAACCGCACCTGGAGAATTCTACTCGGAACACCTGCCTTGGCCGCTCGTGAACATGTCCACTGTCGCCACTCCGGCCCAACCTGCTCGCATGAGTAGAGAGGGGAGGTTTATCTCCAACGATGGTGTTGATGCACGAAGTCTCTCTTTCGGACGTGGGGTTTCGGTGAGCTTCGGAAGCTGAAATCTCCAGAGGTTTCAGGATGCTCATGTTGTTTGATGCTTCTAGGGTCACCACTATTCTAGCACTTCCGATCATTCTCGGCCATCTCAGCATGAAGCCACGCAGAGCTCTTCTAGCTTAGACACCAACCTCCCGACAAGCAAGGTCAGTTTGCTCTGGTGCCCGTCATGGATATAACCGCTGGTGGTCTAACAATCCTAGAAGCAGAAGCAGGAACATGTGAAAATCGGATCTTTGATTGAACAAGCCTCAGAAGTTGAAAAGGTACAAATGACGCCGTTTCCCGACGCAATGTCCTCGGTCCACCCAGCTTCGCGGATTGTTTCTACCATCGACTCGATGGCAGCCATCGATCCCTGCTCCAATGCGGATTATCCTTGTGGGCAGGATAACAAATCAATGGAGCTCCTTCGACTAAGGCAGGAGCTGCTTGCTGCTAACTCCAAGATCGCTTTACAGGAGCAAGAACTTGCCCACACACGGGTCATCAAGCATACTTTGGATCAAGCTTTGGGCCCTCCATCCGAGGCGGATTTTGGCGGCCGGGAGGTTACTGAGCAGACCATCACGCATCTACAGAGTGCTTTCAATGCCACAAATGGCATATTCGGCCAAATTCAGGATCCGTGGAACACACAGGAGGACTCACAGTCTGATATCTCGGATGCATTGTCTGCTGCCTTCAACCGCGCTCGCGGGATTTGGAACCAGCGTGACCAGGCTTCTTTCGGAATAAACACCATCGAGTCTACCCTTGACAAAACTTATGGTGATTGTGCTCAGGCATCTCAGCCTTTGAGTCAGGATCCTAGTCGGTTCTGGGGTAGCTCCCCTGCACATGCTGCATTTGCGACCCATGGACCGCTGCAATCACATCGGGTGCTTTCAGGACCCTCGGCTAGTCCATATGGCTTCTATTCTCGATCTCCAGATGATCAGACCAGATACTTTCAAGGTTCCAATGCTGGAACTCGTCGTTCGTCCATGCAATCAAGTCGGGGCGGAGTTTTGTTGCCTCCTCAAAGTACCCCGTGGAATGGCTTTGCCTCTCGATCTCCCACTGGGCCAGCTCCCAAGTCTCCTTCTTCGACGGCCGGATCTTCGAGTGTTTTCCCACAACTTGGAATCTATTCCATGCCCCCACCCCCATTTCAAACTCGTTCTTCATCGACGACCCTCTCTCCCACTGCCACAGAGTTTACCGCCCCCAACCCGAATGCAACCCCATGGGCGGCTCCTTTGGTAACTACAATATTCCCTTCCCTTTTGAATACTCGCTCATGGTTTTAGGCTGGCGGAAGCTCGGTTCAGACATACGTGTCACCCCTGGAGCCTCTTAACTATCGCCGTCTTCTCGACAAGAATGTTTCATGTGACTGGAAATACATTGTGGACAAGATAGTTTGCAACAACGATCAACAGGCGTCCATTTTCCTGCAACAGAAGCTCAAAGTGGGTACGACCGAACAGAAATACGAGATTGTCGAGGCAATTGTCAGCCAAGCGTATCCTCTGATGATAAACCGATTCGGCAACTTTCTCGTCCAACGCTGTTTTGAGCATGGAAGCTCCGAGCAAGTTGTGGCCATTGCTAATGCAATCAGAGGCCATACGCTCAGTCTGAGTATGGATCCTTTTGGATGCCACGTGATACAAAAAGCGTTTGACTGCGTGCCTGAGGAGCATAAAGCTGTCATGGTTCACGAGCTCCTTTGCAGAATTCCAGAGACGGTAGTCCACCGATATGCATGCCACGTTTGGCAGAAGCTATTCGAGCTTCGATGGAGTGGTGAGCCACCTCAAGTCATGGCCAAGGTGAATGAAGCGTTGCGCGGAATGTGGCATGAGGTTGCCTTGGGTGAGACCGGAAGCTTGGTCGTCCAAAACATCTTTGAAAATTGCGTGGAGGAAGAGAAGGTGAGAGAAATCCTGACACCCTACACTGCACTGCATTTCCTTTCCCATGACCAGCGGTATGAACATGAAAGAGTGCTGACAATCAAAAGCGGCCCGCGATTGAAGAGGTTCTCGCGAAGATCGATATCCTTGCACGCGGTCAGTTCGGTAACTGGTGCATTCAACATATTTGTGAGCATGGCGTACCACACGACAAGGGCCGCGCCGTCGAGACTGTTCTTTATCATGCCGTGAGCTACAGCATGGACCAGTTTGCATCCAAGATCGTCGAGAAATGTCTGAAAATCGGAGGCTCGGACTTTCTGGATCGCTACCTCTCTCGAGTTTGCACTGGTCGCGCTGATCGACCTCGAATGCCACTGATCGATAGTAAGTTGGATACAGGGCTTTTTCCAACGGTATACTGACCAACAAAAAGTCGCAGGAGATCAGTATGGAAACTATCTCATCCAATGGATTTTGATGAACGCCGCCGCTCACCAGCGTGAGGTCGTTGCCAGCCATATTCGGTATTATGGACCTCAAGTTGTTACGGATGGAATACCCTTTGCTAATCTTTCTGTTTATAGAAAGCATATGGTTTCTCTTCGCGGGTCCAAATTTGGCTCCCGTGTCGCAATGCTTTGTTGCAACCCGTCCCATGCCACGCGCCCCGGTCCAGGAACCGGTATGCAGGTCGGTCGTTTCAATCATTTCAATGAGGATCGGTTCCACTCATCTGGACAGAATGGCGGTCGCGTTAACCGAGGGAATCAATGGGCACCTGGTTACTCGCCCTTCCGTTGAATCTACCATGGCCGACATGTCGTTTTTGCGAGATTGCACCGACCCGGATGTTCAAACACGAACCGGGGAAAAAAAGGAAAAAGAACCCAAAAAAGGAAGACGCCACACATATCATCTGTATTCTTTATCTTCAACTTCACCTGTCGGTACCTGGACCTCTGTCGGCCCACCAACAGCCAGCTTTTCTTTATCTCTGCGGTTTAAATCTCACGGGCTACTTCTGCCTGCCAACGATCTATCTATTTGGCTTGCTACCCTTCCACATTCGGCCATCCCAGGCTCCTCGATCTTGCAAAGACGACCACAGTCTGAAGAACACATCGAGGCCTTGTTCTGGTTGCGATGGTGGCTCATATTTGACCCAAGTACGAAGCAATTATTCGGTAATGATCATGCCGGATCTTTGGCTTTCAGGATGACCTACGTGTCATGCGTCTCCGCAATATCTACCGCTAACCTTGCCCTGCACCTGTTTTGTCTATCCTTTGATGGCTGTTATTCTTCGTTATAATACTATAGTTACTCATGTCACTGGCGGCAGCCGTGAACACTTTATGTCAATTACAGCGGGTTAATATTTTTACAAGCCAGAAGCCCAAATGATTCTCTTCCCTGAATGTCAGACCTTGTAAACAGTTTTGTTCAGGCTTCTTTTTCTACGACATTGTTCAAGCAGCCTCGTCCGTAGTTCCACCAGGCAAAGGTTCTGCAGCATCCCGCTCCCAAGGCTTCCGTCGCCTAGGCTTCTCACTCGCAGTGTCGTGTCCAGTCAACACCGTGTCCGGTATCTGTTCAATTCCAGGGATCGGCTGCCCCGTCGTGATGAGCTCCACGATATGTGCGAAAGAGGACGGGTAAGCGGGTTCCGGAAGTGTCGAACTTTCACTCCCGGAGACATTCACTTCCGAAGATGGCTCTGGCTTGTCTAGCGACGGGTCTGCTGTAGCTGTCGGCTCCTCTTTCGACCGTGAAAGTAACCAGGACTTGTAGGCGGCGAAGTCAATGGGCGGGTTGAGGCATTCTTTCCTGCGCAATAACATTAGAAAAAGGTGAGTGGAATTGGAGTGCAGGGAACAGTACCGCGAGAAGAAAAAGCACTTGGCCTGTAACACAAGATCGTCCTCTCGATTCATTTCCTCTTGGGTGGCGAGAGTGCCAGGGTGACCGAGGATGATAGCGAGGCCATTTGCAAACTCGGGATCCGTATGGAACGAGTACAACTGCAGCTTCTCAAATGAGTCTGGGCTTTGTGAGGACTGGGAGGGCTGTGCCATGTTGGATTGCGGTATTGCAGGAATCCACAATCGATGCGGAGGAGAACGCGGGGCGAAAAGAGCTCTAAGTAACCGAGGCCCCGGATCAGAGATGCGTGGATACTTTTAGCTCTACATCATTGATCTCGACGTCGGATGCTTTGAACAACTTAAAAATTTTGGATATAGTGAAAAGTTTTGGTATAGTCTTATGTACATCAACGCCTTAACCGTTTGGGCTTTTTCAACCATCCTTGTCCTTTGAGACCCCGACCGGCGCCGACTTATGCAATCATATGAGAGAAAGAGAGAGAAAAGAAACTCGTGTTTCATACAGTTATATCCATCCCGTCATGATTATTAGACTCATTGTGGGATGCCCGGGCACTATTACTCTGGCAACCGGGACAGTTGTGAACAACCTCGTGCGCGAACAGATCGCAATCAATGCAGAAGTGGTTTCGGCACGCTGTGCATTCATAGCGACTGCTTACACTCATTCCCTTTCCCTTGGCGTGGTTCTCGGTGGTCTGCCATTGATCCTCGGGAGGCACTGCCGGGAAAGTAAGCCCACACGCAAAACAAGCAGAGCTTCGCGAGGCTTGACGCCACGGCACTTCGACCCAGTTCATCAGAGGGAACAGGTGATGATACGAGCGCGCAAGATGCGTCGATAGGATAAGGGTGAGGCCACAGGAAGGGCACTCTGCGGGCAGGCTACACACTTTGCTCCCGCATCGCGAGCACAAATACCCACCCCGCGACGGTTTTGAATGGCATGCGCAGAGTGATGGACGGACCTCAACCGTACGTGAGGGAAATCCCATCATCAACAATGAGCTTGCCGATTGCTTTTGCGAATACGAGGCCGGGGGTGTAGTTACATCCATCATCAGCTCGCGGAAATGCTGCTCGTTGAGTGCAACTCCATATGCGCTTTCGTCGCCTCCATTCGTTCTGGTGCACAGTTCGCGACAGATAGCCACTTGGGCGGCGAGGCCGACTATCCGGACACGTACCTTATCACCGATCAAAGTATCGATTGTCTGATGTATATCTCCGGGATCTGACGAAAGAAGAGAGCCGAAGATGACGAGAACTTCTCTGGTACCGTGGCTTGGGGTATGGCTGTGTCGCATGGTTAGTATCACCAAGAGAGACTACACCGTCGGGATGACGCATAGGAAAAAACGTACAATAGGGCCCCTCGAGCCATCTCAAGACCATTCTGCAGACTGGGGAGGCCTTTCGGGTCTTGGATTTTAAGTGATTGGATTGCTGTAAGGTGTTCTGTCGGATTGCCGCTCATGTCGCTTACTCGAATCGCCAGACCGTCTCGTAGACCCAGGACCCCGAGCTGGGAGATAGGATTTTGCTCAAAGAATTCTCGCACAAACTCCTGTGCGTATCGAAGCGTCAAGAGGTATCGCGTGGGCCGCAGGTCCTTCTCGGACATGGACTGTGAAAGATCGAGGACCAGGATGACATGTCGAATGATGCCGCGCTGTAAAGGAGTCGTATCTTTCAATAACCTGCCTCGCGATGCAGTCAGTGACTGAATGACACGAACCCGGTCGGTAGCCTTGCCTCTTTCGCTTCCCGGCTTCTAGTAGTCCTTCCACAGTAGAACTAATCGTTCCATCGGCACCCTCCACTAAAGTTTCCCAGGTCCGGGAGAGCTCCCACTCTGCGCCGCCGCGCTGCTTTCGCTTCCCGGAACGAGTCCGGTCGTTTCGGGAAACCGGGAAATCATCCTCATCTTCGGTCACGTCTCCGACATATTCCTCATCCGAGTCGGCCATGGTGTTGGAGTAATGGGGCAAGATGGAGTTCTAGAGTGGAAAAGACGAGTGGATTCAAAGGGCAGCGGTTCCTCGGCAGGAGGGTCCAAGCTCCCGACGGAGCTCCGCCTGTGAAAATGTGAAACTTACTGTTCCTTTCGACCCAGAAGGACAAGTAAAAGTGACCAAGTGACCCGTCGATAGCCGTAGTGTCACCAAAACCGAGTGATGTGGGGGAGAAGATCCATTGCGGCGACGCGACGTGCCGTAGCTGTCAGAAGCCGCCCCTCCCCCTCCTTCTGGCCTTCCTCTTCCTTCTCTTCCCTTTCTTCCCTCTCTTCATCCTCTACATCCTCTCCATCCTCTCGACCGCACCCGCGAGTTCCAATTCCAGCGCCCCGTTTACATCTTGCTATTGGTAGCGTTCGATACTGTTCCGCCGAGGCTCGCATAATGGCGTCAACCGACAGAGATACTCTGCCTGACGTGTGAGTGATGCTCCACTAGAGGATGCTTTTCTTCTATCGGAGACTCCCTGAGCTGACACTCAGGATACAGGGCAAAACCCATCAACTACCATGTTTCACTCTTTGATTTGCAGCTCGGTAGCTCTTGGGAATACAATGGCTTGGTGAAGATCGACACCAAGATCACCCGTCCCACCAAGGAAATCGTTTTGAACTCGAAAGAGATCAATGTGCGGACTGCCGAGGTCCTGGCTAAGGATGGTTTGTTACCGGACCAACAAGGCGTGTATAACACCCAGTGACTGGCTAACGGTGTTGCTTTACGCTTCTAGGCACTCTACTGGCAAAGGCCAACGAGATAACCTACGACAAAGAATCGGAGCGCGTTTCTTTGAAGTTCTCTGACGAAGTCTCTCCGTCGGACGTTGTTCTTTCAGTCAACTTCACGGGAACCATGAACAATGTTATGGCGGTTTCTATCGGTCCAAGTATAAGCCCGTGGGGGAGCCGGCCGCCGACACACCGAAGGAAGGCGACTTCCACTACATGCTGAGTACTCAATTCGAGTCGTGTGACGCGCGCAGGGCCTTCCCTTGCTTCGACGAGCCCAACTTGAAAGCCACCTTCGATTTCGAGATCGAGATCCCCAAGGGCCAGACGGCGCTCAGCAACATGCCCGTCAAATCGGAAAGGGCTGGAAGCCACGCCGGACTGAAATTCGTCACCTTTGAAAAGACCCCGGTGATGAGCACCTACGTGAGTATGGATCAAGCTGCTTCGTGGGCGCCTCACTAACGAGATGTGTCACTGTGTAGCTTCTGGCCTGGGCCGTGGGTGACTTCACTTACGTTGAAACCATGACCAAGCGCAAGTATCAAGGAAAGAGCATTCCCGTACGCGTCTACACTACACGTGGTCTGGAGGATCAGGCTCGCTTCGCACTGGAGTGTGCCCATCGGACTGTTGATTACTTTTCGGAGATTTTTGAGATCGAATACCCGCTGCCCAAGGCTGACCTCCTGGCCGTGCATGAGTTTGTAAGAGACGACCCTCTTCTTGCATATGTGCTCGTGTGTTCCAGACTGATTTTTCTTTCTGTTTAGGCTATGGGGGCCATGGAGAATTGGGGTCTGGTGACTTATCGAACGACAGCCGTTCTCTTCGACGAAGGAAAGTCGGACAATCGCTATAAGAACCGAATTGCCTACGTGGTGGCTCATGGTAAGAATGCCCAGGTTCTCTGGTCGGCTTCTGGCATCTCCATCTGACACATCTCGTATAAAAGAGCTGGCTCACCAGTGGTTTGGCAACCTCGTCACCATGGACTGGTGGAATGAACTTTGGCTAAATGAAGGCTTTGCAACCTGGGTCGGTTGGCTAGCTGTCGATCATTTCTATCCAGGTGAGTCGTCTAGGTCGGTAACCAACGATATTGCAGGTACTAACAACGGTATACAGAGTGGAATGTCTGGTCTCAGTTTGTCGTACGTAACTCTCGAGGTAAAGAAATTTCTCATCATGATCACCGTTGACATTGTCACAGGCTGAGGGTGTGCAACAAGCATTTCATCTCGACTCGCTCCGGGCATCCCATCCCATCGAAGTGCCCGTCCGGAACGCTCTCGAGGTGGATCAAATCTTCGACCATATTAGCTATCTGAAAGGTAGCTCGGTCATTCGTATGCTGAGTGTCCACCTTGGACAAGAGACATTCCTTCGAGGTGTCGCTGACTACCTCAAGTCGCATGCATACGGTCAGCAATCCCTTGCAGCCTGAAGTGCACTTTGTACATTGCTGATACTTATATTTCTCCAGGCAACGCAACTACCAATGACCTGTGGTCCGCTTTGAGTAAGGCGTCTGGTCAGGATGTGCAAGGCTTCATGGTAAGTTCATCAGTCTCATTTTCTAGCAGCATCCTTTTCTAACCTTAATTATTTCAGGACCCGTGGATTCGTAAGATTGGTTTCCCCGTTGTTACCGTGGCAGAGGAGCCTGGCCAAATCAGTGTTCGTCAAAACCGATTCTTGTCCACGGGCGACGCGAAGCCCGAGGAGGATGAGACTACTTGGTGGATTCCTCTTGGTATCAAGTCTGGCCAAAAGCTAGCTACTGTGGATAACCGTGCTCTCACTGAGAAAGCCGACACCGTCGGCGGTATTGGCGAGGATGGCTTCTACAAGATCAACAAGGATCTGTCTGGATTCTATCGCACAAACTACCCACCTGCCCGTCTGGCCAAGCTGGGTCAGTCTTTGGACCTTTTGAGCACAGAGGACAAGATTGGCTTGCTGGGAGATGCAGGCGCTCTTGCGGTTTCCGGTGAAGGCACTACGCCGGCCTTGTTGGCTCTCTTGGAAGGATTCAAAAGCGAGCAAAACTACCTGTAAGTGATTTCTGTCTCGGTCATTTTCCCATCAGGTCTAATGTTCGTTTTCACAGTGTCTGGTCCCAGCTGTCGTCGTCGCTGGCCAGCCTCCGCTCGGTTTTCTCCCAAAATGAGCAGGCTGCGGAGGGGCTGAAGAAATTCACACTGAATCTGGTGGCCCCGGCTGCAGAGAAGATTGGGTGGGAGTTCCAGCCTAACGAGGACTATCTTACGGTTCAGCTTCGCAAGCTTTTGATTGGGATGGCTGGAAACGCTGGTCACAAGGGGTGAGTTCTAGATTTATCTGACTGTCGACCACCGCTGACGAGAGTTTTAGCATCGTTGAGGAAGCAAAACGCCGCTTCGATCTCTGGGCTACTGGCAAAGACAAGAGTGCCGTGCACACCAATCTTCGTTCGGCGATCTTTAGCCTGAACGTGTCGGAAGGCGGCCGGAAGGAGTACGATGCCGTGAAGGAGGAGTATCTCCGAACGGACTCGGTGGATGGTAAGGAGATCTGCCTGTCTGCCATGGGTCGCACCAAGGACCCGGCTCTGGTGCAGGATTACTTGAACTTCGTCTTTTCGGACAAAGTGGCTATTCAGGATACCCACAACGGCGCAGTGTCCCTGGCGGCGAACTCCAAGGTGCGGCACCTACTGTGGGAGTACATGAAGACGAACTGGGCCTCGGTGGAAGCGCATCTGTCGTCCAACAACGTGGTATTGGAGCGGTTCATCCGCATGGGGCTGTCCAAGTTTGCCGACCACAAGATTGGCGAGGATATCGCAAGCTTCTTTGCGAGCAAGAACACGGGTGCCTATGCCCGAGCTCTGGTTATCGTGTCCGACAACATTCGGACCAATGCATCTTACAAGGAGCGCGACCAAGCTCTGGTTGTGGAATGGCTGCAGGCCCACGGCTATGCGTGAGCAGCTAACAGCGATAATAGAAAAGGAGCGAAAAAGAGGATAAAATGAGACTGCTGACTGGGTCCGTAGGTAAAGTAGATCAGCTGCCACGGGCGAATGAGACTTTCATTGAATGGATTTCGTCATGTTTGGAGAATAGACTGCCAATCTTAAATAATCCCATCCAATGGAACTTGAAGAAAATAGAAAAAGAATAGAAATACATACCAAAATCCAAATTAAAACAAGCCAAGGCGGTGGCGGGGGAGCATGAAACAAAGCTGCGCATCAGGTGCGTCTGCCTTCCCTCACCTCCTATCATTTCAGGCGTTCATCAGTCCCCTCTACCGACAACTTCATCCTTGCTCTACTCGCTCTACCATCGACGCTTGCTCTTCACTATAATCTCTTTCCGCACTTTTTGAACTCGCTGCAATTTTCGCTCTTCCATCATGAATCCCGAGTGGTAAGCCTTCGCTTTCCTAATGCTACAACCCTCTCTTTGTTCTCTCAGTCTCTCGTCTCCATCTCCACTTTCGAACTCTCACAGCTTTCCTCAAGGGCTTGTGTTTTCACTTTGACAATTTGACTGACGCAGTTGCCATTTATAGAGTATTTTTGAATTCGCCGGTCCTTTGTCGTGGCCACTTTGTCGCCGATCTGTCTTACCTAACCGAGATAGATACGATTACCTTTTTAAGCTCCTCCTCATCGGAGACTCCGGTGTTGGAAAGTCCTGCCTGCTCCTCCGTTTTGCTGATGACACCTACACGGAAAGCTACATTTCGACCATCGGTGTTGACTTCGTACGTTGACATGTCCGCGGGGTTACGAGCCGGGATGTTTATGCTGACGCACATGCCGCAGAAAATCCGCACTATCGAGCTCGACGGCAAGACCGTGAAGCTTCAAATTGTACGTCTGCTTACGGGGATGTGGCCGTGATGAGAACATGGCTAATACGCGGATCACAGTGGGACACTGCTGGCCAGGAACGATTCCGCACCATCACATCATCCTACTACCGTGGCGCCCACGGTATCTGCGTCGTCTACGATGTCACCGACATGGACTCCTTCAACAACGTCAAGCAGTGGCTTCAGGAGATTGACCGATATGCTACCGAGGGCGTGAACAAGCTGCTCGTCGGCAACAAGAGTGATATGGAGGACAAGAAGGTGGTCGAGTACACCGTGGCTAAGGTAGGCATCAAACACTTGACATTTTCGTTTATTTGGCTACGGAATCTCTTGATTTGCTGTTGCTAATGCATTATATGATTCCATAGGAGTTCGCCGATAGCCTTGGAATCCCCTTCCTCGAGACATCCGCCAAGAACGCGTCCAACGTCGAGCAGGCTTTCTTGACAATGGCACGACAGATCAAGGAGCGTATGGGAACGGCCACCGTCAACAACAAGCCCACCGTGCAGGTTGGCCAGGGTCAGGGCGTCCAGTCCGGATCTGCGGGTGGCTGCTGCTAGACGACTTCGACCCGGAACGATGCTTCTCTTTGGCGCAAATGTTTACATCATGTTCTCTAGGCGCGATATCTCGTCGTCCAGACTTGCCATAACCTTTAGTCGACAGAGCTCAGACGGCCGAGGACTTGACGGGGCTTTTCATTCGCTTCGCGAGTGCCACCGGGAGCTCTTTTTCTTTCTTCCCTGTGCTTTAGACTGCCCTACGTTATGTCGTTTCCCGCTTTGCTTCGTAATTATTGCCGGTGTTTTCTCTTCTTTTTTTTTATCCTGGCCGCATCTTTCATGGGCCCTTCATTCTCTCTTGTTTTCTTTTTTCCCCTTGTACGTTGGATTCATCTCTTTTCGGAATGGATTAATGGCGAGAACTTGTGATTTCCCCCTTATTCTCCAGGGTCATCGTAATTCTACGTAGAAGTTAGGGGCATCCCTATCATAACCCTCGTATAATACCAAAGTAGGGAGTAGATATGTAGATATGTAGATAACTAACTAGATAGGAAAACACGAAGCCCCTGTGAAGACGGCAAATCACATGCAAGAACTAGCCCACCTGTCAAGAATTGAGATCAAATCCGATTATGTATGACCACGTCTGGTGGACCCAATAGGGCAAAATGACCCTCAGATGTCATGTTGCCTGTAGGAGCTCGGAAATAATGTTGAGTGGAGATGCACAAGAGCCGAGGCACGAAGTAACTCGGCCGGCACGTCATGAAACCTCTCCTTCCCCCCATGCCGTATGCCGAATCATTATCGCGCCTTGTCTCCTGAACCCTTTTTCTTCAACCTCATCCGCTCCTTTCGATTCCTTGACTGCCTTTTCTTGACCACCATCCGCCCAACCCTCGTACACTTTCCCCGCCTTCATCATGTCTCAACGTGAACAGCAGAAAGCAGCGGCCTCCGCGGCCATTCAACAGAGTGACAACATCGCGCACGCGCTGGCGGGTGCCGGAGGTGGAGTCCTATCAATGATTTTGACGTACGCCTCCTCGCGTTCTTTGCCGTGAGCCAACGATGCTAAGATTCATACTCCGCAGATACCCTCTAATTACTTTGTCGACGAGAGCTCAGGTCGAATCCAAGCGGGCACACTCTACCACCCTGGATGCAGTCCGTCGTATTGTCCAGCGAGAGGGTATCTCGGGACTCTACTCTGGCATGGAGTCAGCCCTGTTCGGCATCAGCGTCACCAACTTCGTGTACTACTATTGGTATGAGTGGACACGGTCGACTTTCGAGAAGGCGGCCATTCAGGCTGGGCGGGCCTCGAAGAAACTCACGACGGTCGAATCCATGATTGCGGGTGCAATTGCCGGCAGTGCGACGGTGCTGATCACCAACCCCATCTGGGTCATCAATACTCGCATGACGGCTCGCAGGTCCGAGCCGGAGGAACAGGCCCTACCTGGGGCCCCCAGCAAACCTAAGGCGTCCACCTTCAGCACTCTGACGGCCTTGCTGCGACAGGAAGGCCCCAAGGCTCTGTTCGCCGGTGTTCTCCCGGCGCTGATCCTGGTGATCAACCCGATCCTACAGTATACCATCTTTGAGCAGTTGAAGAACATTGTCGAGCGCCGCCGCCGAATAACACCCAAGGATGCCTTCTACCTGGGTGCCCTCGGCAAGATTTTGGCCACCAGTATCACCTACCCCTACATTACGATCAAGAGCCGAATGCACGTGGCCAGCAAGGATGGCCCTAAGGAAAGCCTGAATGGCATCCTTAGGAGAATCATTCGGGAAGAGGGATGGACAGGTCTGTACAAGGGTAAGTCGCCTTCTAGATGTGCCAGGATCACATAACACCCGGCTTACTTTGTTCAGGAATTGGACCCAAGGTGACCCAGAGTGCGATTACTGCTGCATTCCTCTTTGCCTTTAAGGATGTGCTGTACGACACGATGGTTATGATGCGCAAGAGGAAGGCCATTGGCAAGTAAAGCTAGCTTGCACCGTTATTCGAGACAGCCTCTGTCGTGCACCATCTATTGCCCTCTAGAAGCTCATAACTTGTCAGTTAGCAGGATTTCTTGTCTTTTCTTTCCCTTTTTTCTTTTTTGGACACATTCTGGCGCTATCCAGACTACCTATTGGGATTTTGGTAGGAAATTGTATTTATTACATTACCTTTGATACTTTTCAACTCATTTGGATTATGTAGTCGTACAGTGTGGACCCGCTTCAGGCAATTACTAAATTACGAAAAAGCCTGATTGGTGGGTTGTAAGCTGCAGGACATATATAAAAAGCATTTGAGCTTGATCTCGCACTTCATGACGTGAATCGTGCCTGCGCCTGAGTCTCCCTAAACGCGGTCGATCGTAGCTCGTGGGTTGTTCACCGCCCCACTATGAGAGGCGCGTTTCGCGACTCGCATCTTCTCCATCGCTTCATTGTTCCTCCAAAAACATCCTCAAGACGCTTTCGCTTTGGTGTATGCGATCCTCATAACGAATCTCTTGTTGCCTGAAACCAGTTAAAGCCTCCCTGGTCGACCATCTTTTCCCTGCTCATCACACCTCCTCAATTGTCTGGGACTCCACCGATTTTTTTCCCCTATCGCAAGACTTCCTACTCCTCTCGAGAATACAAGTATTGCTTGCTGTTTGTGAACGCAGCCCGGTCATCCAAAGTATCCTCTTCCTTAGAGTGAGAGAAAGTAGGGGAAATGTGATAGGTTGTCGTTTGGGAAAGACAAAAGTACTCGAGACAAACGCTTGAAATCAATCAAAGCACGTACAATGATTGCCTGGTGTTTTGAGGCCTCCGTTTGACATTATGTTTTGAAGACGCGCCTGCCTCTCATATGGTACATGGTACGTACCTTCCCCACGTACCTTCCCCATCTTGACATCACTTCGAGACTAACACTCATCACCAGAACACACCATGTCTAATTCTCCTTTTCCCGCAGACAGCAGGAGTCCGGCTGCTGGCCTACATTTTGAAAATGACTTCGATTACGAGGCTACGGTGCAGGAGGCGGAGCGATTATTGGCGCAATTCACTCAACGCTCGCGGCCAAGGGGACACTCTGGTCCAGTCACTCATGGGCATACCTTGTTTATGCCGGGACCGACAAATGACGGTTGGCAGACGAAGCGCACAATCCAGAAGGTCTCCCCGAAGAAACTTTCTATCAACTCCCCCAGGAAAGCTTCTGCCAATCCAAATCCCCCGCTAAGTCATGGACATACGTCAAGTCACAGCTCCTCGCCCACTCCGACCCCCGCACCTCCCCCAACTAAAAAGCCCCATCGGCAAGCAAGCCTTGGGGAAATGATCGCCCTCTCGAATGTCAAGAAGACTCAAGCGGATACAACGAAGCAGACCCCGCGTCCTACAGGGCAAGGGGTCGCAGCCGCGGCTTCTACGTCGAAATTGGCATCAACAGCAGCGACAACAGCAGAAACAACAAGGGCAGCAAAGACAACAGCAAAAACAACAGCAGTGACAGCAGCAGTAGCAGCAACAACAACAACAACAACTGCAGCAGCAACAACAACAAGACCAGCACCAGCAACAACAACAAGACCAGCACCAGCAGCAGCATCACCGAAAAAGAATATCGACGAAAGCGCAGCAATACGTATGCCCGCGCCGTCACGCGTCTCGTCCTCGGTGCAAAGATCGCCATCCACCTCCTCAAGGTCTCCCGAGCCCAACGCGTCAACAATGCTAAGACGTCGTTCTGGTCGTCCGAGAAAGGACCCAGTGACTTACAATCTGCGCACATTATCAGGCCTTGATAAGAATGGACTCGAAACACACCCTTTAGAAGATGTCGGTCGACCTAATAAAGAATCGTCTCCTCAAATTCCTCATACCACATCGATTGTGTCAGATTTGTCTTTGGCGCCTGTTCAGACCGAGAGTGGTCCTGTACATACTGCTTCCAGTGTTCAAAGACTACTACGGTCTCGCGAGATACATGGCAAAAAGCCTCATAGTCACATCCGAGCGGCCACCAGCTCCAACTTTAAGGTGTGGAGGTCGTGGCAAGGAGCATCGAATGATGTGGACACCCTGACTTGGTCGCCAGATGGAACTCGCTTTGCCGCGGGCGCTACCACTCATTCTGATGAGTACAACCGCGGTAACAATTTGGTCCTAGGCGACCTAAGGCATAACTCCGTGACTGAGCTCCCAGACCACTGGACTCCTCGCTTGGCTACTGTCGGTACCCCTGATACTCGTCTTTTTTCGAGCGTGGTTGCTGTCGAATGGGTTGGCGAACGTTTGTACTCCGCTAGTTATGATCGCACTGTCAAAATTTGGGATGTCCAGGCTGCCCCGCGCGCATCATGCACTCGAAGCCTAAAGCATGATTCTAAAGTCGTGGTCATGGCTCTTTCAAAGCATATGCCCGATTTTGTCGCGACAGGCGCTCGGGGGTTTGGACTATGGGATCTTAGGGCTGACCAATCGGCCCCTACTCCTCTAGATATCCATCGGACTTCCCTTAAAAAAGCCAATGTCAATCTCACGCCAACAGCTCTTACATGGGGACAGAGTGCGGCGATGAAACACTTCCTCGTTGGAGGGATGGCGGAACCGTCCCCGGACAATCTATCCGTCTCCCCTTACGGCCATCTGGGAATGTGGAAGATGGAGGAGTCCGA
This sequence comes from Penicillium sp. DT28, assembly GCA_036712075.1. Lineage (NCBI taxonomy): Eukaryota > Fungi > Ascomycota > Eurotiomycetes > Eurotiales > Aspergillaceae > Penicillium > Penicillium sp. DT28. The sequence goes on along the minus strand of JAZHLO010000003.1, from coordinate 1,423,934 downwards.
GATGAGTAGTCGCAAACTAATCCCCGACTCGCAAAACATTTTCGACATAAAATGGCATCCGTTCATGTCGAGATTTGTGATCGCTAGCACCGCGCCGTCGACCACGAAGCTTCCCCATGGATATCGCTCGGTGGTGCGTATCTTCGAGCATGATATAGGCGACAAATTCACGGCTACGACTGAATTCCCCTGCCCGGCTCTCGATATCAACGAGGTGACGTTCTGCCCAATGAGCACCGCATATGTCACAGCAAGTTGCACGGATGGCAGTACATACGTCTGGGACAACCGGAACCCTGGTCAAATTCTGCACAAACTCCAACACGGCAGTCCTTCCGTTCCTCTTCACCCCGACTATGACCGAGAAATCTCGGACTTCGGTGTGAAGGTAGCCCTGTGGGGTGGCACAATAGACCAGCTGTATACCGGCGGGTCTGATTGTTGCCTCAAACAATGGGACATTCGTCGGTCTCCGGAGGATGCCCTAGTCACTAATACAGCAAAGTTTGGGAATGGTATTGTCAGCGGGTCTTTCTCTGAAGATCAATCCCAGCTTTTAATTGGCGACTATGGCGGTGGGATTCATGTATTGTCATCTGGTCCTTGCGCAGATCCGGATGTCACCCATTTCGAGTTCAACTACGCTCCCGAACCAGAGCCACCGTCCGCTCCCGAGGATGGGATCACTCTGGCCAACGAACTTTTGTCCTCCGGTCAGCTGATAATGCACCGCAAATATGGACCCGTCCAAGGGCCTAATTACACGGGCCCATTCGCCCGGTGGGCTCGTGATCTCCCCGCAGACACCCCGGCGAGGAAAGTTAGCGAAGTTCCGTTGTCTAAGGAAACTCAACTTAAACAATTCCAGGGTCCCAAGGTTAAGCACCGGGAGGGCCTCAAAGATGAGGACAGACGGTTGGTTCGAAGCCATATCGCCCTTGCCAAGGTGCGAAATGGCCGGTCCTGGGCTTCTAGCCCGAAGGTTCGCATCAAGCGCGAACGCCTCCTTAGCACCGACGACAGCAGTACAGCTAAGAGCAGTACAGCGAAGCGTCGGGCTATGTCCGTATCGCATGAATCGAAGAGGCGAAAGACAGAGCAGTATTCACGAGTGATTGTCAATACCGATCCCATTGACTTGACACAAGACTCGGATTCGGATCCCGATCCCGATCCCGAGTCGTTGGAGGTTTTCGACCTCTCACCTCTGGAGAAATTATTGGAAAACGTCGAAGAGGACTACTACTATCCGGATAGCGGAAGTGTGGATGCCAATATTGACTAGTATCCAAGGGCAGGCGTGTTTGTTTTGATGATACCTCTGGAGTTCTATCTGTTGGTTTTGTTTCATTTATTGTGTGCTATGGGCTTCTGCAAACCATGTACGTCAGTTATGGGGCATAGCATATTTCGCATAGCATATTTGTTGGGTGGCTGAAATCTGAAGTTAATGCATAATATCATGAAGCAGTACGAGCTATAAACGTGGGAAGTTCAGTATAGAAAGTACTTATGTACTTATGTACGCCGATGATGTCACAATCTTGTTGCCTGTGTTGCCTCAGGCAGCTATCATAGCAAGTGTATATACAGGACCGGATTGTGGCTATGTACCGTATCTTCCCGTTCAATCTTCTCTTGCTTACTTCCATTGACTTAAGACTTGATTTCTTATTTTCTTTTTTACTCTCTTCTCTCAAAGTCTCTTCAATCAGCGATGTCCTCATCCTTCAACCGGCCGCCTGGCCCTCCCCCACCACCGGTCCCAGAGGGCTGGAAGGCGCAATACGATGAAAGATATCAGACCTGGTAGGCTTCCCTTTGCCCCCTAGTAAGAGCTAAAGCTGACTTCTTAGGTTCTACGTCAACATTGCAACCGGAAAATCACAATGGGAACCACCACAGGTTCCTTCTGATGGCCCTCCCCCGAGCGAGCCGCCACCATCTTACAACCAGTCCGGCGCCGCTGACCCAGCGATCGCAGCCAGTACGGGTGATAAAAAGCAGCCCATGGCATCGAACAACCCGTACAACCCGGCAAACGCCTCGAGTCATGCCAGTCCAAGCATGATGGACGAAGACGCACGACTTGCAGCCAAGCTTCAGGCCGAGGAAGATGCACGCGCAGGCAGCAGGGGTCCTAGCGGTGCCGCAGCAGACTACTACAACAATCCATCGCAGTCACAGCCACCCAGTGCCGGGTATCCCCCCGGGCCCTCTTCACAGAGTCCCGCGCCGGAGCAGAAACGGAGCAAGGGCGGCTTCCTCAGCAAACTGATGGGCAAAGCTTCCAGCAGCTCAAGACCATCCCGACCTCAGTATGCATCACATCCTCAACAGCAGCCCTACTACGGCGGATACCCCCAGCAACCACCGCAGCCGGGATACGGCTACCCCGCACCGGGATACGGAGGATATCCGCCACAGGGTGGCTACTATCCGCAACAGCCTCCCAGGAAATCCGGTGGCATGGGTACTGCCGGTGCAGCTGCTCTAGGTGTGGGTGGAGGTTTGCTTGGCGGGATGCTGCTTGCCGATGCGGTAGAAGATATGGGAGATCATGAATACTATGACAATGGCGGGTATGGCGACGGTGGTGGTTGGGATGATGGGGGTGGGGATTTTGGCGGGGGCGACTTCTAAGTGCTCGTGCTTCTTGATAATGTTCTTTACTTCTGTTTTCTCTACTCGGAGTTTGCGCTTTGTTCTTTGGGTGGGCTCTCGGCACTTGCGAGATAAATTACGATATCTGATAGGAATAATCTTGAGTATCTTTGCTCGAAAAGCCTACTCGAGTCTTAGATGCCTTCTAGGACTGATCGAACGGCATAGTCATACAATGTCAACTCATACTGCACATCCCTGCAGGATCGGCGTGTCAGACTAGCCTCGCCGCCGAGAGACACCACCGGTATCCCGGCCTGTTGCTTCCCCACGGGCATCGGCATCGATAGCCGGACGGGGCGAGGTGCCTGCCATCCACCCAGCCAGATCAAAACCACCTCCGGCCATGGCGTTGGTCGTAGCCCCCGTGATCGGGGAAGAACGAGAGTGCTGCTCGAATTCGGCGCGCAGTTCAGGGTCCACTACCAGATGTCAGATACGATCGTCCACAAGAGTCAAGGGAACCTACTGTTTTCCATCAATTTGGGCATGCCTAGGGTGATGCCCAACGCAACGATTGCAAGCAGGATCATGGGGTTCTTGACGAGACTTAATGGCGAGACTGTAGATGTGAGCGTAAGCCGACAGGGCTGTCTTGTGGAAAAGTCAACTTACACTTGGCGCGTTCCTCATAGAAGCCTTTGCGGCCGACCACTTTGGCCTCAATCACGACGTCGGCCTTCTTGTCCGTGATATCAACGACGTATTTCTCTGCTCCGCGATTGTCCCACGGATGACCTCGGAAAGTCTCCCACACCCCGAGCACTGTTCCATCGGCGGCCACGTCGACGCGATAGGGAGCAAAGACCCATTCGCCGGAGCGGATATCGAGGATGTAGGAGGTAGGACCGGATGAGGCGATATCGGAGAAGACCAAGGTTGACGAACGGGTGAGAGGGGCGGTTAGGACGCGGTCTGCGGTGGTGAGGGTGGCATGGGTGGTTGCGGGGAGAGAATTGGGATTGGGGAGGAGGCTGGAGGAAGGAATGGAGATGGTCAATGAAGCAGCAGCCAAGTGGCAGAGCCAGGCTGCTAAGAATAAGCGCATTGGGGGTGATGGTTGGTAGTGGTAGTGGTGGTGGTTGTGTAGGCGCTAGGTTACTCCAAAGGGACAGTGTAGACGGCTTAGTCTAGTCTAGGGTGCATTATAAAGTTGCCTGTACATATAGCCATAAGAATGATATAATATCATAATGGCACAAGTATACAATTGGTATACAATTGGTATACAAGTTATACATTTAGAATATACTTAGTTTCTATTACAGCGCTTCTAGCGCAAAAATAAAAACTATTAGGTTATTAGCCACCGGATGCCTTGCCCGGTTAACATTGACTGGTATTGGTACACTCCGCCCGAAAGGAACGGCACTCCACCTCGTCCCGGGTTCTGGTTCTGGTTCTGCTCTTCTTTGGTTCTTCTCTTCTCTGGTTCGCCCATTCTCTTCTTCCCCTTCCTCTTTTCACTCGTTTCAATCTTAACGCCTTTAACCCTCAGATCGGAAGGTCAGAAGACCAGAATATCAGACTTCCCCGCTTCTCGTCTGCTTGAAGCAGACACGAGAAAACCCCGACCAGCATGGAGCAACAATCCATGACCTGGCCGGAGCATATCCACGAGAACGCGCTCATCAACAGCGAAGATGAATTTTCTCACTTTCTTGAATTCAATATGCAGTTTGCCGACCTCGAGGGGCACGGACCAACGCATTCCCAGCAGCACATGGTGTCTCCTACCACAGCCGAGTCGGCCATTCCCTCAAATCCTTCATCTCATCAGTACTCGGCCCCAATTGAGGGTCTTGCCATGGATTTCGGCCATGATCCCGTGCAATCGCACAGTCTGTCCTACTCTACCCCCAGCATGACTCCGGGCTTCTGTGCCCAGGATTCGTCGCAGCAGACTGCCAATCATCACTACATGCAGGGTCAGCCCATGGTTCCCCCAACACCGAATAGTATCGAGTTGCATGGCAATGCCGCCCGTTACTCGCACCAGGTCGATGAAAATACAGAGATGTACGACCGATATTCGCGCGTCAATGAAGACCAGGTATGTTCGAATGTCCCCGTTCAATTCGACTCCTTGTGAATGGCCTCTCACATCTTTATTCAAGGCGCTGTACACCCCGCTCGTTTCTCCCGCGATGACTCCGCTGGAGAATCAATTCCGAGTTCCTCCTGAATATACTGTTCCTGGAGAATACTTCACGCCTCTTACGTCACCCGCGCTGGAAGCGCAGAATGCCAGCAGCTCCAACAATGGCTACTCGTTCCAGGCAAGGCAGGTATCGGATGTGGGCTTTGTACCTACCCATGCCGAGGTGAACCATCTCCCGGGAACTTCGGCTCCACCGTCTCCCAGCATCATTCGCAAGACGAATCGCCGGCGAGGCTCGGCCGCGGCCGCTTCCCGACCGGTAGGAGTAGGGTCAAGCAGTCACCTTCCCTTCGAGCGCAGACTCAGCGCAACAGGGGAAAGCCTATGCCTCCTAATTCGGAAGAATTCTACAACAGTTTGACGCAGGAGTTGGGCAAGCCGCAGAACAACGATGTGCGCTCCCTCCGAGTCAGCAGCACTGATGGCTCTGGTCAGGATTCGGTCTCACCCGAACCCTTGTCCGACCCACTGATGCCACCCCCGGCACTTCCACCCCCGCGCCAATCTCCTGCCCTCACTCCACAGGTGGCTCAGTCGCCTCGTACAGCCGCAACTCCGGCGACTCTGATGCGCATTCAGCGTTCACAGCATGCGCGGGAGCCTTCACATCACTTCGCCGGCCAGGCGCAGCTGCAGACACATGACGAGATCATGGAGGACATTGCTCTTCCCGAAGCAGCAACGCCGACCGTACAAGCGCGCCCTAGTATCAGTCGCATTGAGACTAGTATACGCACCAACACGGCCAGTCCGGTCATTTCTGCACATGGGACGCCGTTATTGGAGCCTCGAAGCGCTGCAGAAAGGACGCCCGCCTCCATTGCACTGAGTCCTCGCACGGTGGCTATGCCGTCCCCCAGTGGTCCAGTCCCCAAGAGATCGGATCCGTCCAGATCCTCTATATCTAGTCGGAAACGAGCTAGTGTGAGTACCACGCAAGCGAGTCCGCAGTTGCGACCGAAGATCAGCCCAAGTATTCAGCCGTTGATGCGAAATGGCGAAAGTGAGTAGCAGTCCCCTTGTTTGCGCGTCGTAATGTTCAGGCGTCCAGTACTAACATAACTTGTTCCAGATATGTCGCAAGATGCACTTTATTTGGCCTCCAAGTCCAATTACCAGCATATCCTCGACGGCACTTTGCCATCAGGCGTCTCATACCCGGAGACACTGGCCGAAAATCTGAGTTCCAAGCGCACAAACCATAAACTTGCCGAGCAGGGTCGCCGAAACCGAATAAACAACGCCCTCAAGGAAATCGAGGGCCTGATACCGGCCGACTTCGTTCAAGCGCGACAGGCCAAGGAAGCTGCTTCTACCGGCATCAAGCCAGGCGACAAGGAAAAAGAGAAGTCCAACCAAGCCGTCAGCAAGGCGACAGCCGTGGAAATGGCCATCGACTATATCAAGGCCTTGAAGAAGAGCCTGGACGAAACGACGGCAAAATTGGCCGCAACAGAAGCAAAACTATCCGGAGCTACCAACAATACTGCGGATGCTTCTGATGCTACGACTGGAAAGGCAGTCAATGGTACCGGTCATGACTCGACAAACAAAAGTTCATCATGACCAAATTGTACACCAGAGACGTGATGGCACCGAGAGAGCCGGGTCATGGGGGTTCTTTCGATATCCGCTTTCACGACGTGTCATGATCTATATTTTTCTCCTTGACAGCGTCGGCGTTTTCGCTTTTTGGGAGGCTCGCTTCGTTAACCCTTGTACTCTTTGTATCCTGATATAGACTTATAGACACTTTTTAGAACTTTATTCCAGCTACATTTGACAGTGAAAAGATGCTCATTCTAGAGTTCCAATTGTATACTTCCAAGGTTCAACGTGGTGGAATATGCAGGTTTATACATTTCCCTAGCTTTCATTGGTATGTGCTAGCATGTACATGATAGATCAAGCCATTCTCTCGTCGGAGTTGGTTGAAAGTGCTTAGCCCCTTGATTGTCAAGGACAATATCGCTATAGTCAAAGTCTTCCTTCTATATAGGCATGCAGCTCGCGGGAAGATGGGGTAAGATTTCTACCCCGTCACCCTGCGAGCTGCTAACCCCATATGCTACTGTAATTTGTTCGCATTCTATTACATACCTTAAGGTTTGGATCCCGAGGACCTAATGAGCTCCAGATGAAGATCAAGGAGTGTAAATGTGTCTAAATACCTAAAGAAATAAAATGTGTCGACTTGCAAATTTCGCCCTATGTATTGTATGTACCGTACAAAAGCAATACGACACTCGTTCTTGACTCATAGCGGGTAGACTCGGTGATAGAAAGCGCAACGGGACCATCAATCTTATCATCGATTAGCTATTGGCTAAACGCGAAGAATTCGCTACGGGGACTGTCTGGTACGGAGCGTTCGATCGGTGTTTGGTGTGGAGCACCTATCATATTCCCCTTGATCTACATAGTCTATGCATCGTGCCTGTGCGAAATATTTGATGGATCTAGATCTGAACCCGCCTAGTTGAGTTAATCATACGAGATCTTATTCAGGTATTTTAGTAGTGAGATCCTTGGTGTGGGAGCACATATGCAGGTGGCAAGTATAGCTTTTCTCCGCCTCAAATTTTTTATGCCATAGGCACCTCCAGGCTAGACATCTAACTTTCTATCTGTCAATTAACAAGGCAAACAGTCATGGCTCATGTACAAGATATAATTTAAACCACAGAATCTAACCCATGACAGGAATAGAAATGTATTTACCAACCACGTCCAGCCAGCTTGTCACCCTCGGGCATCTTCTGAACATTAATACCAACCATAGCCTCACCCAGCCCCTCGCTAACCTGAGCAAGAACCTTGGGATCCTTGAAGTGGGTCACAGCCTGCACAATAGCACGCGCACGCTTCTTAGCATCACCAGACTTGAAGATACCAGAGCCGACAAAGACGCCGTCACAGCCCAGCTGCATCATCAGCGCCGCATCGGCAGGGGTGGCGACACCACCAGCCGCGAAGTTGACCACGGGCAGACGGCCCTTCTCGGCGCACTCGCGGACCAGCTCGTAGGGAGCCTCGAGTTCACGAGCGAAGGCGCGCAGCTCGGGCTCGGGGTCCTGGCTAGACTGAAGAATACCGCGGGCACGAGCGATCTGAGCATTGACAGTGCGCATGTGCTTGACGGCCTCGACAACGTCGCCGGTGCCGGCCTCACCCTTGGTGCGGATCATGGCGGCGCCCTCGGAGATACGGCGCAGGGCCTCACCCAGGTTGCGGCAGCCGCAGACGAAGGGAACCTTGAAAGTGGACTTGGTGACGTGGTAAACATCGTCGGCTGGGGTGAGGACTTCAGACTCGTCGATATAGTCGACGCCGATGGATTCGAGGATCTGGCGGGGTCAAAAAAATTAGCTTCCGTGCCCCGCGGAGAACAATTAAGCCAGGAACGTGGCGCCCACAAACACATACCTGGCATTCAACGAAGTGTCCAATGCGAGCCTTGGCCATGACGGGAATAGTCACAGCCTCCATGATTTCCTTGATCATGCTGGGGTCGGACATACGGGCAACGCCACCCTCAACGCGGATATCGGCGGGGACACGCTCGAGAGCCATGACGGCGGCGGCACCGGCCTCTTCAGCAATGCGGGCCTGCAGAAGAGAACAATCATGTTAGCGACATAAAAGTATATCGTAGAGGTATAGTTCAAGAGCGTACCTGCTCGGCATTGACAACGTCCATGATTACACCACCCTTCAACATCTGGGCCAAACCGGCCTTGACCGTGAAGTCATTGGAGGATCCGTTTTGCGCCATTGTGGAGGGTTGTGGAATTGGAGGAGAGGAGAGGATAGGAGGAGGAAGGAAGAAAAGAAAGAATTTAAAGGGAGCAAGAGTGAGTCAACTCAACCTTGGAAATACTTCCCCGCCAAGGTCTTTTGCCGCAATTTAAACTCGCCGCCTGCGAGATCGGCGAGTTACCGGGAAATGTGTATTTTAAATATGTGGAAACGCCACTTTATGTAATAAATACAGATAGGTAATAAACTCATTGTGGTTTTTTATACTTAGAATATGGTTACAGGCCCTCAAATGCTGCTAGTTGAAGCATAGAGGGAGCCGTCGAGAGTGCCCCAGTCTCGCCAACACACCCAATGCAAGTCTCCAAAAATAGTTTAAAGAGGCGGGCAATTAAAAACACAAAGAGGAACAGACGAACAGCTATCGAAAGGACCAAGGTAGTCCCTCGTCATACTGCTCATAAAGAAAAGAGACTGACAGTCTGGTCATTTAGCTGCCGGGGACGAGGCCCTTGAGGCCTGCGCCAATGTCACCCTCGCGGGCGGCAATTTCGAAGTAGCCGTAGATGATACTGGGGAGTATTAGTCAAAATATCAGAAGATAACGTTTCTGCGGGGAACTCACGTCACAGCAAGGAGAATACCAGTTCCACTGCCAAGGGCGCCAAGAAGGTCGGAGGCGACAGAGAGACCACCGATGCAGGCACCACCGAAAGCGGCGGCGGTGGGAATCACACGCTTAAGCTCCTTGTACATGCTCTGCTCACGGTGACCGGACATAACAAGACCCTGGTCCTTGAGCTGCTTGGCCACGTCGCGGGGAGCGGAGCCAGAAACCTCGATCCAGGTCTTGGAGAAAAGAGCACAAGCAACCAGCATGAAGGCAATGTAGACAGCGGTGTGGATCGGGTCGAGGAGAGCCTCCTTGAAGTTAAGAGGAGGCGACATATAGTAGGCGATACCCGACGAGGCAAAAAGTTGGGCAGAGCCCTCGCGAGGCTCCCAGACTCCGAGGAGCTTGACGAGCAGGTTGTCCGAGAAGCGCGAGTACAGCATCTGACTGATCAGGAAGATGTTGGAAGACAGAGCGGACTGCAGCATGATGGGCATGTTCGAGGTGTAGAACAGACGGACGGGGTAGGAGCCACGCATGCCACGCTGGCGGGCGGACTTGACGGGGATCTCAACGCGGAAGCCCTGCAGGTAGATCACGGCAGCGAAGACCAAGAGAGTGGCCAGCAGGTTCATGACATTGGGCAGGTTCTGACGGTAGAAAGCCTCGTAGAGAGCACGCTGCTTGTCGGGCCAGGTCAGGAGCAGGTGGAACAGGGCGATAATGGCACCCTCGAACTCAGGCCCACGGCCGGTGTTGATCGTGGTAGGGGAGAAGGCCTTCCAGACGATGGACTCGCAGATGTTGGTCGCAATGAAAAGCGAGATACCGCTGCCCAAGCCATAGCCCTTCTGCAGAAGCTCGTCCAGCAGAATGACCACCAGACCGGCCACAACCAGCTGGACGATCAGGAGAACGCAGATACCGGCACCGAGATCACTGGGCTGGCCGTAGAGACCAGTCAGGACGTAGACACAGGCCTGACCGAAAGAGAGAATAATAGCGAAGAGCTTCTGAGCAGTCTGGTACAGCTCGCGGTCGGTCTTGAGGTCAAGGTTGACATCGATGAGGTGGGTACCGGCAAGGAGCTATCAGAGAAGTTGCCAGTCAGCTTGGCCGTGTCACGAAATGCCCGATTGATTCGCAGAAACGTACCTGGAAAACCATGCCGGAGGAGATGATGGGGGTGATACCCAATTCCATCAGTGTACCCCGGTTACTAGCCAGCATCATACGCAGCCAGTACAGGGGGTCGGAGGTGTCAGAGGACACGATACCGTACAGAGGCATCTGGCTCATGACCAAGAAGATGAGCAGAGTCAACTATAAGGATGTATGATTAGAATCCGGTCGAATCTTCAAGGGAATTGAAGGCCACATACACCCGTCCACATCAACTTTTGGTTGAAGGGCACCTTGGTCTCAGGAGCTGCCACCTCCGGGAGGAGGGGCGTAAAGGGCTTGATCAAGTCAAGGAAGCGAACTGAGATCCTCCGTTAGTATCCACGAGTCCATTGAGATCAATGCGAGAGGATTTGTAACGATCGCGTGCTGCATGGCTGGGGGGTTGAAACTCACGGCCGCTCATGGTGACTGATTTCCCTCCAATCCGTCGAAAAAGAGATATAAAAAGCTGGAAATAAAGACCAGCAAAAGGAGCGAACGATGGTCGAGAATCGGGAAAAGAAAAAGAAAAGGAGAAGGGGGAGAGGGAAGTCGAAGGGAGATGGAGAAGAGAAAGAGGGAAGAGGCTCACTGGCCACATTTCGCTTCCGAGCTAATTAAGGCCACTTGGTCTTCGCCGCAAACACGTCTACAACCACCACCATGATATGATACACACCAGTAGCCGCTGGATAATTGGGTGAATTGCTTCATGTCATATGTTATTTACTTGCTATGTCCGTTTTTGCTATGTCCGAGCTATTTCTACAGCGATCGCAGTATGTGTACCCCGGCGAGGGCCCCGAGCTTATCCCCACACTACGAGAAGCTTCGCAATAGCAATCGAAATCACTCAAAGCCTTTGAATTGTTGCACCAATTGCTCCTTGGCTCCCTATAATTTCGTAATATAATACCCGTAGGTTAAGTCAACGCCATGTCTATGGACATCAAGTCTGGGTTGATCTCAAAATCAACACGGTGCTGCTCCGGGTCTCGTTCAAGGACCAACGAGGCCCAAACAGTCATCGATAACCAGCTCCAACTCGCCCAAACGCGTCTTGAGGCCCCGATTCTCATCCTTGAGCACGCCCATGACACTCCAGGCCTCCGAGGCGGGAACACCATAGCAATTGCTACACTGGTTCGAATTTCCACTACTCGTGAAAGAACTACCCAGGCGGGTTGAAGCAAGACCCCTCATGACTCGATCGTATGTCGACGGACGTGGCGTAGGTGAACTCGTGACAGCGACAAGGTTCTTTTGAATTGATGGTGTCGGTGTCGCTGGAGCAATGGACGGTGTGGACAGAGCTACCTGTGAGAGGTTGGGCGACGGCGCGGTCAATGTAGATGTAGGAGACTCCACACCTTCTCGGTGGGAAAAGACACTGTCAGCGACGCTCTCATCCCCGGACTCGAAGCCGGAATCGCTGGTGAGAGTGCCGTGGCTTGCACGCTTGCCGTTTCGATGGGGTGTTTGAAGCACAAGAGATGGAACGTCGTCTTCCGTGGGGGTGGCATGCATAGTGCGACTGCGGCTGCGGGACTCTTCTTCCTGTCGCAGACGTCTCTCCTCCTTGAGTTCCTCAGCCATGGCCTGCATGGCCTTCTCCTGATCCAGCACCTTGGCAGCCATGCCATCCAGCTGCATCTTCAGGTGATCCACTCGAGCACGCGTCTCTTCAAGCTCGACTTGCCTCTCGTTTCGGTCTGCCAGCGCTTGGTGCATGCCAAATGTCCTTTGTTTATATGCATCTTGCATGCGTTGTAGGACACTAGTGGCTTGTTCCCGAAGAGCATTGAGTGCTTGTTCGCTAGTGGTGTCTGGACAACTAGGTACTGATAAGGCAGCAGAGATGTCGAGGTTCAGAAACTCGTCATCTGCCGGTTCAGGGAGACTTGTTTTCTGCTCGGCCTGTCGTCTCAGGCCAAAAAAGGAGAACCGGCCTGCCCCGGGGGCAGACTTCATGCGAGTATGTGAGGGTGCAGCGGTGAGACGAGGGGTATCCATTTCGTCCGAGTCTGGATGAATGTCAGAACGCATGGATATACCCAAGTCGACTGGATCTGATCTGCCTTGGAACCAGTCCGATAGGATCCTTGCTCTAGCTTCGAGTTTCTTCTTGGGGAATGTGTCTGTCCAGGAGGGGTTTGAACGGTTGCCTTGATCACGGGCGGAATCGTATCTCTCTTCAAAGATAGGGGGCCGAGCAACGTATTCAGTGTTCGCCCGACGATGTGAGGACAAGGTGGTAGATAGTTTCTCAGATGAGGTCACAGGGATCGTTGACCTTGAGGGCGAGGCAACCGTGTCGTGAGGCCCCTGCGAGGCATCGGAATGTAGGGAGATCGAGGTTTGGGAGTTATCGGGAGACATAGTCGGGAGAGAAGGTCGAAGGAACGATCAAATCGGATGCCACGTTGAATCGGATGCAATGTGTCGTGGCTAGTGTGCTGTGCAACGTGCAGCAGCCTTGGAGAGTAGTTTAGGGGTCAAGAGATTAAGGATGTTTTAGGATGAAGACGAAGACAAGATGAAACAACAGCCTCGGTAACAAATAGGTCAAGATCAGAAGAACGTCAATAGTACGTGTTTTCACTTGAAACTCGGAAAAGTAGTTCCAAGAGATCTCTTGAAACGTAAATAAACGAGAGGCTGGGGATGGGCTAAATGTATGAAATAGCGGTGGCTGAACTCCGATGCCGCGTCTCCACCGAATCTTTTCTTCGTCATCTCCAATCCACTGGGTTGGTTTCTTACGTAGAAGTACGATTCCTGCGAATCTGGAAATCTGCAAATCTCGACATCATGGCCCCCGGCCTCAAGCACCTGTCCAATGCGCTCGCAACCCCCGATCAGCTCTCCAATTCCTCATCGGCCGTCGACGGTATACCTTCAGACCTCGAAACATCAATCCGCTGCGCCGGTGTGCAGCTCACACAGGCAGCCGGTGTCCTCCTACATCTATCACAGGACATCATCGCCCAGGCGATCGTGATCTTTACACGCTTCTGGCTGGGAGCAGACGGAGGAAGCTTACGGATTTACTCGGCCAAGGATGTCTCGGCCGCCTCGCTCTACCTGACAGCTAAGCTGTCTTTCCAGCCCACCTCGCCGCGATCTGTCCTGAACGTCTACACCTTCCTTCTCTCTCCTTCTTCCCCGCTATGGTTCGTGAACCCCGCCGGGGCGTCCGCGCAGCCTCCTGCGGCCGAGACCTACATCCTTTCTGAGGGCGGCTACCAGTCGGCGCGGCTGAACCTCCTTCGCATCGAATCAATCATCCTCCGAACCCTCGGCTTCGATACGCACGTTGCCCTCCCACACACCATTGCCCTTACCTACCTACAAACATTGGGCGCGACAAGACCCGCCATTGCACGACGAGTCATTCAACACCTGAACAGTGCTCTACTATCATCCCAGCTACTCTACGTAACACATCAACCCAATGCCTTGGCTGTGGCAGCTATTTACCTCGCAGCGCGCGAAGTAGGGGTGAAATTGGTGGACGGGGAGTGGTGGGAGGTCTTTGATGTTGATCGCGAGGAACTTGGATTTCTGGTGGTGGGTATGAGGAGCACAGAAGGGTTTGTGCGGGCTGAGAAAGAACGGTGGAGAAACAAGGCGATTCCCTTGGTGGTAGATGAGGTGGAAGCGGAGATTGAGCGACGGCGGATGATGCAAGAAGGGGAATGAGCTTGATGAGGTCTGGAATGTTACGGTGTTGAAAATCAAGTCCTGGATATCCTTCAGATATGAGAGGGGGAATCCAGGCTCTAAACCCCTAATATGGCCACGAGACCCGATAGCTGGTTGCGAAAGGCCAGTAACTCTCGCCAGTGACTCGCAAGTGACTCTCGCAAAGTTATGGATATCCGATTCGCATACTCGAACAAAAGAGAAAGTGAATCAGGTGAAAGAGTTAAAGGGTCAAATGGAGATGTTTCGGATGAGCTCACGCGGGGCCTAATCATGTGCTCCACCGCTTATCAAGACGGCCACCCCCACCTTCAAGCATCACAACTCTTTCATTCTTACCATAGAATATACACAATGAATATCCTACATTCTACACTATCAACTTGGCGGGATCGTCTGGCCCCGGTCTCTCGCACTTCCACTTTCCGTGCCACCGGTCAAATCACTCCCGAGGAGTTCGTTCTGGCGGGTGACTACCTCGTCTACAAGTTTCCCACATGGTCCTGGGCTGATGCATCCAGCCCTGCGAAGCGCGTCTCCTATCTACCTGCTGGAAAGCAGTTCCTCGTCACCCGCGGAGTCCCCTGTCACCGTCGACTGAACGATAACTTTGCCGGCGATGCGGGTCATGAAGATGAGATCGTCCGTGATATGCTCTCTGCCGAAGGTGCCGAGGGGGCTGCAGGTGGTGATGGAGATGATGGATGGCTGAGAACAGGAGGAGGTCGCGATCTCCGAGATCAACAGGAGGCGCGCATCCGCGATGTGCGGACCGTGGATGAATCCGGGAACCTGGGCGAGCAGGAAGAGGAAGAGGAAATTCCTGATATGGAAGATGATGACGATGACGAGGAAGCTATCATTCGCGAGCCGGTTGGTCAATCAGGGACTACGCAGTGAGTTATATTCACCCTCCTTCTCTATCTGTATCTTTTCTAACGCGAGTCCATCATCTAGGCCTCTGCGCACTTATACACTGTACATCACATATTCGAACTTCTACCGCACACCTCGTCTCTACCTATCGGGATACTTATCTCCGTCGGAGCCACTCCCTCCACACCTGATGATGGAGGATATCGTGGGCGATTACAAAGACAAGACTGTTACACTGGAAGATTTCCCTTGGTTCGACGGCAGCGTGAAGATGGCCACCGTCCACCCATGTCGCCACGCCTCAGTCATGAAGACGCTACTGGACCGGGCCGATGCGGCACTGAAACTGCGGCGAGACAAGCTGAAACAAACACAGTCGCGCGAGGAGGCAAACCGGGTTTTGCAGGCTGGTGGAAACAGGGGACTTGAAGGACTGGTTGATGATACGAAAGGCCTGTCGCTCGGGGAGCACCAATCCGGAGACGAGTGGGAGGTTCTTCAGCGTGATGAGGAAGAGCAGGTTGCCATTCGGGTAGATCAGTACTTGGTGGTGTTTTTGAAGTTCATTGCGAGCGTGACGCCTGGTATTGAGCACGACTTTACGATGGGGGTATAATGGGATGGATGGCAGTCTAGTCCTAGTCCTAGCCTTCTTCATCTTGGTTGAGAATGCCCAATCTAGGCTTCAGGCAGGAGGACATGCTTTTGGGATACGTGATATGCATGACATGACCTGATTTTGCTTTTTACCCCATCTTGTTTCCTTCTTGCTACTAATCAGGTCCCTAGTTATCAGTCTAGTCTACAAGCGCAAAGTCACAAGTTTCTTTTTTTAGGGAAGACCTGGTGACATATCACATATAGCAAGTTGAACTATCGAAGTAACGTCTATGCCAGTCCCTCGCGTCAAGGTCCGGGCCCAGTCTGGCGGGAGATCGTCATCTCCACCGATAAGTCTAGATCTGCGAAAGCACGAAATCAATAAATCACTATGCTTCTACATATTCGAGGTCCGTTCGGATGATCCATTTACTCAATGTAGATGAAAAGTATATGAAAAGTATATCAATTAGGATAATTCAAGATTGACCAGAAAAGAGCAACCGTTTTATAACACAGGGAAAGTGCCTAGCACGCCCGGACTCCAGAAGCAAAACCAAAGAGCAGATAAACAGTACAAAGATGACAAGCGGCCCTCATATGTCAGCCGAGTTACAGGATATCTGGATGGGTACACCGTAATGGCGACCATTAAAATAACATAGAACAGGAGAAAAGCATAGCACAGGAGAAAAGAGTACAGTACAGACGAAAGATACACTGTAGATCGATCCGACTCGCCGAGTCAATGTCCAAACGGATCACCTCACCGCTTCAATGGCATGTTCAGTAGAAGATGCCCAAAATGATAGGAAGAGCAATGGCGGCGAGCGAGCTCGGGGCCAGGGCTGAGCCGGCGTTGAAAACCGGCTTGGGGGAAGGCGACGGCGAGTACGAGGGCTTAGCCGAAGTCGTGGGGTGCGGGATCAGAGGCTTCGAGTGGACGGGCACGACGGTCGGAGGCACGTAGACCGGAGCAGGGGTCGTGGGGATCACGATGGGAGTGGTGTAAGTGGGAATGATCACCTGGGCGTAGGTGGTGGTGGTGGGCTCGGGGCAGGGCACAGCCTCATATTGGTCGTGGGTACCGGCACCAAAGCGGACATTAGGGCCACCGGGAATGCCAACATCGAAGCCGGCGCCAGCACCGTGCTCGCCGTTAGGGCCAGGGCCACAGGGTCCGTGGTGCTCACTGTGGGTGCCGGCACCGTAGTGGACTCCAGGACCACCGGGGATACCAACGCTGAAACCGGCACCGGCATCATGCTCGCTGTTGCCGTTGGCTGGGACAGCGTCGGTGTTGGTGTTGTCACCACCAAGGACAGGAAGACCGTTCTGGGTTGGGCGTTAGTCTAAGTGTTGCAGGACGATCCACGTGGTTCGGAACATACCAGCTGAGGAGCAGCCACGACGGAAGCGGGGCCAATGGCCAGAGCAAGGCACAGAGCGGCAGAGATGGAGAAAGTGTTGGAAGGCATTGTGTTGGAGTATAGAGCTCGAAGGAATGAATCCGGGGAGATATTAAAGATCGGTTATTGAAAGATTGAAAGAATGATTAGAGGAGCAAGCCCCGAGAGAAGACAGAAGACAGAAGAAAGATTGACTGTTCGAGACTCTGATTGTCGAATGAATGATGAAGAAGAGAATCCAGACCGAAATCCATGGCCTTTATGTAGTTTTTTCTTTGGAAGGACTTGAAGCCAAGCAGAGGGGTCGTGGGGAGAGCGAAGGGCCAGACAGGATCCAGACAGGAACCATATCCCTGCAAGGCTACAACTAGCCCTTGGTGGCTTTTCTAACTCAACGCCACAAAGGGCCACGATCAGCAAGGTACCAAAGGTTAAGATCAAGAATTGTGAACCTTCAGATGGGAACAAAGTAGATGAGAGGTCATTTCTTGGGACATGGCCGCCATGATTCGGTATATGGGATATGGGTCACAGCGTTATCGTGAACTGGGGCCATGCACTGCAGGTCTCTAGTGCATCTGAAGCTTATGCACAAGCCCACCAATCCGAGAGCCGGCCAGGCTATCCCAACTGCAGTTACTATAGTGACAGCAGTCGGGGTTTGGCTCCGAGGTCCAGTGAGTGCGGAGAAAGTCAAGCGCACGTGGTTGAAGAAAGAATGCAAATCCCATGCAAGGGATCGAGGGGTACTCACACTGCACATTGCCCCATCAAAGGAGATACAGGGCATCACTCTCCATTGGTTGGATATGGTCGACTGTTCTAGGGTCGACACATCACATGCAAGGAACTTCAATATTGGGGCATCGCGTCGGGAAATATTGTATGAATCCTTGGAGCCTAGATCCCCTCCATACAACCTTGGACGGCATCACCCTAGAAACGAAGACAGAATGAAACAAAGTAGAAACAAAATCGATAGCATCATATTCTGGATATCTCATCACGTCGTGAGGCGTCTCCGCTGCTAGACACACAAAAAAAGAAAAAAAAGTAAATCGTAAATAAAGTGCAAATCCCAAGAAATGGTAAAGCCAAAAGCCAATGTAGATAGATCACAAATTCAGATGTATAATGGTCATCTTCACATCTGACCGATATTCGATAGTCCAAAAGCTGTGCCAAAATTGGTGGAATTTTTGAACTTGATCACCGGCTCCTGCTCATCCGGTTTAGGCACCTCCGAATCGGTCCCATTGGGATCAGCTGATTCGATTGAAGGGGATGAGGGGGAAAGGATCCGCTTGGCTTCGCTAAGGAGGGCCTGGTCTTGGAGTTTCTGGTCAAGGGCACTCAGGAAACTATTGTCATGCTCCTCGTCGTTTGTGAGACCCAACGGGCCCGTCAAGGCGGGATCGTCGGGCAAATCGGGGAAATACGACTCGGAAACCTCTGCCGGCTGATGGAGCTGTGTGGCCACGGGGGCAAAGGGGGCTTCCTCCTGGTTGCACGGGGGATCCTCCATGGGAGAAGCTTCCTTGGTGGACCGTTGGCTCCCGTCGGGCTCGATGATCGCCATTGGGGTGTGGCCAGCATCCTTGAGCAGTCTCTCATTGGGTGGAGGTAGATCTGACAGCTTCAATTTGAGACTGTTTCGATGTTCTATCGCCGGCCTTGCAGGTGCTGAAGGGGCAGGGGCAGGGGACGTTTCCAGGGGCGACGGCGACGGCGGGGTGATAACACGAGCAACCACCCCCGGCGGCAACGCAGTGGACTTGAGAGTGATACCATCTAGCCTGCTGTCAAGCTTCTCGATCGGCACAGGGACACTGACGGTCACACCGGAGACATCAGCCGCCCGTGATTGAGGTGAGAGGGCCGCATCAAGGGACGGAGGGTCATCGGTGATCGGCGACAGGCGGGTAGTGTCTGGGACTTCTTGGAATACCCTCGTCGGCCGACCTCCTGGACTTGAGCCCTCCCACACCTGAGCCGAATGGTAGTCATGGGGCCCTTGGAACTGCGGTGTTGCAAATATAGGCTTGGCAGATGATGCTGAAAGATTGGTATGATTCCTTGTGCTTTTCAACAACGACTCCAACTCTGCAATCTTGGCCCTCAACATTGACCGTTCCTGCTCCCACAGCCGCCTTTCCTGAGCAAACAGCTCCCTCTCCCCTTCATAATGGGCCCGTTGCTTCTCGAGAAGCTTTCGCGATTGAGCTAGGTAGGCGGTGTAGGAGGTGTCCAAGACAAAAGTATTTTCCTCGGGGATGTTTTGGAAGGGGAATTGCTGGTAATTTGATTTCTTTGGAGGTGGCTTGCTCGAAAGCGATTGTGTGCGTCGGACGGGTGTCGCGGTCGGCGAGAAGCGCACTTCTTTGTAGACACTGCCGTGGCCGTCTGGTAACTTTGTCACGGAGGACATCATAGTGAAGGTGACAGGGACAATGAACAATTGCTGTTGGCAAAGTTGCTGAGGGATTGTTCTCACAAATACCCAGTGGCGTCGGAGTCGTGAGGGGATTAAAAGAGGGGAAAGCGGGTCTGTTCAACGAAGGAATATACAAAGACAGCGCAAAGAGCTCGCTTGAAGTGAACCCAACTGAGCTTGAGGCCTGAAACAATGATGGATTGGAATGTAGTCGAGGGAGACGATCAAGCATAGGACGCCACACAGCTTGGCGGAACTGCAGTAGGGACCATATAAGAGGCGGTCAATAATAGTGGAGGATATAGAGAACAGGGGCAGTCCATTCGATGCACCAGACGAGCGCCAGTTCATGCGGGATGCTCAAAGAGACACCAATCAGGCCGATACAGACAGTTGGTCAGGTGTGTACTGCATAGGTTGGGCAGCTTCAATGTCGACGAAGCAGAATGTGGAGGTTCCTGTTCAGTTCAGTTAAATATGGGCCCTGTGGAACCGAGGTTTAGCCATCTCCACAAGTGACAAGGGGACCTGATAAGGGACCTGATGGACCTGAGATGAACCCGAGATCTCGGACGAGATATAAATGAGTTTGTAACTATGGTGACGTCAAAGTCAAAAGGGAAGCGGATGTCACCGCAGTCTCCAGACCCGAGGTAAGCGCGGGGAAATCGGAGATCACATTAAAGTGACTGATGAAATCATGAAATCCCACCAAAGTAATAAGATGTCTGCATATTTTCCAGTGTCACGGCATCTTTAAATCTCTCCCAGCGTTCTTTAGCCCTGCATTAGCAATTTATGGATCGACTGTATAGGAGAACCTGTAGTTCAGCTCAATCAATGTGTGCTATATATTCTCCCCACCTGCCACCGTCTACATTAATTTTCATTAGTTATAACTAAGTTATAAGATTTACAAATTCACCATCATCTTCCCGAAAAGAGATATATCCTGTGCTACCTAGGTACAAGCTAGCCTCGAGGACCCGAGGCAGCTTTCGAATTTATTGATTACCACATGTACAAGTTGTTGTTCAGGCTCATATATCTCTATTTTTGATGTTGTTCGCAAAGCCCTGTATACCTAGGTACCTAGGTATGCGCATTTAAGTCCGGTAATCACCGTTGATGGTCACATACTCGTGGCTGAAATCGCAGAACCAATACACGGCATCCTCACCACCGCAGCCGGCAGCGCCCTTCTCACCACCACCAAGGTCGACCTCGATCTCCAGATCCTCATTTTGTAGGATCGCGCTGGCACGCTCCTCGTCGACAGTCTCGGGCTCGCCGTTGACCAGCAACTTCAGAATCGGGCTGCCATCCACAGGACGGAAGCTAACAGACGTACGCTCAGGCACGACGGTGCCATCGCGCACACCTTGGGTGTAGCCCACAGCGCACAGAATACGGCCCCAGTTGGCATCCTTCCCGTACAGAGCGGTCTTGACGAGAGGGGAGCGAGCAATGGTCGAGGCAATCAGACGAGCAGACTCGTAGTCGGGGGAGTTGCGCACGCGCACAGTGACGAACTTGGTTGCACCTTCGCCGTCACGGACGACAAGCTGCGAGAGCTCCTGCGTGAAGTCGGTGAAGACGGACTGCAGGGCCTGGTAGTCGGCACTGGCTTCGGAGCCAGAAGGAGCGCGAACGGTCTCACCGCCGGCGGCGCCGTTGGCCAGGACTGCAATAGTGTCGTTGGTGCTGGTGTCGCCGTCGATGGAGATCGAGTTGAACGAGCGGTTCACGGAATACTTGAGGATCGACTGCAGAGCGGCGGGTTCGACAGCCGCGTCGGTGCACACAACACCCAGCAGGGTGGCCATGTTCGGGTGGATCATGCCGGCGCCCTTGGTCATACCGGCCAGGCGGTAGGTGTGGCCGGGGAGGAGGGCAGAGTGAAGGTGCGAGAGATAAGCTTAGGGAACGTGTCGGTGGTGCAGATGGCACGCGCAGTGGTCAGCCAGGCATCGTGCGTCGAGTCGAGGTTGGCGTATGCAGTAGGAATGCGGTCGAGGATCTTGCTGATGGGTAGACTGTTATATCAATTAGTACAATGCCGGCCAAAATATCCAGTTCTGCAACAGGAGACTACTCACCGCTGTCCAATGACACCAGTGCTCATCACCAGCGAGCTATCCTTATCAGCACCGCTGCATTCGTCCACCGTCCGGCCCATTTTCACTGCATCTTCGAGTCCACCCTTGCCCGTAACGGCATTGGCACAGCCCGAGTTGATCACAACAGCCCGGATACCCTCTCCCTTGCGGCTTTGCAACGTTTGCCGGCTGACCTGTACTGGTGCAGCCTGGAACTTGTTGGTGGTGAAGACGGCGGCGGCGGAGCATGGTGTCTCAGATGCAATGAGCGCAAGGTCGGGGTGTCGGGTGTTGGATGCCTTGACACCAACATGAGTACCAGACACCAGGAAGCCCTTTGGATAGGTGCCGCTAGTGGGGATGTAGCGCTGCTTGGAGGCCGGAATGGCCAATGGTGCGGAGTAGCATCGGACCTGGCCCTTGACCATGCGGGCAAAGGAGCTAGCCGCCATTGTGGCAGACTGGGGATTGGCGACCATGAGGACTAGGAGAGTGTTAGGATCTGGATCACAACATCACCAGAGAAGTGGAGGTTAGAAAGATCTGATAAGGTGAGTCAACTTACCCCGGGCAAGAAAAAAGTTACCCAGTCTCGGAGCTCCGATTCGCGAAGCAATTGTTTCGAACCCACAGGAGCTATTGATAGTAAAATTGATAGCAATTCAATGAGAAAAGAAGTGATTGCTGTCTGCCCTAGAGGAAGAGCTTGAGGAGTACTTTCTGCGTGGGATTTGAAATTGTATTTACTTCAGTGCTCACATGACGCGAATCTGGTCGCATCCACAGTTATGAGTGCTACAACCGGAATTACGGTCTATAAATGCTATAAATCCTACCATTAAAGCGCGCATGGAAAGATAAAAGGACGAGATCAAATGCCGCAGACTCGAGCGCGCTTTTTCTGTACTGAGCGGAGTCGGAGAAACCTCGTGGATCCGCAGAAGCTGTTATCGACTTTGAAACTCCACTTCTGCGCGAAAGATTGTACAATTTCAACTCTCAACAGGCACGTTCCGTTGTCGATCACTGCTACATAATTGCTCTCTCGCTTCAATCCAGAGCCCCTGGAAGACGAACTCCCGAATCCAACCCCTTGCGTCGCGTCCCTGTACACATTCTCCGGATCTAATGGTATTGTTAATTCCCTGCCCTTGGTCACTCCAACCACATTACGTCCTCTGACTCGTCCATCATGAAGCGCAAGCTGTCGGATTCCGGTCTGGAAAATGACCACCCCGTATCTACCCCCAAACGGCACCGGACGGCCCTCGTTCAGGCCACTGACGCCCTGAACGGGCAGACTTCCAACGGCGATGCTCCCTACGAGCTTCCTCCTACACCACGCAACCAATCTACTCCCAAAAAGGCCAATGGAACTGCGGCAACACCGCTGAAAGACTCCGGACTCAAGACGCCTACGCACAAATCCAAGGCCCGGAACCTCTTTGCCACGCCCACGAAGCCAAAGACCCCGAGCGCTGCTATGCCGGGCCGCTTGAAGAATGCAGACCGATCGGCAAAGAAGAAGAGTGCGCGTGTACTCTTTGAACAAGACGAAGATGCTGCTTGGGATGGATCCGAGCAGCTTGCGGAAGAAATTCTACAAGGCGACGAGTCTGAAGCGGATAAAGCTGGCGAGCCTGTGGCGGACAGTGTTGAAGGAGGCGATAAGGAGAAGGCCTCGAAATCAGATGCAAAGGCTCCCAAGCGCCGGGCGGGTCGGCCAAAGGGTGCAAGGAATAAGCGGTCCCCGACACCCGAAGGTGAACTGCCGGCGCACGAGCGCTATTTCTTCCAGAATCGCGCAGGTCCAACCAGGACTTCCAATACCACTCTGAATAAGGTGCCCTTATTGACCCACGAAGAGTATTTTGATAAATTGGGTCAATTTGTGGACCCATGCCGAGAGGAAAAGGAATATTTGCTCTCGTTGCACCACCGATCATTTCCGCAGTGGTATTTCGAGTTTGAGGAAGGATTCAACATCTGCTTATTTGGATACGGTTCAAAGCGCAAGCTCGTTGATGAGTTTGCGGATTGGCTGTACCATCGCTCTGCATCTGCGAACCCGCCAATTATCATCATCGTCAATGGCTATACACCCGGCATCTCCATTCGATCGATCTTTGCTACCATTGTGACAGCCATTCTCGGCGACAATGCACCTTCCAAGCTTGGTGCGCAACCGACAGAGGTCCTGGAACTTCTACAATCAGCCCTCCTAGCTCGACCGGCCGACGAGAAAGCCGTTACCGTTCTGATTAACTCGGTGGATGCTCCGCCACTGCGGCGTGCCGCCAACCAGGCCCTACTCGCTCGTCTGGCCGCGATACCGCGGATTCGCCTTCTTCTCACAGCAGACACGCCCAACTTCCCGTTGATGTGGGATATCAGCTTGCGGGATCAGTTCAACCTTGTCTTCCACGACAGCACGACCTTTTCGCCATTTGCCGTTGAGACAGACGTCGTGGAAGAAGTACACGCTTTACTTGGCCGGAAAGGCCGCCGTGTGGGCGGCAAAGAAGGTGTGGGCTTCGTGCTTAAGAGTCTTCCCGAGAATGCCCGCAATCTGTACCGTCTGTTGCTGACAGAGCTCTTCTCCGCGATGGACGATGGTCACCAGTCTGACGATGAAGGGGCTGGTGACGGCGGTAAGAGCGGAGACGAGAATGGCATTGAATTCCGGTTGCTTTACCAGAAGGCAACGGAGGAGTTCATCGCATCTTCTGAGATGATGTTCCGCACCCTGCTGAAGGAATTCCATGATCATCAGATGATCACCTCGCGCATGGATCCCAGCGGGATGGAGATCCTGGGCGTGCCACTATCTCGTGATGAGATGGAGGGCGTGTTGGAAGATCTAGTGCTGGGATGAGCATCTTGGAGGTTATAATGTGGACTTAGTGATACCCTTGTATTGAAATATGAAAATGACTCGCATTGACAGTGCCTAGTAGCACTCAGAAAGAGCTTCATACCCGTAGAGCTATGTACAAATCGCTTTCCACTCAAAGGACATGCATTTCAGAACTGCGCAAATGCCGCAAGTGCCATGACGGCCCCGAAACTCATCTTGAAGGGCCTGTGCTGAGAGATAGCGCGATGGACGTCCACGTTCTTGACATACTTTTGAATCCGGTTCAAAGGAAGGATATTATATCCCTTGGACGCGGCCCACTGTCAACCATCAGCATATAGTTCACCAAAACCGAAATCGAACATAAAAGAAAGGACTCACCTCGACAAAAACAACACTCATCCCAATAAGCACAACCAAAACCCTGGAAAACGCCCTCAATCCCACACCAGCAACCAGACCAAGGACACTCCCCAAGCTAACCTGCTTCATATTCCCCGGAGTCAAAAAGCCATCTCGAGCCTGCGCAGCAATTCCCGAATGGCCCTGCTTCTGCAAAAGGGGATCATTGGACCTGACGGCCCATCCGGTCTCAACGCCGTCAGGAGCTTCGGTGTGATAAGGCGCGGTGAATTGGAATTGGACGGGGGCGGCGCGGAAGGGCGAGCGGGGATGGAGAGCTGCGGCGGAGATGCCGATGGTAACGCCTAGACCGAGGCGAAAAGGAGAGAGAAGTGGGAAGGCCATTGTGTTCTTTAAGGAGAGTTGTAGATGGCAGTTTGCTGGGAGCTTGGAGTTGTTGATAAGATACTATGATGTCATATGCGGTCACTAGCTTCAATGTGCTTGAGCTGCGACTTGGGATTGGCTGATCTGTTTCTTAGTATTTATTATAGAGTATGAGTATTCCTAGGATATTTTAAGATTATTAGACCCATATTTGAGCTCTATAAGAAAGCTCAGGTGGTAAAATTAACTATTAAAATTCCAAGTCATACGAGGTAACATAGTCAAACACAGATTATCTACAACACAAAGACCAATCAATAACATCTCACAGTTCCAAAGAAGCCATTGGCTATGTATACCGACTACAGCCGACTTCTCGAGCTATGGCTCCCCTGAGCATCTTCGATAAAACGGCGGACTTCATCAGGCAGCGGATAAAACAAGACCTCTTTACACACGCCCCCAAACCGCGCAGCTAGGTTCACGACGCCGCGAGCAGCTGAATCTCCGCCCACGGAATTTGGTGGATAGTAGAAATAAGGGTCAAGGTAGAAGAGGACAATATTCCACCGAGGGAGCCTTGCGCGGAGTAAAGCGGCTGCTCTTTCGTATTGCTTGAAAGTGCGCTTGGGGACCCCAGGCTCGTTGTGGACAAACAAGAAGATCTCGAAGCCGACGCTGCGGATGCGATTGCGAGCTGTGCTGCTCAGGGTATCAAGGAATTCGTCCAGTCGGTCCAGGTCGAACGAGTGTCGGAAGAAGAGCGTTTTTTGTGAATAGAGGAAATCCTCTGCTTCGTCGTGGATTTGGTGATTGACGGTAAGAAGCTTGCGTGCTGTACTGTTCTCAGTCCAGCTGGGGCACACAGACTTCTTTCGATATCGGGCTCGTGTAGGGATGTTGCGATCGTTGACTACAATCAGAGGCCTGTCCACGTAGTCGTTGGGGACGGATAGTGCCCATTGATAGATTTGGAGTCGGATCTCTGTCGGTAGTTGTAAGAAGGGGGATGGTTTGGTTGGTGAAGCTTTGGAGCTATCGAAGCTCTGTTTTGATTCATGACTATATTGGAAGCGCGGGATTGTGTAGTGCTGGCTCTGGTACAGTGCCATCTCGAGCTTTGAATTATGAATGATGGTCCCAAATGAGATAGGGATTAGATGAGGGCATAAAAGATCCCTTTAGCAAAGGGGGTCTCCCTGTCATGCAATGTTTTAAAGTCTGGGCATCTGATCGACAACCCTTCTATTCCAGTCATACCTAGGTAGTCTTGTCAATCCTCGTTATTTGTGAACTACCCACCAGATAAGTACTATTTGTATCCAGCTACCTTTAGGTGAATTGGCTAAGTACTCGCAGTGGTTGCACTAGGCAACAAATGAAAACCATATGATCCTTCTAGTATCTCACAGTCACGTGATGTTTACAGCACCGTCTTGTTTACTTACGCAGTAGATGGTCGGACATGCAGTGCGCTACTTCCATAAGCATCTAGGAAATGGCGGTTTAAAATGAACATAAATCATTTATACTACCTACTTCCAAGTATTTTTAATCCCCAGCCCCTCTTCTTAGGATCTCACCTTCAGAGCTCCGTTGCTAACAGGGGCCGCCTGGAATCCCTTTCTATTGATGATGAAGATCCCCTCACGGTACAAATTAAGAGCTATATTTACAAGCACGCAGAGTCTAGAGACCATTTACAATCAAGCTCTGAATTACAGACGGGCGGGCTCAAGAGGCAGGTCGCAGAGCACTTCGTTCATCTCTGATCTACCAACCCTTTTCTCGCAACAAGCAACTTTCTTCTCCAAACACTCGGACAAGCCGAGACATTTGATGAAAAAAAGGGTTTCCCGAAGGAATGTTTCCAAAAATTCGTTCCCGAAGGAAGAGTTGTGCATACAGCCCTGGTTATACCAGGTGGCATAAAGGAGAAAAGAAGGATTCAGGTTTGGGCGACCGATCGATGGGTTTTGTTCTTGCGGTGCTTACGCGATCCTACCTTCAAGGGAAAGAGGAAGGACCCTCAAGGACATGTGGTGCCTTCCTTGTCAATTTCTGCAATTCAAATGACGTCAAGATATTGTCGATGGGCTTTAGAAGTGTCAGAGGGGCTCGAGAGAGAAGGGCGACGAGAGCAAGAAGAAAAAGAAGCACAAATGCAATGCCCCCCGGGAAACGAGTAAAGTCAAATCAGCCAAAGTGGTTACGGAATCGGCAGTTTGAAGCTATTCCGACGACCATAGGATGTGGAGATCCCGCTCAGCCGTACTTGAACGATAGACGATCTTATCCACATAAGGCAAGGTCTGAGGTTCATCACGCTGATTTCACACGAATCATAAGAAGACACCGTACTAATGAAAGGTACGATTTCATAGCTGAGATTTGAACACCGATTTGTGTAGACCCACTCAAATGCGCGCTATATAGTGATCACCTCCCAGAATTGAGAGTACTTTCCAACACAGAATTGAGGTCAAGTTCGAAAACGATGATCCAAAAAGTCATTATTGTCGGGGCCACCGGCAACGTTGGCTCGCACCTGGTGTCGACATTCGACGACCCTCACTTCCAAGTTTCCATCCTGAGCCGGGCTTCCTCAGACTGCAGTCAATTCCCACCGCATATTCCCGTATATCGTGTCAAAAATTATGACAGCGAGTCGGAGCTTGTCGAAGTACTTCAGGGCCAAGATGCGATCATCAGTGCGATCGCTACGCAAGCCATTCCACAGCAGAAGACCATTATCGACGCTGCTCTTAAGGCCGGGGTGAAGTTCTTTATTCCATCGGAGTTTGGACACGATACACGAAATGAGCATGCGGCGCGTTTACTACCCCCCTTTTTTGTCACTCAAAAGCGGCAGATTGTGGAGTATCTCCAGACTAAGGAGGTTGATGGGTTGAATTGGATCGCCTTTGTGACTGGGCCTCTTTTTGAGATGTAAGTTATTCTTATGAGGGGAGGGAGGCAACCGCTAACAAAGTCAGCGCTGTTCCTAATTCCTGCTTGGATCTACTTTCCAAAGTAGGCGCGCAACAATCTTTAAAGATCATGGCGATCATCACTGGTCTACGACAACTCTCAGCACCACTGCTCTGGCAGTCAAGAATGCTCTGTTGGACCCTACCAGGAACGCCAACAAATATCTGTTCATTGAGTCTTTCAACGTCTCACAGAATAGTCTCCTTTCTGTACTTGAAAGCCTGACGAAAACGAAGTGGGATGTGGATCTTCAAGACGCAGAAAAGGAGAAACAGCTGGCTGTAGAGCAGCTCGCTCGAGGAAACTTCAGTGTCATCCCGACCCTTATGCGCTACGTAACCTGTGTCGAAGGGTATGGCGGAGACTACATGGGATATGAGGGAAAGGCGAATGACTCACTGTCTCTGCCCGAGGAAAGGCTAGAAAGCTGTTTGGAGAAGATACTAGCATGAAGCTCATACATGAACAAGCATAAGTACAAGTTCCACCAAACCGTAAAGTAGACTGCTCAATAGCCACCACCCATCCCCAAACTTAAGCTAAAGGCTTTCGTGAAGCACAGACTGCCTAGGATATTTCCCGCTGTCTGTATGATCTCGAACACAGAATAGAGTCTCGCAATTTGATCAGGCTTGACTAAATTGGCGATGAGAGATCGTGTGACGACGGGAAATCCCGCCCCAAAGGCATAAATGCATATACTTGGAAGGACCAAGGTGACAGAAGAAGAAAGACCAAGAGCGAGCGATCCCAGAATACAAGCAAGCATACTGAGACGCGCGATTTGAAGGTCTCTTCTTAATGGCGTCAGGTAATGCAAAACGTTGTCTGAAAGGAATGGGAGTAGAAAGAGGAAAAGAGGGATTGTGATAGCCGAGTAGAGGGAGATCAGCAGATGAGCTCGTGCGATACTCCATTCGAAGCGTGTCGAGGCATAGAGTGTTAAAAACGACATCGCCGCTTGTGCAAATTGCGCAGTGAAAAAAGAGAATAGAACCAGAAGGAGAGGGCGATTCAAGATAAAGAGGCAAGGCTGAATGAGGCGTGTAATCTTGGCCGATATTAGATTATATGCGGATTTCTCGCCATCATATGAGGATGCGTGTTCCGCTTCTGTTGACTTTACTTTGTTCATTGTCTCAGGAAGAGAAAACACACAGCTCAGCCCGACCATAACAATCCCGCAGCCGAGTAGTAGCGGTATCCAGGGATTCATAGCCATCAATGGAGAGCTAATTGCACTGGCAAGAAAGCTTGCAGTCTGGCTGGCTAGCCCGACTCGAAAGAAAAGGGCTGCGCGTTTATCTTCTGCGGTAAGATCGGCCAGCATGGTCCAAACTAAAAGCATGGCGACGGTCGGCCCTCCTCCTATGATCCAACTGAGAGAGGCGAGCCAGATAGCCCGAAGAGGCAGAACATTAGAGAACCACAGAACAGAGTTGGTTATAAGTGCGTTGAGAAAGAACCCAGGTACAGTGAGACGAAGGGCTCGCCGGCGACCATATTTATCTGCCCATATCCCATATGGAATGGCACAGATGGCGCCTACAGCAATGTCAACATTAGCATATTCTCATCAAGTGAGAGAGATTGACGCACACAATAATGCTTCAAGAGTATCGGAATATCCTTTGACAACTGCGACCTCGGTCTGTATCGCTGATACCTTGCACAAGTGCTGGGGGAGATGATCTGACGCTGGCAGACGAGCTGGTTCATGTCGACGCCAGTAATCATTACAGACAGTGGATTCGATCAGTCGCACCATGGGACCTGGAATCAGCTGTCCTCCGATTTCAAAGCTCAATAAAATCACTATTAAGGTGACCAATAGGCGAGTGCGGGTTCGTTGTGACATCTCTGGAGCACCACGGCCTTTCGGTTGACTCTGTGGGAGTGGCTCCAGGGGAATGAATGGGGCATCTTCATCATTGCGCCCTCGGCTTGACTCCAGCGGGCAACTAGATATGCTCATGTCTGAGATGCGAGTGAAAATGAAAAAAGGTACCTTAGTATCTGATTAACGTCCCCAGAAGCGTACCCCTCGTCAATGCAGGAGGGGCTGCCTCAATCACCGGGGACCTCGGGATACCAGTAGAGAATGACCGGGGATAGGTGGCAAATTCAACTCCGTAACTATATCTCTGCAGTGTTTTTGTGGGCCTGGTCGATAGATCTGTAATGGAGCATCGGAAAGGAATGGCGTGACGTCTACAGCAGGATCGTGACAAAACTCGGGCTCCACAGCTGTAGGTGGGTGGAGCCACGGCTACCTAGGTAGTGGACTAGTGAAGAGGGGATGTCTTGTGCGTAATACGGTAATAAGCCATAGATATAGGTAATATAGCCGAAACACACCCAAAGAGCTATGTTTATAGGACACCTACCATACTAGAAGCCACAAAGATATCCCTACAATAACAGAGAGATGTGTGGCATGAAGCTAATATCGAAGGTGCTAAAGCCATTGGGCGAAACGTGCGGCATATCACATAGATCTGCAGAGCGCTGATCAGTAAAAAAGACATAAGATTTTCTGAGTTCGGATGGCCTCAACCTTTCTTTGATCCGAGATCTATCCGGTTTCCCATCTGTACGTAGGAAAACCCCCAATACCCTCTAAGCTTTTCAGTTCTAGCGGTGTAGGTGGGTGGATCTCGAAGAGGCTAAATCTAGACTAATAATCAAGACTTTTGCATGTTCGAGTCAACTCAGCCGACGGGCCACCTGGTAACGGGGCACTCCCAGCCTCCGATTTTTTAGTGTCATTATCGCGATATTCTTTTCGCTAAACAGAAATGGGTAGATAGATAATTTTTTATTTCATATGGCACAATCGGTAATAATAAGCTAATCTACTAATGATTATGATCATGATGAGCGTGAGGGTCGCCCATGACTTCCCCTTGCTGATGCCCTTCCTGGAAATGATGTTGCCCTAACTTAACACCAAGTTCGTAGTCTTGTTTCCTCCACGGTGCCGGCCACACATAAGCATCTGAAGGAACTGGCATGGCGTCAAACTTGTCGGGGTCAACGGCATTTTCATGCTGCCAGTCCTTCAACGCGTTGAAGTCACGGCATTTTCGGTTCACGCTGAAGTCTGGCCATGGAGCCTGACGGCCCTCCACCCAGTCCAGGGTCAGCACCTCTGTATTCGCATTGCATTGGAGGTTCTGAAGTAGTATATCGGTGCAATGGCCGAGGTGAATCCACCACATTTTATCCTTGGGGTCCAACTCGGGCTCGTAGCCGGGGTAGTCCTCGAAGGCAGCTTTGCGGAGTAAATTGAGACAATGGATTTGCTAGTTTTCCAGTCAGCAATAGAACTCGAACTGTTCTCGCAACAATGAACTTACATGCATCACATCAAGCTGGACCATGTACGCATCATCACCCAGTCCCCAGTATTCGTCGTCAAAACGAGCTACCGTCTCAGGATCTTTGCCGAGCTTGATGATCTGTTCGCGAGTAACAACATGTGTCAAGACTTTTTCGAATTGGTGCCAAGCTTCATCGTTCTCAGCACTAGGCTCCTCTCGAGCAATCGAGACTTCTGGCAGAGCAAATAATGTCCCGTTCAGCGTGGTGGTGTATGTTGGGATTTCGATATCATCGAGGACCGGTGCTATAAAATGATTTCGTTAGCTTGAAAAGACAATGCACGTAGGGGCTTAACATACACCACCAAGAGGTTGGTCTGAGATCGGCATTTTTCTGGCTGCTGAAAATGCTTTTCATTGTAGCGACGGCCAACAAGACATTCATGCCCAGTACGACTACATTGACAACGGTCAAGTAGATCCAAGATTTTGAATGAGCCAGATTCCGTGCAAGACCTGCCTTGGGCAAGAATTTTTCGGATTCAATATCTTCCTCGTCGCCATCAGAGCTCTCAGGCCCGAGGGAATGGAACCTGGGCTCTTGACGAAAGAGGTTCCAACGTTCTAAGAAGCGCATTTGGCTGGAAGTTTGCTTGTCGAGGGATTGATGTGAAGAGAGCTACTGAAGATGAATAAGAACTCAACTTTGAAAGATGCATACCTGTGTATCGATCGGTCAGGTGTAGTACCTCGATTTCCGACAGTATGGTACAGAGCCCGATACCCCACCTGTTTGTGGCGTAGCTGAGTTGATAGGTGGCGAGAGGCGGAGGAGGTTCATGCACGTTCACGATAGATCGACATCTTAGTAGGAACTTAAAAAATATCTCCATAGACCTCGGCCCGAGTCCGAGTTTACCCAGAGGGTCGTAACTCAGTTACCTGGACTAGAGATCTACCATAGCTCTCATATCTGCTTGCTTCAAATTGCCCTGCAAGCATTTGAAGTTTAAAAGTAATAGGCATTTTAACCGTGTAAATATAGTTCTACTCAGCTCAGCTTTGGATAAGGTTCCGTGTTCCACGGTGGCGTGCTACGCGCTGGTGGGGCATGGCCAGCTGAGTGTCTATCACGATAGAGGGGTTCGTCGGCTTGCATAAGTGGGAATAGTACAGTCTGGTCTGTAGATTGAGGTATTTTCATGATTACCATTGTTTAACAGAAACAGCAACTTAAATACCAACTACGTAACTTATTGCTCAAGTCAGATTGGAAAGTAGATTTTCTAAACAATGAAGATTTCTTTTATTATATCTGAATGGGAGAGATGTACATCCTTGCTGTATGTATGAGCTCCCCCACATGAGCCGTCCGTGGGGTATATACAAAAGATCGTCAAGGTATATGACATATGCAATGCATCATCACGTATCCTCATGTGTCTAGTATACCTAACAACATCGACGCCGAACAATGCCGACCCAGGAGGCTGGCTCTTGGTGGGGCAGCTGACCGCTACTTAGACACTACTCGAGTGATAGCTCGAGTGCTATGCTTTGCTTCGTATTGGACTATCAATTGGAGACAGGAACCCTCAGAATTTTCGTTATATAAACAACCAAGGGCCATTTCTAGGTTCTCTTAATCCAGTACAGCCTACTCCTAGCATCCTCAAACCCTCAACGCCACAATGCGTGCTTCTTATCTCTTTGCTCTTCTTGGGGCGTCAGGAATTGCCTTCGCGCTTCCTGTTACGAACGAGAATGAGGCTTCCCAGAAGCGAGACGCCGCTGAGGACCTCGACAAGCGCTTCTACTACACCAACTATGTGGCGCCCGAGAAGCGAAGCGACGAGGACATCGACAAGCGCTTCTACTACACTAAGTATGTGGCGCCCGAGAAGCGAGACACCGATGAGAATCTCGACAAGCGCTTCTACTACACCAAATATGTAGCACCCGAGAAGCGAGATGCCGATGATGTCGACAAGCGCTTCTACTACACCCATTACGTGGCGCCCGAGAAGCGAGACACCGATGAGGACCTCGACAAGCGATTCTACTACACCCACTACGTGGCGCCCGAGAAGCGAGAAGCCGATGAGGATCTCGATAAACGCTTCTACTACACCAATTATGTGGACGTGGCGCCCGAGAAGAGAGAAGCCGATGAGGACCTGGACAAGCGCTTCTACTACACCAACTACGTGGACGTGGCGCCCGAGAAGAGAGAAGAGGCTGCCAACGAGGCATCCAACTAGACTGATGCGACTACCAACAATGAGATCATGACATCGAAGCAGACCGGCTACAAGGACAATTGGGAAGGTGGTCGTCGGGAAAGGACTGGAATAGCGTGGACGATGAAGATGAGATGTGACTCGCGAAGCTTTTGAAATGTGCCTAAACTATATAGTAGTTTTCACAATTTCCCAGTGACCATTTCATGGCTCGCGATGGGCTTTCTTTCTGTTTTGTATCGTAAACCTTAACCCCTAATACCTTTGCGAGGTTTAAGCTTCGGGCAGCCCTATCTCTACCCTATGGTCGTATGTACTACACAGCAGATTGGAACACAATCCTCTGGATGTTCCTCAGAGGAATAAGACTTGATATATTTACGTTCTGCCCACAAATAAGCGACAATAAACTGCGGCTCATCAAGAAATGCTTTCACAGCTTGCGATCACCGCTGTCTATAGACGCCCAGCGACCAAGCCGCCCGCAGAACAGCCAGTCCCCAGGCCATGCCGATGCTATCACGCAGGACATTCAGTTTACTTCCTAGAACCTCCCTCCATCCCACTGGCACCTCGGCCACGGGAATGCGCGCAAATTCAGCCAACATGAGCATCTCGACATCGAAGATCCAGCCCTCGGAATGCATGTACGGCACGATATAAGGCAATGCCGCACGAGAGAACAGCTTGAACCCGCACTGTGTGTCCTCGACCGTAGCTGTTCTGGGCGGCGTCATCAGTCTCAGAAACAGGTGGAAGGAGTGCATCAGGAAATTGCGCAGCTTGGACCGCTATCAACAATATTAGTTCAGTGTTATAATCATGTGCGAGCTTCTGGCTTACCTTCACTACAGCCTCACTGCCCACCATGTGCGCGCGAGATCCAACAGCAACTCCACGCCCATCGGCATCCTCGATCTCCTCACACGCGGCAACAAGTTTGCCGAGATCATCGAATTTGCTGGCCCCATCCGCATCCGCAAATACCACGTACTGACCCCGAACATGGCGCAAGCCATGCGTGACCGCGCCACCTTTACCGCGATTATGGGTCAGGGTCACGAAGCGAATAGTCCCCGGCGGAATATGCACGCCCTCGTGCGCTTGAGGAGTCCACGGCCCGGCATGACCCCTCGGGTGCAGAGATAGCTGATGCTCTTTCGCGAATCGAAAGGCCACCTCTTCCGTCCTATCCGTAGACCCATCCGACACAATGAGGATTTCCCATCCTCTGGCTGATGCCGAGCCCGTGTGACTGCTTGTCGTGTTTCCATTGGGCTTGCGCTTCCGGATAGATCGAGTTTCGATTGCTGCACCTTCATTCTCACTTCCTAGCGTTCCGTACATGTGTTCGAGGTAGTTGACTGCTTCTTCCAGCATGCCTGGTAGCCGGTCTTCTTCGTTGTAGGCCGGCACGACTACGGACATGAACAGCTCTGCTGGTTCGATGTCGGTGGGTTTCCCGGCGCGCTTTGCGGCGTTGAGGGCATCAAGCCAGCAAGGGAGTGGCTGGGGGTCTGCAATGGTTCCATCTTTCGAGAGCGTCGTGTACTCCTTTTCTTCCGGTAGAGCTTCGCGGGGTACAGGTGCGACCAAGGATAAAAAGAGATAGAACTAGTAACCAGGACCAGAGGTCAGTATGTAATTGGCAAGCTGGGTGGGATGGGTAGCTTGGTTTGCGCCTGGCGCAGGAACCGGCGAGGACCAACTCACCAGGACAAGTAGTCCCGCAACAGTAGCGAGCACAGTAGCAAGTAGAACTGAAGTGGGAACGTTGGAGATAATGGCGACACATTGGCGACAAACACCACCCCAGGAATCAGCCATGGTGCAGATGTCGCGGCTTATGCGTCGGAGGCGGAGACAACGGAGAGCTCAACCAGAGGGCACTCAAGATGCCGGGAAATAAAAAAAGGCAAACACTCGGCCAGCCATGCGAAGCAGAAACCAATAAAGGAAGTCAAATCATGGGCAGAGTTGGAGCCCCATCTGGAGAGGGGAGGAGAAGGAAGGGGAATGTTGTGTTGATAAGCGCCAGCTTGGCCTTTTATCGGTAACGCGTGCCTGAATTGTTGGATTACAGTGGAGTGCAACATCGCTACAAGGCTTAGCCTTGCGCTAAAGTGTTATTCTGCCGATGCTTATTCGTCGTAATTGAGCTTCGTCATCATTTTAAATTGCGCTTTCTTTTCTTTCTAGTTTGTTGTTTTGAATCTAGACATCAAGGGTTCGGGGTCAGTCAATTGGCATTGAATTGGGTCGTAGACATGAATCTAGCAGTTCACAGCTTGTCTATGGTGTCTGATAACTTCTGGTCTGATCACTACGTGGTTGCTTCGGCTTTTTTACGCATGTTGCACCTGAGAGCATTCGGACTCCGAACAGGAGACGGGTGTATTCGGCAGCAAATGGTGCCATTGGAGCTTCGATGCCAAAGGATATAAGAAAATGGTTTGAAATCCTATAAGGTTGGTTAGGCTATACAATGTGCTTCCTAGCAAGGGCCGACATTCTCTCCCAGTCCTTTCCATGCTTCCTCTCCGTGTGAGTATTGCCCTCCCAGATCACCGCGGAGCTACAATACTCGGGTCAGCCTTGATATGCAAGGACCATCTGAGTGTTCATCATCCAATGGGGCCGTGGAAATGAATTGACCCTGGTAAGATTCGAAGAAGAAGCCCTGGTTGGGCATTTTCCTGGCATTCAAATCCATGCTTGTCGGGTTTCTAAGTAACAAGTCCGCTCTTGGGCCTGGAGACCTTCCGCGGAGGTCTTGATCCATTCATTGTAGTCTGCGTTTGTCCGAAACTGTCGAATAGTCGAGGTCGACTTGATCCATTCCAAGGCTTCGTGTACATAGGGTGAAAAAGAGGATTGAGAAGAGGATCAGTTTATTTGGGTATTGAGACCACCGCAAGTAGCTGCAGTCGGTGCGAAATCGAGTGCGAGTTGAGTTACCTCGAATCCTCGGTCTGTGGTGTATGTCATCCAGCGTTTAAACTGTGTTGTTGATTAGCTTGTTCTCCTGGATTTATCAATTGGGTTATCAATTTCACCAACCGTTGCTATCCTCACTCCAAGCCACATACACCGATGTCTCCTGGGAATGACAGTGGAGGGATGTTCAATAAATGGTCTTTCATCTTCTGAGGGAGCACCTTCAAAGAACTTCTCGGGGTAGTAGAGCTGACTCCATGCCTGACCACGAATAAGAAAGTCCTCTGGCAGCTGCTGAGTGAAGGACGCGCTTTCGATCTTCGAGATAATAGTATCGGGGAGAAACAGGGTGTTGAGAAATCGTGTGATCGCCAGCCAGGGAATCATTTGCTCGAGTTGTTGCATGGCTGGCGGGTGAAGGGCTAAGCACCAGATGAAAGCCAAAGAAGTATGGACACTTGGATAGATATTGGGGTCACTCATTTGATCGAGAAAAACGGTTAGAGTGTGGAAGGCAAGGCAGCTTCCTTGGAAAGCCATTTGAGTCGGAATTTGTACAGTCGTAGCCGCGGTTCCCTTACTCGTTCGTACCTTGTCGGCACCAGTCCATTCCAAAGCAAAGGCGTGTGACTCGGCAACAGCTTCGATTTTGCGTGGCTTCGGAAATTCAATAGCCATCAATGCCTTCGACTCGCCATACTCAAGTGCCGAGGCAAAGCAACAAGACATAATATAGACGCCCTGCTGTCCCTGACGACCGAGCCGGCGGATTTCCCTGCGTAGGAGAGCCAGGAAATGATTTGCCAAGGTGACGAATTGCTCAGCGGGGCCTTGAGTAAATAGCACACTGTGTGTAGCGATGAAAGCAGTCACCACTGTATGCTGGTGAAGCGGTTGATCATTATAAGGATTGAAGAGAAGAAGAACGCCCTCGCGTGCGTCGGGAAACGGGCGCACACTAACCAGGGCCTTGGTGAAGTAGAAGAGCTGCTGTAAAAGATCCGGACGAGCAAGCACGGCCAGATGGTGCTGGATCCTGCCGACATTTGGGTATCGATCTGCATCTTGATTGTACCAGTATCGCGATACACCAGCCCAGACTTCTCGGTCTCTCGGATCATTATTTTCCACCGCCATGCGATATCGTGCTAAGTCACCGAGACATTCAATCCACGTGTCTCGAAATGCAGAAACGCTTTCCAGGAACAGAGTCATCATACTGTAGGCGAGATTGATAAAGTTAAGCATATAGTCCAAGGACTCCGGGAGTTTCTGACGCAGGAGTTCCAGAAACGAATGAACTCCATAGTGCCACATTCTGGCCGGCATAGCGTACTTCTCAGCAAGTTGCTTCAATTCGAGACCTGCCGATGGATGCTGGGATGCGAGAAAAAAGTCGTGGTGCTCGGAGAGTAATGTTCCATGCAACCAAATAAGTGCTTGCCATTGAGACCCCGGTATCTCTGCATCGGACTCCATCAGCTGCTTGTCCAGCTCCACGCATTTCTTTTCCACCCTCACTAGCCCTTCGTAGACGCCCCGAACCTCATTGATCAACTGTTCTTCGGTAACCGGAATGGTCTCAGGCTGTCTAAACATTCCTTGATACTCCGTCCCCGTATTCGATGCCAGCTTGAGAGTCGGTTGCTCGCCCAATGGCTGATGCTCCAGTTTTTGCGGCAGGTCGTCAAGCTGCATAGTACCACCGCCCCCGAGCTTCTCATCGACCGGTCTCGGAGGCGCATTGGGATCCGAATGAACCCTTTGAAGCTCTGGCCGTGCGCTCGCATCACCATTTGAGTAGGTAGGTTCTTTTGCTAACGAGAAACTGGTGGCGATAGGTTTCTCCGATGCCAATTCACTCACATCCGCGTAGTTGGCTAATTGCTGAGAGGTAGATAGTCGATGACTCCTCAACATGCGAGGGCTTTCCCCGCGGCGGAACTTTTCAGTGCGTGATATACTCCCACGAGAGTATTTTGACACGCGCGCACCTTGGCTACTAACAGTATCCAAGGTACAGTCATCGGCTAAAACACCAGATGTTGGCCGGCCACTTGATAACGGTGGGCTAGCCGATGAATAAATGCGATCGGCCATTGAAAGCCCCGAGAAATATTGTCCAGCGTACAAGGTCCCTTTGGAACACCTGGGTGAGGGTTAGGCGAATAATAAGTAGCGCAAGGGTGGGACATACCTGGGTGACAGACAAGGGAGTTTGGCCGAAGATTTGGAGGCCTGAAGTTCAACTAACGGTGAAGAGCATATGCATGAGCGCCGATTACATGGGGGAAGAGGGAAGACCCAGGTGTATTTATTTGGTTATTTAACTATAAAGGCAACTAACTAGGAGGCTATAGTGAGGTAACCCGCAAGGATCGTGCTCCACCTTTAGTCGGTTGCCTTGCACATGGCTTTACCCGGGTTAAGTACTACATCTTTCTAGAAGACAAAATATCCTGAGCATTTCATCCGTAAAACATCAGAAAGCACGGGGAGGCTGAAGACTACATTAATTCAATTACCCCACTTGATATAGAAGTTTGCCTCACTACCCCAAAACATTGGGGGCTGGGAAGACCCAGGTGTATGGTCTTAGACTTCATTGTTAACTCCGGTCCTTGGGAATAAATACAACACTTTTGAAGACTTCATGAGGTGCCCAACCCAAAAATCTCCATGAGCTAGCATCATGAGTTATTTCTTTTTCTGCCCTTGCATCGATCTGGCCACCAATCTACTCATCCCAAGTCACCGCTTCTCCGGGCGGGCCTCATGTCTACACCGATACTCGCTACTTGGCGCGAGCATTGACCACAAATCAAAGAGCTCGATTTGAAACGGTGATTCTAAACCCGGGTAGCCCCTGGACAACGTATCCGCATTCTCCCGTTCATGTTCATCCCGCCCCCATTCGGATACCCGCTTCGGGGACCTCATTTCGGGCTTGTGGTTATGTTTAGCGCTGCGAGCAATGGGCTGTTTAAGCCAGGTGGAGCTGCCCGAATGTCCACAGACCATCTGAGCGGGACCCAAAGTCTGCTGCATCTGATGCCGTCATGCGGAGTTCCCAGCGCCTTGGCGACCAGAACCCCAGTGCTAGGGCACCACATGGCGCTGGGAAGCAGATGCAAGGGCACGTTTTCGGAGTTCCGAAAATGTAATGGCCTTGGCCTTTTCCTACACTACTGGCCCTCGATATTCAGCCTCATATGGCATTGGTAAGACATTGATGATTTCAGCTCGTATTGTTTCCCTCTTTTTGAGTGGATGGTCCGAGTCCCCAGTAGGCTAATCATCCAGCGACACCTGCGATTTCCTTGCGAAAGCCGAGGTGTAGCACAGACCATGGATACAACAAAATCATCCTAGAGCAAGACAATAGATTGCCCGGAGAGTAAATATCTTAGTATTACACGATGCTCAGTCTGCCGCACTCACCGATTGAGAACGAGAAATATAGACATCCTTAACTGCGGGCGCATGGTGCATTAAGCTAACATTGGTTTGCAAGAGCATAGAATCCGCTGACAAAGCTTCAAAGTGTTTGAGATCCAAGGTGAAACAATGCAGACCAACAGACTATGACTACTCTATATGCATCACTGATATAATGTTTCAGTCAAATGCATGTCAACTAGCGTGTATCACATCCCTGGACTGCTACAGCATGTATTTCTCGGCTGGTTCGCACACTAAGATAAGGCAACCAGAGCACAACCCCTTCCGATTGCAATACATCAAACCCCGTCAATCTTAGACGCAAATAATGCCACAGTAAGGAGCAGGAATGGCTGGGAAAGACAGCTAATTTCAAACAGGGATTATTTGCACCCGGGTGAAGTGATCAGATATCGGGTGATTCACTAGATAAAATCTGGGTGTAGATCGCCGAGGGGTTTTAAAGGGAAACAGGGAAGGAAGCTTCACCCGGGTGATTCTATACAGTATCCCTGCATGAATGGAACTGGATAAATCGAATTTGATTGGTTTATTGTTCAATGAAATGTTTGATTGGATGTTAATTTATAGGCTACGGCATTGAAGCTCATCCAACTAGTACTGTACATACTATTTCCTCTACATGCCCGCGAAGCTACGTACAGCAGAAAATCAGTTTTTATTCATCTAACTATTATAACTAGTTAGACTGGGGGAGATAGCAGTCTCCAAGTACTGTCCAGGGAATCGAACCCATTGCTAGCCGCTCCGCAGCCCGCGAAGCTATGTAGTCCAGTGGGGACTCGATCACCACCATTGCGAAGACGTCATACGGCATCAACCACACCACTCAAGCCCAACGCATCACGAAGAAAACAAAAGGCAATACAAAAAAAGAGGCATTACGGCATTCTTACCGCCTCACATCAATATTCCATCTCCACAAATCCATGCTCTCCAGACTGCAGCAAACCACGCGGCAGGTCAAACTCGCACCCGGGCGCCTGGCACAAACAACATCCAGACTCGCCCAAGCCACAATGTCAACCTTTACAATCCCAGGGACCGACACACGCGTCAACAGCACACCAGATCTGTCCTCCGACGACTTGCTATCCTTCCCCGCATTCAAGATCTGGATTGAAACGCTACAGAAGTCCCTGAGGACCCAGCAGAACCCAACGCATGAGTTCCACAATGACCCGTATAAGCTGCGTAGCATTGAAATCCAGTCCATTGACCGCTTCAAAGGTGGGCGGCTCGGGTTTATCAAGATGAAAGCTGACGTGTCGAATGGGAACGGGGAGACATTGCCTGGAAGTGTCTTTTTACGAGGTGGTAGTGTTGGCATGCTTGTAGGTTCCCAATTTAATGGGACTTCCTTGTTACTGACTGTTTCGCAGCTTATACTTCAACCGGATGATATTCCTGCCAACCAGGAAAGGGGAAAGAGGGTCATCCTCACCATCCAGCCTCGAATCCCAGCCGGGACGTTGGCATTTGCTGAAATCCCGGCTGGAATGCTAGATGATAGTGGAAGTTTTGCTGGGGGTGCGGCCAAGGAGATCGAAGAGGAGACCGGGTTGTCTATTCAGCAGGGCGAGTTGATTGATATGACTTCTTTGGCTCTGCAATCTGCTCAAGAGGACGGGGAGTTGCAGAAAGCGGTGTATCCGTCTGCTGGAGGGAGTGATGAGTTTATACCGCTGTTCTTGTGTCAGAAGCGGATGCCGAGGAAGGAAATTGAAGAGTTACAGGGGAAATTGACCGGACTGCGTGAGCATGGGGAGAAGATTACGTTGAAGATAGTTCCATTGGAGGATCTGTGGAAAGAGGGATTGAGAGATGGGAAGACGCTGGCAGCGTGGGCTCTCTACAAGGGACTTCAGCAGGAAGGGAAGATTCAGTTCTGAAGAAAAACACCGCGGTTTAGCCATTCTAGCATACTTATCGCAGTATTGAGTCTCGATAGCTAGTTGCATCATCTACATCCATTTACCTCACAGCTTCCACTTTTTCGCCAGCTCAATCCCCTCGGCGAGTGTACCAACCCGAGCATCAATAGCATAGCCCTCTGCCTCAAGCTTCTTCATTTCCTCAAACAGCGAAGCCAGTGGAACAGAGAAGCATTCAATGAATTCATTGTCTTCCAGTTCAGGCTTGGGATTCTGGTTTTCAGGGAGTGACATGTCCACGCGCACATGAACCATGTTCAAATTGGTATTGCACATACCCGGGTCTGGAGATAAGTTAGTTAATCGGGAGTCACCAATCGATTAACTCAAGTCTTACCGTTGAACATCACTGGACTGGTCTGGACCGCCACACCCACGTAACCAGTCTCCTCCTTGAGCTCACGCACAGCACATTGCTCCACAGTCTCACCAGCATCGATAAGGCCGGCAGGGACCTCAATGACAACTTGATCAATTGGGGGCCGATATTGCTTTTGCAGTAGCAGTTCAGGCCCCGTGGACTTGTTGAGGATCGTGCATATCCCTACTCCATCGATGGGGCAGTTGGCCGGCCGAGTCTGTTGAGATCGAGTTAGCCAAGGGTCCAAACAGATCTGCAAGCTGCTGCAGCCACCCAAATTGGCAGTTGACAGGAAGCATGTGGTATGAAATAGCTGATGACTCCCAAGGCGGCCAATGATGGTGGTGCGTATTAGTCCACCAATACGAACCAGCCCTGCGAGCTTGTAGAAGTAGACATGGTCAACTTCCAGCTGAAGCATCTGGAAGACCAACTAGATCATGGGGTAGGCCCTGACAGGGGTTCCAAAGCTACTCCAGACGCAGTGTAACGAGATGATAAAAGACCCAAAGTGAGATAGGGCAACACCTTACCGTACGCTCCGCAGATTCCCAGGTGCGCTCCACGCCCAGGGGATCGGTGTAGGTGGTCTTCACCAACCGTGTCCAGCGGGCCTCGGATGATTCCTGAATTTGAAGCGTGGTCAGACAAGCATAAGATAGGATGATGTAGAGGCCGTTGCTGGTAATTGCTTTTGCGATGGTTCGCTGCCTTCTTTTCATGGCACCCTATGAAACACAAAGGGAAAGGTGTGGCGTACCAGGGGTCCTTTTGAAATGTGTTTGGATTTGGCCTGAGTGGGTGCTGACATATTTGTGGTAAGGAGGTTGAGCAATTCAAGTCAATCAATTCAGTAGGCTGAGATGTAGTCAACATCGGGCTAAGTTAATCCCGATGTTGAGCTGAAGAGATGGTGGGGCTGCCCCCCATCTCATCACTTTCATACTCCAAATTACTACATCGTATTTCCACTCT
Source organism: Penicillium sp. DT28 (assembly GCA_036712075.1). Taxonomy (NCBI): domain Eukaryota; kingdom Fungi; phylum Ascomycota; class Eurotiomycetes; order Eurotiales; family Aspergillaceae; genus Penicillium; species Penicillium sp. DT28. The sequence goes on along the minus strand of JAZHLO010000003.1, from coordinate 1,380,641 downwards.
CAGAACCCAATTAGAATGTGTACGTTGTTTATGATGGATGTTGAAGACCGAGGCTCCAGACTTTGTTTTCGGTGAATATGCTCAAAAGGAAGAAATACTCGGACAAGGCAAGATATCACACAGTCGGTATCTCATTTCTTGAAAACCTGTCTATGCGCGACTATTGAAAGATACATTAATGCATAGGATCAAGAAACAATGGGCAGCAAACTCGCAGCCACTCAGACAACCCCAGCCACTTTCGCAATTGCGGTTGAACGACGCCTACTCAGCGGTAGGAATATTGGTGAGAAATATCAAGGTTCATCTGACATGAACGGGTGTCGCAAAAAGAAAAAAGAAAACAGACCCAAATAAGAGTTCCGAAACGGCCATTCGCTTGCTATCATGACATCGTGCAGGCGTGAAAAAGAAAAGGACAGAATGATATCAGAGGCTGGACTGAGGGGCCTCACCTTCCGCTCCGTTCTCGATAAACTCCAGGCACTTCTCAAATTCGGACCAGTGGGTCATGACTACCTTGGAACCGAGCTCCATCAGGGTTTTTCCCATCTCCTTCTGCTTGTCACCGCCGTAGCTGCCAGTGTAGGCAATGACGGGAATACCGGCGCGAATGGCGGAGAGTGCGCCAGACTTGCTGTCCTCCACGGCCACACTCTCAGCGGCAGTCTTCTTGACGTAGTTCAGAGCATGGAGGTAAATAGCCGGGTCGGGCTTAGAAGTGGGCTTCTCCAGCGAGGTAGCAGCACTGAAGATTTTGTCGTGGTCAAAGAATTTGTCCTGGTCGACCTTGATGATCGAGGCACGCACGCGACGCAGAGCTGAGGATGAAACGACTGCCATGCCGTACTTCTTCGAGTCGTAGAGTTTCTGCAAGACCTCGGTGGCGCCCTCGCACGGCCGAGCCTTGGCTTCCAGCTTGGCAATAACCATGTCCTCCTCCCTCTTGACATACTCCTCGAGCTCAGCCTGGTCCAATTCGAACTTGTAGATCGCCTGCAGTGAGATCATCATGCCACGGAAGTTCTGGCCGACAAAGTCCTTGATGAGCTGTTCGCCAGTGTAGCGATCAGGAATGCCTTGCTTCTCTAGGATCTCGTTGGCCAAGTCGGCGCATGCCTCGAAGGCCAGCTCCTCCGAGAGGACAAGAGTGTTGTCGCAGTCGAAGAGGAGTTCAGTGATCTGCAGAACGGTTAGCATCGGTAGGTCTGAGAGCCATGAGGGGCATCAGCTGACCTTAGGCATGGTGAAGAGAGGAAAATTAGTCTCGTTGATCTGGTGTGTGTGATTGAGAGGAAACAGGCAATGCGCCGGTGTAGTGTAATCTAGATGTGGAGGTGTGTTGAAAAGGAAAGGAGGAAAGGAGGAAAAGTGTGGTGAGAGGAGAGAAGTAAGAGAAGGAACGAGGCAATTGACCGGAGACGGGTACGGGAAGAAAAGAGGCACTTATAGGACAGGAACCCGGTCTACGGAAAGTAGGAACGCAATGACGCTGCTACAATGAGATTCTCCGGGCAGTTGCGGGTCTGCGGGACTTGAGGTCATTACGACTGTACTGGTACTTTCCATGGCATACAACTTAAGCTGTGGATGCAAGTACCAGTACCCACTTGACTGCCAATCACTGCCCGCAAATCAACGAGTCAGCAATCTCCAGCTTGGGTGCTTTGCACTTATGGAAAGTCGTAGAACGTAGGGTTTCACAGCCCTGAGTGCTACATGATTCGAAATGGACGTATATGTCTGCTTTCTTTCCCCTCATGCTAAAACATCCACGGACCCCTGCTTAGTATCTTTAGCACTACTCCGTAAAGGGTCCGAACTCGTGATAGTTCACAACTAGATGCAAGAGCGGATACCTGTTCCACGGAGTAAGGGCCTCGGTACACTATAGTAATAGCTTCTCATCCCAAGTTTGTGCTAAAACTCATGACCTTAATGCACTCCTACGAAGTATAGACCAAAAGGCTTTCTGTTTATTGACTTCCCCTCACTATTACTCCTATATCAACTTTCTATGTTCTACCCCGCCATTCTATTCCATCTATGATCTCCCTTGATCAATTCAATTGGTCGACGAAAAGGCCGATTTGGGCTTGCACTGCATGTCTCCACTCTGCGAAACACCGTCAAGCTGATTGGCCCGCGCATTTGACATTTTCGCGTTCCTCGTATCTTATTGTTAGATCAACACATGCCTCTCCTACAGCAACGGTCATTCGACTTAGTACTGCATGATTGATAAACTGGGTCGATTCAGGGATAATTCGGTACTACCTCAGTGTACGACAAGCTAAAGTTGGCGGCCCGTTCCAACATGGGGTCGGGCAACTTTCCGACCCTAGACGCACTTCTTTTCCCGTCGGCTCAACAGTCCGTCTCACAGACGCTGTCTTCCCTACGTCGCTCTGCTCTGTCGGTTTCCAACCGGCTTCAATCCATTGAGACGGATGCGAACTTTGTGCAAGAGGTCGCAGACCACTATGATTTACCACTTGTTGCCAATGAACGCTGTGGCAGCTGGTATATCTCGCCCGATGCCAAGGCGGGCAGCGCCTATTTCAAGAGTACGGACGGCCACGCCGGTCAATGGGACTTTAGCTTTCGTAGGCTGAACCTGCAGCTTCTCTCGCTGGCTAGGGAACACGGAGGGTTAGTCTAGCATCCCATTTGAGATGTTCACGATGTTCGATCTTCTCGTTGCCTTCCTTTCACGGTCCTTTATTTGGGCCCTGATTGAGCCGGGTGATGAGGTCTTGCATGAAATGACCCAAACTAACTAGCTTCATCCTCACTCTATAGATGTGTAATAGTCGATTCGACTCGCCGGGGCAAATGTATGTTTCAAATCGGGGAACGCACACCTGTCATGGTGTACCACGGCTGACATTAAAGTCTGCAGTGATGCCAGACGCCCTCTCAAAGACAATTCCTATATGGTGTGCTGTGATCAACCGAGCTCTGTTCCCAGCAGAAGCAGCCTTTCATCCCGTGCAACTACCGCCCAACTTCCTTGGCGAGTCTGAGGAGTCGCAAATCGAAAACCGTATCGATGGCTTTGTCTCCTCGCTCAAGGTAAGATCCCTGCATATAACTCAGCAGGGTTTCCCATCGACTCTCTTGTTCATCCGAGACTGATATTACCACATCAGGGCCTCAAACTCGACCTGGACCAACTACGACAACAACTTGGGAAGCCGATTCGTGTTGCATGGGCCAATCGCGAGTATTTCCATCCAACGGATCTGCATAGGAGTGATGCCTATATTCTCTTTGTCCTATGCTCCGCCTCGAAACGTGTCCATGGCGCTGAGATGTCTCAAGGTGGATACATCCAAGGTGCTGGTGATGACAGCGAGGGCTGGGCTCACGGGCTGACGCCCCCGGTCTTTTGGGCAAATCAGACCCTCTTGAAGCAAACCCCCGAAGAAGATCTTCCGGATCTTATTTCTAAGTTGGTGAAGGAATACCAGCAGCAGAGTGCTGGACAGACCGCAACTCTCGTTTCCCCAACTAGGAACCTGTTCATCGGCCAAACGAGTGCCCTGAATTACAGCGGTCAGTATGATCTAGTGATCGACTGCAATGGGAGTCCCGCTTCCGCAGAAGGAAATAAAAAGCGCCTAAACCTGGGATGTGCGTCAGCGAAGCTGGGCAGTCGTGACCTACGCAAGTCTCTCGAAAAAGTGCAAGAGTTCGTCAGGGCGCAATTCGAAGCCGATCCGTCGCGCTCGCTACTGGTGACCTGCGATACGGGCAAAGACCTGTCGGCAGGAGCATTGCTGGCTATTCTTTGCTTGTTTTACAAGGACGACGGTAAATATGCTATGCTCCCAGAAATCTCTGGTTAAATTCAGACGCTAGATGGGATGGGGAATCTTAAAAGAACAAGACTAACGCTAGTCGTCCAGGAACCTTCGGCTCGCAGAGCAAGAACCCAATCAGCAAGCAATTCATCCGCCAGCGTCTCGCGTGGATTGTCTCGTCCAAGCATGACGTAAATCCGTCCCGCTCGACACTTCAATCAGTGAATGCCTTCTTGATGTCTTGATACTGGTCATAGCTGCATTCTGTGCCACCTGGTTTTGTCTGATAAGCACCGCGGTCCTGAAGAGACACACTGCGTGGAGCTTATTCGTTGGCGACGGCCTCCACGATAGCTCCTGCGGCTCCTTGGTCGAGTGAATCCAAGAGGTCCATATCCTCCGTGCTGATATCGAAGCCGAAGACGTTCGCATTATCCGCAATGCGCTCCGGGGTGTCGCTCTTGGGCAGTGGCACCCATCCCTTTTGCAGCGAGTATCGGATCAACACCTGCTGCGTCGTATGGCCGTACTTCTGGGCAACCTCGACGAGCGTGGGATCGTTGGCCTTGTAGTTACGGACAATAGGAGAATAGGCCTCGACGAGAATTCCGTGCTGCTTGCAGTATGCCTCGATCCTTCGCTGCTGGCACCATGGGTGGAGCTGTGTGTTGAGCATCGCGGGTTAGTCACAAGAACAAATGAACAAAAACCCAAGGAATTGAAAAGAAACAAACCTCAAGCTGGTTCGCATGCGGCGGCCAAACCTTGGCATACGCCTTCATCTCCTCGATATGCTGCACACCGTAGTTGCTCACTCCAATACTTTTGGCCTTGCCCTCTTCATATAGCTTCTCCAACGCCTGCCACAGCTGCTTCCGGCCGGTGGGACCGGAGCTCGAGCTATGGATCAAGAACAGATCAACGTAGCCATCAGGTCCACTAATCTTCTCCACGCTCTCCAGCAGCTTGGCGTAGGTCGCTTCGAGGGAGCCGGCGGGGCTGAGGATCTTGGAGGTAACGAAGACCTGGTCGCGGGGTAGACCGCTAGTGCGCAGGGCCTCGCCAACCTCGCTTTCATTGCCGTAGAACTGCGCGGTATCGATGTGGCGATATCCTACTTCCAGAGCCTTGAGGCACGACTGAACGCATTGGCCTGGAGGGGATCGGTACACGCCGAAGCCGAGGCGCGGAATGCGCTCGCCGCGATTGGGAAATGGGATGAGATCGGTAATCTTGTAGGACATGATGCTGAAGAGGGTATCAGAGAATAAAAGGATTCACGGAGGTTTGCAGGTGAGAGAGGTTGAGAGATGTTCTTAAGAGTGAGTCAAGTTCAAGTTCTCACAGTTGAAGGCCCCGCTCTTAGCCGGACCCAATGGAATGATATCATCTGCACTCACTTTGGATACCCGTAGTTATACCATGGCGTGCTCGGAGATTTCTATACTTTGACATTGTCAGATCACGCCATTGCTTGTCTTGAATTCTTTCAGTATCCACTCTCGAGTCACTACTTAGGCATACCTAGGTAGGACATCCGATTGACTCATAAGGACCTCGGTTGCTACATTGTAGTCCTCAAGCAGTACTACCTAACTAGTTAACTAGTTAATTCACCAAGCTACTACTAAGTTAACTTAAGAAGAATACCTAAATCAAACCATATAGGATTAGCAACTGATCACGATGCTAGGATCTAAAAATATAACCAGGCTAACCATCAAGGGATACCCGGATACCCGCATGGCAGGGATGGACATCTGCACTTGACTTCTATCAACTATCAACTTTGGGCCTCCCTTCCGATTCTGTGATACTCAAGAAAACTTCAACTTTGATAACAATCGAATATACGGTTGCCAGGGTGACTCGGAACGGGAGTAACACCCCGCCCCTAATTGATCGTGATCGACTTGAATTCATTGGCGAACCATCTTTCCTTTATGTTCTATCACTCTCGAAATTAAGCGCTGATCCTCCACCTTTTGTTCCCACACTGAAACCCTGATCTTTGATTCCTCCCCTTTGCCAATCGGCCCTAGGCCCTGGATGCCTAACTTGTCAAGATGTTGACGGTCGAGAAGCAGTGGATTAATGTGCAGCAGAAGACCTTCACTAAATGGTCCGTTCTCTCCTGCCCCTCCTGTCACTGCCACTAACCGAGTCACCCCTCTCTAGGCTAAACGATAAGCTGAAGGCGCGCACCTTGTTCATCGCGGACTTGGTCACTGATCTCTCTGACGGCGTATGTTGTTTCCATTTCCCCCCGCAATTCGCCCCAAATGTAAGCTTCCCACCGAGTCTGATTGCTGATCGTCATTGCTTTCACTAGGTTATCCTCATCCATTTACTCGAGATCCTTGGCGGAGAGTCCCTCGGGCGATATGCGTCGAAGCCCAAGCTGCGGGTGCAGAAATTCGAAAATGTCAACAAAAGTTTGGATTTTATTAAAGGAAGGAGGATTCAGATGACCAACATCGGAGCGGAGGATATCGTCGATGGCAACCGCAAGATTATCCTGGGTCTGATCTGGACCCTCATTCTCCGGTTCACAATCAGCGACATCAATGAAGAGGGCATGACCGCAAAGGAGGGTCTGCTGCTGTGGTGTCAACGCAAGACGGCCTGCTACGAGGATGTGGAGGTCCGCGATTTTTCAACCAGCTGGAACAACGGTCTGGCTTTTTGCGCCCTGCTCGACATCCATCGACCCGACCTGATCGACTACGATTCTTTGGATAAGAATGACCACCGCGGTAACATGGAGCTTGCATTCGAAATTGCGTCGAACGAGATCGGCATTCCCGACTTGCTCGATGTGGACGATGTGTGTGATGTGCCGCGTCCCGACGAGCGTTCCTTGATGACCTATATCGCCTACTGGTTCCACGCCTTTTCGCAGCTGGAGAGGGTCGAAAATGCCGGTCGCCGCGTAGAGAAGTTCGTGAACAATATGCACGGTGCATGGGACATGCAAAGCGGGTATGAGCGCCGAATGCGGGAGCTGCTCCGGTTGATTCGGGCTCAGCGCGATGCATGGAAGAATGCCTCATTTGAGGGCACCTACAAAGACGTCAAAGAACAGGCGCACCAGTTCTCGCTGTATAAACGGAACGAAAAGCGACAGTGGGTGGCCGAAAAATCGGATCTGGCGGCTCTGCTGGGCAATATCAAAACGAAGCTGGGTACCTACCGGCTACGCCCCTACGAGCCACCGACAGAAGTGAGCCTGGAGACTTGCGATCAAGAATGGGAGTGCCTGACACGAGATGAACATCAGCGCAGTCAGCTCATCAACGAAACGATTCGCGATATCAAGAACTCTTTGCGCCGTTCGTTTGCTGACAAGGCAAATGACTTTGCGCTCACACTCAAGACCCTATCATTAGCGATTTCTGGGCTGGATGGGGACGTTGAAGACCAACTGGAGCATGTCAAGAAGTTGAATGATAACCTGCCCCCACTCGACGCATTCCTCGACACCATCGCTGAACTAGACGAGCAGTGTGCAGAGGCCAACATCGAGGAGAACGATTTCACCACCTTCACTCTCGACGAGCTCTCGTACGAGCTGAGCCTGACAAAATCCAGCATCTCGAAGAAGCTGGCCTTCTTGGAGAACCAGATGGTGGCTCGCAACATGACCAATTTGACCCCCATTCAGCTGGAGGAATTCGAGTCCGTCTTCCGCCACTTCGATCGGGACTCGTCCAACACACTGCAAGAACTGGAATTCTCCGCAGCATTGGCTAGTCTGGGGCTGGTCTATGACGAAGAAGAGATGCATCAGGTCTATGTGGAAGTGTGTGGGCCCAAACGCCTGGCACAGAATGCTGGCGTCAGCTTCGAACAGTTTATTCGGTTTATGGTCAGTGTAACCGAGGACCAGAATACTGCAGAACAAGTCTATCAGAGTTTCAGGGAGGTTGCCGATGGCAAGGTATGCTCAAACTCAAACAATGTATCAGCGTTTTGTATACTGACAAGCCACAGCCATATGTCACAGAGATGGATCTCCGGCACTCGCTCATCCCTGATGAAGTCATTGAGCACTTGGTTAAGACCATGCCCCCGCATGAAGGCCCTGATATGCTGGAGGACCGAAACCTAGCCAAGTTCGACTACATCAGCTTTATGGAGAAAATGATCGAGGAGAACAAGAAGAATGGTCAGTGAAGTGATAGAGATGAGGTTCAGTTGTCCTTTGCACAGCGTCGCCGGTAATACAGGAGGGTCTGCTTTAGTTAGGTGTTGCCGTGATTTATGGGGTGGTGTCTTTCTGTTATTCTCTTTCCTGGCCCTTTCCCATATCCATCATGCATCCTGGGGTTGGTTCTTCCTCTTACCTTGTATTCTGATTTCTCTTCTGTGTGTAACAAGAAAGGATACCATAAGATTAAAGGGAAAAAAAAGAAGAAAATAACGAGTTTAGCTGAAAATATACCGTAGTCGCTTTACTCTTCTGGAGTCTGGATGTCATCACACGTGATCAGGCGTCCCAGATCGCGCATCCAAAGAGAGACAATCTTCTGTTTAGCTTCTGCTCATCCCTCTCCTCTACTCCATTCAATTTTTTGCGACACCTCAAAGGGTCGATCGCATTTCCTCACTCGCCATTACTCTCACTTCTTCCTTTTCTTTCCCCGCTCTCTCAGCACAGGTCCAAGATGGATCGTAGCTTGGACGAGATCATCGCCGAAGACACCGTAAGCCCCCAGCTTGCCTTTGCTCCAATGCCCGCAACGACTAACGAAAACCTCCCAATTACAGCGGGATAAGGGTCGTTCTTCAGGTGACCGTCCCTCTGGCGCACGGCGCAGCCATGGTCGTCGTCGCGGTGACCGTGATGGCGTTAGAAAGGTACTGCCCCGATTTCGGTCTCCAATCTCGCTCGATGCTGTTGTCGCATCAAAGAATGAATGAATCGCTGACATGTTTTACTCCTTTTTAGGTCCGCCCTCCTCTTCCTACATCGAATCCTCTTGCGTCGTGACAACCGTGGCGAGTCGTCTGAATGATCGGAACCTCGCTGACGATGAGGCTGTGGCGAACTTGCAACGCAATTGTCCTCACTGCCCTGACTTATAGCTAACCATTATACTTTTACGATACCAACAGTCCTATGCAAAGGATTCCGTGAACCTGAACCTGTGAATATCCCTTCGAGTTTGAGCTGGATTGATTTGGCAGGAGGCTGACGGAGTTTGTCTTTACCAGCGACTGGGTGCATGACAAGTTCGATGATGGTCGTGGCGGTATGTGGTTTTCAGTTCTTGGTATATGAGGACTTTTTTCTGACTGTTCTTGCAGCTCGTCCATCTCGTGGCTCTCGACAGTCCGGCCGTGCAGGCTCACCTGGCCGGTATGTGATGCATCTGCTCCATGCGCAAATATGCATTTTCTATGGCTTGTGTTCTAATTCATATAGTGCCTTGACCAAGGTTCGCGTGGAGAACCTTCACTACGATATCACCGAGAGCGATTTGGAGGTATGTTTCCTTACAATCAAGAACTCCACAGAATCTGACAGGTATTGTCTACTAGGACCTTTTCAGCCGAATCGGCCGTGTTCAAGAACTCTCCCTTGTTTATGACCGCGCTGGACGCTCCGAAGGCGTTGCCTTCGTCACATATGAACGACTGAGAGATGCACATGAATCCGTCCGCGAGTTCGACGGTGCTAACGCAAAGGGTCAACCCATTCGCCTCTCCCTTGTTCAAGGCCGCCGTGAGCGCGAAACTGGCACACTATTCGACCGTGTGGAACGCCCGCTGAGCCCTGAGAGCGAAACCGATGGAGACCGACGCCGCCGGGGAGGTGGAGGCCGCAACCGCCGCAGCGATATGACCAAACCTGCCCCTGATCACATTGACCGTTATGTTCCCGGTCAAGACGCAGCTCCTCGCAGTGGCCGACGTGGACGACGTGATCGTGACAACCGTCGCAATGCAGAGGGAGGCCGTCGCTCAAACGGCCGTCCCCGCAAGACACAGGAGGAGCTCGATCAGGAGATGGAGGATTACTGGGGCGGCAAGAATGATGTTCCCGAGGCCGCTGGAGAGCAGCCGGTCCAAGATGCACTAGTAGTTGCTGATGCTCCCGCCGCGCCCACCACCGTGGACAACGATATCGACATGATTGAGTGAACAGACTGTGACTACAACCGAGAGCCGGGGAAATAGCTCTGACGCTCACATTGCTCAAATTTCCGATTTTCATCCTTTCTCCCCTTCATTGCGGGTCTGAATCACTCTACTCTATGGCACGCGGAGGACGGAACTCCTGTAATTTTACTTGCATCATGAAATTTCCAATGGGCTATCTGGACCGTTTCCTTTTCTTCAATATCGAATCTGTGGCTTGACGAGTTTCAGTCTTGGATTCACAGCATGACATGTGACAAAAATATGGGTAAACATCTAACAAGATACGAAATAAAGTTTCATGGGATTGTGACCCAAGTTTGCTTATAGGTTCTCTTCTAGCGTGCCTAGTCAAGTAGAAAGTGATGGAGTATAAAGAATACAAGCGCCGTCACCGACCACCATAAAGATAAGGATAATAATAGCAAGACAGAACAAGGAAAACTTTCGATGCTGTACAGAGTGGGAATCCTAGTCCACTTTTACCGCCAGAGACCATATGGCTCCCGGCATGCTTTCCAAAACTTGATGGTGCCATCCTCACTGCCAGTTGCGTAGAGCTTGCCATCAGGAGAGAAGCTGACAGACCAGATGGGGCCATGGTGGCCCTTTTGCACTTCTGTAATCGAACATTAGCTTCCCTCTGTGGATGGCCATTCCAAGTGGTAACGTACCCAGCTCCTCATTGCTGTGCAGGTCATAAACTCGCGCCCAAGTATCATTTGCACTACCAGTGACCAACCGCCCCGAGTCGCTGTTTACAGCGGCGCTAGCAACATCGTAGCTGAAATCAACCTTTTTCAACAGTCGGCCCGGCTGCGTGCCATCGAAGAGGTAGACACTCTTCCCAGCAGCAACAGTCAGGATACCGGGGTCATTAGGTCGCAGAGCAAGAGTGTTCAACTCGCACGAGCCTATCGTACCGTCAACACCATACTCCAGGACCGGATGCCGCGAACGCAGATCCCACCACCGAATCTTGCGGTCCTCTGCAGCAGTCGTCACAACGTTGTAGTCCTGATTCCAGACGATGGACTTGATTGTGCCTCCGTGAACACCAGGCCCGATCTCGTAGCTCGTGACATCCCCGCCTGTGGGTGGTGGCGGCGGCGAGGAGCCATTGCTGCTACCGCCGCCACGGCTTAGATCAAAGATGCGGAGCTTCTTCTCCGCACCGCCTGTTGCCAGGACTTGCGGGTTACTCTGCATAGGGAAGGCGATAGCTCGCACGATGTGTGCGTGCTGCAGTGTGTGAAGACACTCGCCTGAGTAGGTGTCCCACACCTTGCTTCTTACGGTCAGATTGATTGATGCCTTGAGCATGTGAGATGTGGCTTACGCTGAGAAGTCTGCAGCTGCCGTGGCTGCGATGGCGGCATCGGCCGAGAGCCGGGATTGCCAGACAGCACCTTTGTGGCCAAGGAATGTGCCAATCCTGTTCCGTGGTGTCAATTACTGTACTAGAGCAATTCCAAGGCGAGCCTGACATACCAGTCACCAGTGATGCCATCACGGAGCATAGGATTGTTGTCTGATCAAGACAGTTAGTTCCATATGCACTAACACATGGCTTTCTTCCGAAAGATACCTTTGCATGCTGAAATAATGTAGTATTGGTCGTCCTCGATATTTGAGGAGAAACTCAAGTGAGTCACGGGTCGAGAATGGCCGTGACAAGTCAGAGGGACAACCTTGGGGATATCTGCTGGTGATTAACACAACCATGACCAGAAATAGCTGCACAACTCACCAGCGACCATGATGGTTGCAGAAGATATTCGAATGAACGAGTAGTGAAAGAGAGAAATAGAGACCCGGAAGTCTTCAAGAACCCACTACGGACACCACAATAGAGCGGCGTGGAAAATGTAAAGCCCGCGGTCTGAAAAAAAAGAGAAAGGAGATTCGTCAGGGTCGTCAAGTCATCAAGATCTTGTACAGAAGGACTGTGGCACGACAGTCCGCTCCAGGTGATATCGATGGAACTGATCGTGGAATTGATTTGATGAAAGTGAATATTAACGGGATCATCGCAGCCACGATGCTGAGGTAAGCACACTAGCCCGATGGGGCTTAGACTATTCTTAAAGAGCTAGTCCCAATCGGGACTCTTTAGTCGCGGCCCGACAAGTTAGCTATACGTACAGTCAGTTTCGAACTCGTGCTATTAGGGAAAATAAAAAAAATAGGCTATCCGCGGCCAACCCGATGCACACACACTTATTCCAATTTGACCAAATGTCCCAGAGGACATCAAGAATTGTCCTAAAATAAATAATAAGCGACGTATGTAGTAGTATCTCTCCGCCTCCAAGACTTCCAAGATCATGTCGTGCGACTTGTAGCAAGTTTCTTCTCCTAATTAGTTGTTTGTACTCTCTCTTTAGCTCAGTATTTCTCTCGTATCTTCTGCAGAAGTATAGCAGACGTTCTGAAGATAGAACTGATTCAAGAAGCAGATTCGTCATACATAGCTCTACCGCCCACGTGATATGGTGAGCGGCGGGGACCCCAGGAACGACCAAAGGACAACAACTCCCAGAAGTGACCTCATTGATCGATCAGTCATACGGTATCCTTGCCGTTTCTACCTTTTACTTCCTTCATCTCGATCTCCAAGTTGTATGTATGCCTGATTTCAAGATCTCCGCATCCCTCGAAGGCCACGGCGATGATGTAAGGCTCCCGCTCTCCGCTGTCTCTACAAGACACCTTTCTTTTGGCATTCGATCAAGCTCGCTGACCTCAGATCTTCATTCCAGGTGCGCGCTGTGGCCTTCCCCAACCCCAATGCTGCTCTGTCAGCCTCACGCGATGCAACAGTACGGCTCTGGAAGCTCGTCTCGACCCCACCCCCTCCTACGACTATACGATCACTGCACATGGCCAGGCTTTCATCAACAGTTTAGCTTACCTCCCACCTACAGCAGAGTACCCGGAAGGCCTTGTTTTGTCTGGTGGACAGGATACCATCATCGAAGCTCGGCAGCCCGGGAAAGGGTCGGATGACAATGCGGATGCTATGCTCCTGGGGCATGCCCACAACGTCTGTGCTCTGGATGTCTCACCCGATAGCGGATGGATTGTCAGTGGTAGCTGGGACTCGACAGCTCGAATCTGGAAAGTTGGCAAGTGGGAGGCCGATGTGGTGTTGGATGGTCATGAAGGAAGCGTCTGGGCTGTGCTGGCCTACGATAAGGACACCGTTATCACCGGTACGTTGACTCTTTCTTATGACTGGTTATGACTGCCATAAAGAGAACACTATACTGACATTGTCATAGGCTGCGCTGACAAGATGATTCGCATATTCAATACCTCCGGAAAGCTCCTCGCCAGTATACAGAATTCCAATGACGTCGTGCGAGCCCTCTGCAGGGTCCCTACATCAAACCCAACAGGAGCGCAGTTCGCATCCGCTAGCAACGACGGCATCATTCGACTCTATACTCTCCAGGGTGAGCTTATCGCCTCTCTCCATGGCCATGAGAGCTTCGTCTATTCCCTGGCCGCGCTGCCTTCCGGTGAGCTAGTGAGTTCCGGCGAGGACCGAACAGTCCGGGTGTGGAACGGCACTCAGTGTGTTCAGACCATCACGCATCCTGCTATCTCCGTCTGGAGTGTTGCTGCGTGCAGCGAAACCGGTGACATAATTACGGGAGCCAGTGATCGCATTGCTCGTATCTTCAGCCGAAGTCCAGAGCGACATGCGGCCCCAGAGGTTATTGAGTTGTTCGACCGGGCTGTTAAGGAATCGGCAATTCCTGCGCAGCAAGTTGGAAATATCAATAAAGAGCAGCTGCCCGGTCCAGAGTTCCTCAAGCAAAGATCAGGCACAAAGGAGGGTCAGATCCAGATGATAAACGAGCCGGATGGCAGTGTCACAGCCCACACTTGGTCAGCAGCAACACAGGAATGGATTGCAGTTGGTACAGTAGTGGACTCGGCAGGAAGCAGTGGGCGCAAAACGGAATATCTGGGTCAAGACTATGATTATGTTTTCGATGTTGATATCGAAGACGGCAAGCCTCCGCTCAAACTCCCATATAATCTCTCACAGAACCCTTACGAAGCGGCCACCAAGTTCATCGGTGACAATGAATTGCCGATGACCTACCTGGATCAGGTTGCAAACTTCATCACACAGAATACCCAGGGTGCGACCCTTGGCCAAGCTCAGGATTCGGCTCCCGGCTCGGATCCCTGGGGCTCTGATCGACGATACCGTCCCGGGGACGCTGCAGCAGCCGAAAGTTCTCAACCGTCTATCCCAGAAAGACCTCAAGTTCTGCCGCAGAAGAACTACCTTTCTATCCGCTCTGCAAATCTTAAAGCCGCCATGAAGAAGCTCGAGGAAATTAATGAGAGGCTTATCTCTGAAGGTGCAAAGGACAAGGCTTTGACCTCGTCGGAGGTACAAGATATCGTGGCTCTTTGTGGCAAGTTAGAATCTTCCCAGCAGCTTCCAGACTCTCCAGTGGTTGAATCTGGAGTGCCGTTGGTATTCAAGGTCGCGACAACATGGCCTAGTGCCAACAGGATCCCAGGACTGGATCTTCTTCGTCTGCTGGCTGCTGCCTCACCCTTCGCCGCGACCACGGAGTACGATGGTGATGACCTTGTGACAGGTCTTCTGGCCAGTGGGGTCTTTGACTCCCCATTCAATGTCAACAACGCGATGCTCTCCGTCCGGACCTTTGCCAACCTCTTCGAGACACGCGCTGGACGGACCCTAGCTATGAACACGTTCGACCACATACTGACTGGTGTGAGGTCCGCTCTGTCCAACAGCGGTGGTTCACCCAACCGCAATCTCACCATCGCTATTACCACACTGTACATCAACTTTGCCGTCTATCTCACCTCTGAAGGACGAGCATCTGCTCCTGAATCTGCCGAGCGAGGATTGGTACTCCTCGAAGAACTATCCAAGATTGTCGCAGGTGAAAAGGACTCAGAGGCAGTCTACCGAGGCCTCGTTGCATTGGGCACTTTGATCAAGTCTCTGGGAGCCGAGGTCACCAGCGCAGCCAAAGAAGTCTACGAGATTGAGAGCGTCCTCTCTCGTATCTCTGCCTCTGCGGTTGGAAAGGAGCCCCGTGTGAAGGGTGTCATTGGCGAGATTCGTGAATCTCTCTAAGTCTCGAGGCTACAGGTAACTTATTGTGAGGGCGCATAGATAGAACTTACGCTACTTCTTAACGACAACAATGCGGTATCCACTATCTCTCAATATTCCTCTGGTGGCATTTTGGTATCGTAAGAAACCCCCTAAAGCCTTCCCTCGGCATCAACACCCACCTCCATAACCTGATCGATTCCCGGATACGACGGACAGTCGAGTCCATATTTGTCCGTGATATCCTTCGACAAGAACCGGCCCCCAATGAAATGTCTTCCCTGATAGAATTTGACACACGGCTTAGGCGCCGTCAAGCTGATCAGTGCCGTAGGCATGAACTTTGCGCCAGGCCCCTCCTTCGGCGGTCCGCTCTGAATATCCCATGAGCTAGGTGCGTCGACGCTCAGCACGGGAACTGAGGAAGACTCGATTTGAGATACGATTTGACCGAATGGGTCGCGCAACGGCCCACCGAAGGAGAAGCCGAAGATAGCGTCGACGAGGAAGTCGGTGGATTTCAGAGCAGATGAGAAGTCCGTGACGAAGGGCACGGAAAGGTTCTGAAGCTGGGTTTTTAGGCGCTGATAGAGCTCATTCTTGCCTTCTTTGGGGTAATAGACAGATGGTGTGTAGCCGTACTGGGCGAGGTGTCGTGCTGCTACGAGACCGTCGCCGCCTGTAAAGCATTGTTAGATATGCTCGCACGGGTTAATTTTCCCGGGTGACGCCGTCTCATACCATTGTTTCCTGGTCCGCAGACAACAAGGACATTCTTTCCAGCGCTAAGCGGGTGGACTCTCCACACTGTTAAATCAACTATTAGCACAGTTGCAGTTGGGTTGGAGGGGTAGTAACTAACCGGCCTGGGAGACAGAGAGGCCGGCCAATTCCATCAGCTGGTCAAGGGACCATCCTCCCATGTCCATCAGGTCTTTGTCAAGGGCGGCGGCATCTTTGGCCGAAATTGCCTGGCAAGATTGGTCAGTAGAGCTCTGGCGATGATGTATCCATCAAGCATAAGCATACCTTGAGCGACATTTGTGTTATCTTACTGTAGCGACGAATAGAAGAGAACGGAAATTGTCTGTTAAAAGCCGAACGGAACATACAACCTTGGAGTGATTCAGGCACTATGGGAATGATGTGAAGAGCAAGGTAGCAAGATAGCAAGGTCCTAACTATACATCGCATTGCATCATAATCCACGCTAATCCGCATCGAGTGTTCTCGGAACAACTGTTCACCCGGACCTCCCTAACTTTTGCGGAGTTTTGGTCTTTCAAGCATCTGCGTCCATTTCGATCGCAAACACTACACATCCTCCGCCATGGTTCTTCGGATTCGACTGGCTCGCTTCGGCACCAAGCACAACCCCTTCTACAATATTGTGGTTGCGCAGGCTCGGTATGTTACCCGTCCCTGTTCGCACGACACCTTCATGCAATCCAATCCCGGATAGTGGATTTCGGAGGATTATGTGATGGATTTCTCAATGCGAAGAATTGTTGAAGCTAACCATCGCTCCTAGGTCTGCTCGCGGTGCGAAGCCCCTCGAGGTCATCGGCACCTTCAACCCCATCCCGAAGCGCCCGATCAACCTGTACGACGAGAACCCCAATGCTCGCCCATACAAGGAGATTGCTCTCGACCGGGCTCGTGCGAAGTACTGGCTCGGTGTTGGGGCGCAGCCTAGTGATCCGGTGTGGAAGCTTTTGAGTATGGTAAGTTGGGCGTGCCGATAGTCGTTGGGATAGAATGGACGGGAGAGGGCTTTGGCCTGAGCATCTTTATAGTCTGTCTTGGGCGAAATTATCGTTTTTTTCGGTCCGTCTTTGACTCGGTTGCTAACTTGGATTGGTTGCAGGCTGGTCTTATTGAGCAGAAGCCCGCTACTTATGAAAAGGCGTGATGCCGTCCTTGATTGAGACCGTCAAACCCGGTTCTTCCTCTCGTGTCTAGACACGATTCCCGTTTTATCTCTAAGGGGCTGTGTTCTACTTGATATACGGGCGGACCTTCGTACGATCAACACAGAAGAGACGGGCAACTTGGTCATGACGGTCTCCAACTTGTACTTTGTTTGATATCACTGGCATTTGCGGCGTTACTGAGTTGGGCTATTTTGGGATGGACCCCAAACCTCTATGTATATTATATGACCGATGCTAGGACCCTGCTACTTGAAAGCAATTCACAGCATGAAGTCTTACCCGATATGAACCTTGAACTGCCTGTGGAGCAAGTGTAGATCTTCTAAAACGAGTCCCGACACCTGATTCGGCTCTTGAGAAAGGAACGGATGTTTAGTGCCGAGTAGGCATCGTCAAGAGTGACGCGCCTATGACCGGCTCTCGCACCAGGCACCAAAAAAGACCAAAAAGCCCTATGCCACATCGAGTTCGTCGTCGTCCCCTTGTGGCCACGGACCAACCAGGCTCCAAGACCGACCCCGGACCGCGACTCGATAAGCCCTGGCCATTCCTACGGGTCAGCCAATCCGCAGGGGCACAACAGCTGCGCCTGTGGCAATTGGTCGGTCCTAAAGGATCGCCGGCTTTTGAGTTTGCAGATTCCACGGACGGAGGCTGACAGCGTGCTGTGTGCGACCTGTACGTTAATGAGTTCACTGGTGCCTGAGTCATATGTAGCATGGTTACTGATCGTCATGCCCGGCGCACGGATTTCAGGATGCCACAGGCTTTGACGGGACTTTTGGACTCCACAGGAGTTCTCATACATAGTTCTGATGGGATTTGATTTGGCAGGGGAGAGAGTGATGTAGTGCCTGGGTATAACATTGCGACTGATATTATATAGGGCAGATGTTTCATTCTTGACGGATCAGCTGCAAGCCCGTTAGATGGTACCGGTGAGATAATGGCGCTGTTCTTGAACTATACAGAAGTACCGAGGCTAGTGCTGTCTTAAGTTAAGGAGCAGGGTAGTAGCAAGGTGCAAGATAGCAGGGTAGCTACATACGCACATGGGTAGGATATTGCACAACTTCTAGAACCCGGACATCCATCCCCTGTGGAAGCAGATCACAGAGAACAGAAGCACAAGAAAACCGGGGCATTCCACGACAGTTCGGGACACGCACTTTGCCCACGTTCTGCAAGCGGCAGTTCCAAAGTGACTGTCCTGATGTATCGGTGTTACAGTACAGTGTAATTTACAGGAGGGTACCTTTATTCTATTGTGTTAACCCGAATAAAAGAAGTACCACACTCAGTCACATAGCAGTAACAAGTCGCGTCTACAGATCCATGGATCTGGCACCTGTGGGCTCCTTCGACCGTTCCGGACTCTTTTCTTTCCCCCCTTCTCCCCCTTCTCTTTCTTCCCCCTCCATCGCCTTTCCTCTCCTTTCCATCGTTCTTGCCTTTCCCCCCATCTTTGTCGCGCTGTTCGCCACTGTTTTTTCACTTCCGTCATCAATACCTATTTCACTCTCAGGAGTCCCCCCGACATATCTGTCGCAAATCCGATGAGGAGCGAACGTCCTTCCCAACACTACCCTCGATCGAATCGCTAATTTCGCCTTCGCCTCTTCGCGATTCGTCTCGCTTCTTCCATACCTGTCGCATCACTGCGCGCCGCGACTGCTCTGCGTGCGACGCCTTTTCTAGCATCGCGTATTCTCGCGTTTCTTTGGGTGGCTTTTCGTGTCGCGAATATCGATCTTTTCCCGTAAATCTTTATAAGGGATGAGCGGCAGCTCGAACCAGTCTACTCGAACGAGTCCAGGATCCTTTGGACAGCGCACCGAATCCGTTTCCTCTGGTTCCTCGCCAACCCAACTTCCTTCCCAGGCGTCCGCGACGACTCAGCATGCGATGTCGACCGACGTGTATAGCCCGAGTGTCTCGCAAGCGCCCACATCATTGACCCCCTCTTTCACCCACCCTTTCTCGCCTCTCGGTCCTTCTACCTCCTTCGACAGCGGTATGCGCCTCGGTGACGCCGACCGCAACTTCCAGGGCCTCAATGGTCTGGGACGCGCCGGCAGCAGTGGCGCAATTCTAATGCGCAAACTCCCGCGCAATACCAGCCGTGAAGCCCTCCGCAGCATGTTGCTTTTTGCCAAAGATTTCATCGATGCCGATTTCGTCAACTCCGATCACCCGGAAGACGACGGGTTTTTGAGCGCGATCGCGCGCTTCAATACGATCCCCGCTGCTGAAGAGGCACGCGCCCTTCTCGATGGGAAGCCCAACTCGAAGAACGACGCGAACATGGTTGTCGAGATGTACCCTGGTGCCGTGGGTTCCAATCTTGCGAACGCGCGTCGCAACACGATCGATCACACCGCGAGAGGTGGGTTGCTGGGCGGAGTCGCACCCAACGGCCCTCTATCGCGCCATTCATCCCGCTTCAATGGCACCTTCCAGAGCCTAGAGAGATTATCCGCCAACCCATCCGCTCAGGCCATCGGCGAAGGCTTACCTTCCGCGTCAGAGTCTGGCTCGCGCCTGCATAGCCTTTTTTCTCCACAATCTCCCATCGGCAATGGTGTTGGCGATCTCCCGCGAGTAACTGGCAAATCGATGATTGATGAAGATCCCGATGAGGAGACCGGAGAGTTGCTCAAGGATCCAGTGGGCTATGCGGAGAATGGTCATTCGATTTCAGCCCAGCGCCGCTCGACCAACCCCCAGATCCCGACCGGTCGTTTCTCCAATCTTTCTTTGGCAACGGCCATGTCTTCTCCCCCTTTGCCGAACTACGCCTCTGGCGGTCCCGGGCAACGCATGAGCGGTAGTGGACCTCAGTCAGCCTACCCTGGCAATCTGAATCAGGGCCATGGCTTCCCATACAGTAGCCAGCACACTCCTCGACACAGTCTTCCGGCTGCAAACCCCAATGATCTGAACCCCCTTGCAACACACTCTATGTGGGTAACCTGCCGCCGGATACGTCGGAGGAAGAGCTCAAGGCGCTCTTCTCTAAGCAGCGCGGCTACAAGCGACTCTGCTTCCGCAACAAGCAGAATGGACCCATGTGTTTTGTGGAGTTTGACGAGGTGGCCATGGCCAGCAAGGCACTTAATGAGCTTTACGGCTACAAATTGTCCAACAGTGTCAAGACCGGCATCCGCCTCAGTTTTTCGAAGAACCCGCTGGGGGTACGGTCTGGCCAGCCAGGTAGCATGAGCTCGGGCAGCATATCCGGACAAGGCGGCGTTCCTGGGGGCAGCAGCTTGAACGGGATGCACAATCACATGTTCTCCTCAGTAAGTGGTCCGCCTCCGGGCCTGGCGGCTCCTCCGGGTCTCGCTATGCCCATGCCTATCCGTAACGGCAGTGCTCCCATGCATGCTCCGGGCCATCCACACATGGTGAATAACGGCGCGTTCAACCATAACTCAGGTCTGGGGATTCGCACAAACGGGGTTAATCAAATGATGTCGCCGCCTCCGCCTCCCGGAGGCCCAGCTGGCAACAACGCGGGGCCCAACATGAACGGCTTCAATTCCTTTTACCCTGATTATATGATGGGTCGCTGAGGCCCCAAGCATTTTGAGATAATGTCCGGCATGTTTGATGAACGAACTAGGGTATTTGGCGCATTAGGGGGTTCCTTTCGTTTTGTGAGCTAGATCAGCATTCGGCGCCTGCATACCTCTCGGGAGTACTGATTCGGACTCTGCTTTATGTCTTCTGATTTATTGCCCTTATTGTGTTGCGGCTGCTTTTTGTCGTTGTCTTTTTTTCTTGTATTGCATGGGGACTCGGGCGCTCTTTCTCATTCCTATTTTTACTTTTCGCACCTTTGGGAGGATTGCATTTCAGGTCATTGTCAAGCTTGTATTCCTATTGTGGTCGGTCCACGGCGCTCGTACAGCGCTTGTGTCTCTACCATTTGCGTTCTTCATATCCCTCATACCCTTGTTGTTTTTTTGCTATCGTCTTGTCTGCTGATGCTCCCATTGCCCCATATATGCTCGGGTCATCGGGTATCCACCTTATTGAATCCACCTTATGAGGCTCGTCGTTACCTGTTCGGGATCTTTCCAGGTGGGGGATTTTTTTTCCTGTTTTCGATCGTGATTCCCCTTTACATCCACATGCTCAATTTTTGTGTTCTTTAATCATTGCATCTTCACACGAACCGGAAATGGATTTTGCTGTTATCGTCTCGCAATTCTCTGCCCGCTCTATGCGAGTACCAAAGAAGGTTTATTACCTGGCTTTCCGACTTCGTCTTTGACCTTTTTACCTCCTTTAATACCTTTTCCACTTCTTGCATAAGGTTGAGAATGCGCAGGCGTTTCGCGGCTTTCTTTTACATTGGAGAAAAAGAAGGCGTCCGGCGTCCGGGTTCTGGATTAAGCACACAACTCTTTCGCTCGCATTGCTTCTCTCGTCGAAGCTGCTTTGCATCGTCAACCTCATATCATCCCTCGTTTGTTGCTTCAGATCAGGGCTTGTGCAAAGTCCTGTAATGTTTCATGGTGCTATGGCTGTCTTTTTCGATTGGATAAGAGGAAATGAGAGTGCTTATTGGTTTACCATGTTGTCCTAATTGCCCCTTGTCTCGCTTGGGAGACTCGGTGCTGAGACTTGTTAATGGACTGATACGTTTGCTTTCCTGAAGAGTATTATTTAAGGGACTTTATCAATTCGGATGGCTTCTAGACAGCTTAAGCCTCATAGATTCCTAGACCGCGTAAGCAGAGAACCTTAAGCACAAAACCTAGATGAGTAATTCCCTCTCTAGCTAATATTAATATGGCGATTCGGAGCTAAACGTTGGCTCACGTCGATGCCTTGGACCGGGTAATTTGACGTGGTTGTCGACAACAAAGATCATCAAGGGAAGAAAGTTGGTTGTAGTTCCCAAGCTAGTATATCACGTGATGACACCTTGACCTTCCGCCGAAAAAGTTTCTTCCCCTGCCACAAACACAGACACCCGGACCCCAATCGCGAGGTCAATGGCCACTACCCCAGTTGACCCCTGATTAAACATCTCATCGCGATCCTCAATATATCTTATTCCCCAAATTCTTCGACTCCCCATCAAGATGGCGCCCCGGATAAGCCGGCGCGTGTCCACTGCCCTCCCCTATCTCACATCCTCCTCAGTTTCCTCCATCCCCTCTATATGCCGCTCATCACAATGCGTTTCTCGTCAATTTTCGGCCACGGCAGCTCCCCAGACCAAGCTCCGGCAGCAAATGTTCACATGGCTTGAGAATGAAGGCGCTGCTCTGAAGCACCATACTCCCGGTCAACCGAATTACTTGCCGAATGTCTTCGAAATTTCCAACAGGCCATTCCCGAAAAACGAGCACTTCGAGAGCCAACCTATTCTGAGCGAGGAATTGCGGAATGAGATCTATGTGCAGGTCATGGAGAAGAAAAAGAGTGTGCGAGAAGTCAGTTCCAACTTCAGTGTTGATATGAAGCGGATTACGGCGGTGGTGCGACTAGTGGAATTGGAGAGGAGACAACGGGCACAGGTAAGGATTTATCCCATTTTTGGATTTTGTTCAACACCTCGACGCATATGATGAGTCAACAAAAAATCGATTAGTCTTGAAGACACAGGCGATTGCTTGACTGGTTAAAAACACCCTTTTCTCTGATACACTTGCTGCCATTTTACATTTCGCGAAACCACAGTTATCTCTTGGGAAACTGACTGACCACTCGCAAATCAGGGTCAACCCCTCGCCTTGCCATACGCCCGCGCAATTCATGAAATGGTTCCGACGACCCAGCTTGCCCGTGGCGGCCGGCCGCCACAACATGAACCTCTTAATGACCTCCCTGTACACCCCACAACCGGCCCTCAGATCTTCTACCCCGTGCCCGAGTCACGATCATTCACCCGTGTTGATGCCGGCCGTGTCTTCTCAGGTGCACCTGCACTCGAGCGCGAAGTCGCAGAGGAGATTACGCACCCCTCCGATCTCGCCGAGAAGGTCATTGAGAACCCCAAATCCATCGAATGGGTTGGCAAGGGCGAAAATTCCCGCCAGGTTCTCCAGCCTGCCGATGTGCGTATACCCCACCCGCAGATGGTGAAGTATTTCCGTGACCGCGCTACCTTCCCCGGGGAGCCTGGCATTGTTAGAGAGCGCCAAAGACGGCTCCTGGAGCACCTAGAGAAGGTTGAGAAGGAGCGCCGCGAGCGCGCTCAAAGCCGCCGCGAGAAGAGCATCAAGCACGTCGAGCCTGAGGGTGGTCGCTTTGACTACCGCTTTTCGAATGCTGTGTTCACGGCTGAGACTACCGGAAAGGACGGTCGTGCTCCCTGGGCTCCTGGTCGCCGCTATGGTGTGCCGACTAATGACCGCAAGCGCGGCATGATTAAGATCCCCACCCGTGTGGAGGCTTAAGCACCATTTCGAAGTGGCTTTGTAACTCTCTCGTGAGCGGTAGTTTCCCGTTGGCTTTTTAGCCAGCGGGAAAGACGAAGAATTGTACTTGTACTTATACATCTGTATGGCGGTGTTTCGATTTGATCATGTATCTATACCACACCATGGAATCTTTTCAATTGTATTCTTTAGTTATGATCTTCAGTCTCATTGACGGGCCCCGTCTGTTTCCTGCGTCGTCCCTGTAGCTCGGTAGTCATGATGTTGATGTAGCGAGTCATACTTTCTATCTGCATGGGAACCACTCCAATAGCCTTGGTTATATTCGGAAGCTCTGAAGCTCTTGAGGCCGTAGAAGGTGGATGGTTTGAAGATGTATTAGTTGATGCTCGACTGCCAGTCTCTGAACGAGTGTAATCGCATGGACATTCTTTCGTTGACACAGCAGCAAGTCTCCGAGTCCGTTGCAAGATGCCACAAAGCACTATTCTCGACAGAGTCGGCAAATCATGCATATACTGATATCATCCGTTAGAAAGGCAGAAATCATTGTTACTTTCGCGGTTCAGGGCACAACATATGCTCGTTTCTTGTGTTTTGCGTGTATATTCCGGCCTAGAAGGGGAAGGGAAGGGGAAGGGAAGGGTGCTCTCAGTTCCTTTCCTTAGTTCAAGTCACAGGCCAACAGCTGTAAAGCCATCAAGCCTCATATGCACGGGTTGGTCATCATTCGAGCACCCACAGCGTGAGAGTCAAAGCCCTCAGTGCCCACAGTGTATATATCGATGTTGTACATATAGGCCGATGTCGTGTAGTCGATGTCGTGTAGTCGATGTCGTGTAGTCGATGTCGTGTAGTCGATGTCGTGTAGTCGATGTCGTGTAGTCGATGTCGTGTAGTCGATGTCGTGTAGTCGATGTCGTGTAGTCGATGTCGTGTAGTCGATGTCGTGTAGTCGAGTCATGTAGTCGCGTTGGGAAGTGCCGGTCATCCGACCTGAGATCTACACGGTCCCTGGAGTCGACGAGTCGGGAGCTGGTGCAAAGCTGAAGAGAAAAGGAAAGAGAAGGAAGGAAGAGAGGGGAGAAGTGAGAAGTGAGAGATATTTATAGTAGAGGGTGCAGCCTCAGGCTGACCATGAAAGAGTGCCATTTCCTAATCGGGATGATACGATGCCTAGATGAATAAACAGGTTCCAGTCTTCATGTGGTGACCTCTAGAGTATGCCAAGATTATGCTCGACTGCGTCATTGGGCATACAAGTAAGGATGCTCTTCAATCCATAAGAATCAAAGAAGAGTGCTGTTACAAGAGATGCCAGACTGTTTCCTCAGATGGAGGTAAATATTCAAGCACATGCAGGGCTTATATCCTGTTCATCCTCACAAGCCGTAGGGGAATACCACAGTACGATTCGCAATAATAATAACTTATTCAAATACAGGTATCGAGAGGTTATACCATAGAGCATGCCCATGCTTGTAGCTTCTTCGCTGTAACTATGTGCGGTTGAGTGAAAGATGGTTTGACGACTTGATTTCGAGTAGTTACATCTTATCTGGTAGCATACTACGTGGCGATGTAGCATGCCGAAGACCAGGATTCATATCTCCAAAGAAACAACCAAAATATAAAAGACACCCTTGTCCTCACAATGAATCAATGAACTTCTCCAGCTGCTCGACATCTGCGCCCTTTCCGCGTTCCAATCCATCCGTCGACAGCATCAGGTTCGCTTTCTTTGATGCTGGGATCTCGCATGAACAAACTCTGAATGGAGGCGAGGATATTCTGAACCCAAGAAGTCGCCTTAGCGGTATCCATGTTCGTGGTGACGAAGTGACCGGAGATTGAGGAGTAGAACTGCACAGTTGCTGCGATATTTTGGCAGACTTTTAAAGCGCAGACCGTTTATGACAGTGTGGAGCCAATTCAGGCTATTTAATAGTCAAACGATGTCGCGCGGTGTATAACGGAGCGAAAGCAGATGTCGTGAAGCTAACGAGCTGGTGGAGTATAGTCTGAGGATAGTGGAGTGTAATCTGAGGATAGTGGAGTTGAAGATAACAGATGTAAAAGGACGACTTGGGCAGATTAAATACCACAGGGATAAGCAACTCGTGAAAGAGATAAAAGAAAAGAACAGAACAATCATATGCAGTATAATCCCGCTGCGGGGATCAGCGGTTACACAAATAGAATAAAGGAACCCATGAGATCTCGAGTGCTTTATGTAGAGTCATTTTTTAAAATGCCGACACTTTCGCACGGCTTCGATTTCCGTAGTCTGTACGACGTCACTTCTATGTATTTACCTCATTCAGCTAGCGGCAGATCTAGAACAGCTATCAGTGGTGGGGGATATGCAGCACATGCCGCACATACCGCACAATTATGTAGATCAGATTAGAAGGTCGAATAATAGAATGCCATGTGAACTTGCCTCATGCTTATTGCGAAATTTGCTTTCCTCACTTTGCTAATCAATGACTGGAATGGCCCTTGCACAGCTGCAGAATGGTCACACATGGTATGGCGATAAGGGTGTCCAGGCGATTAGGCGAGGAATCTGTCGCATAGATACCTCGGCAGATATACTTGAAGTGCTTTTTGGTCAGTAAATCTGGAGGTACTAAGTAAAATGTTATTGAGCGAGCAGTAGTGCTTGTACTTGCTGGCGGTGTCGTTGGTGGATAAGGAAGCACCAGATTCATCTCTGGTATTACAGGTGACAACGGGGACATCGCTGGGCTATTCGGAAGAGTCTCAATGTACTTCTCGGGCAGAACGTAGTCTTCTAGGTTTATGGTAGATTGCTAAATAATAATCTCGGCCCGAAGCGACATCTGTGCGATCTCCGAGCCTTCATACCCCGGGCTTCAGAACGACCATTTGCTATCTCCAAACTGGCCTCGCAGTGAGTGCATCTTTGTATAGCAAAGCCAACGTCTACGACCAAGGGGATATTCCAATCCTTTATTTCTGGCTGAATCTCTTCCTCTAATCCGGTCCAGTGTAACCCTTGAAAGATTTGTCTAAATATGTCGAATCAATGAAATCAAAGCGTTTAACCAAGTCATATTCCCGAACTCTCGCCGTGAGCACGTGGAATCTCGTCTTTTGCAAGTACAAGTGTTTCCTGTGTGGGGTTCAATGAGCCCAGAAAACTACCATGAGCAATGGCAATATTTCCCTTAGTCGATGTCTTCCAGGCCCTTTTGCCAGAAAGGAAGAAGTCATCAATCTGCTCAAGAGTCAGACGTGCTGTTTCTGGCACGAACAGGAACGTGAGAATCAGCACAGCAACGGTCAATCCGAAGTAAAAATAGCCAACATTGACACCCATATTCCCGTAGTGCACATTGAGCATATAGGGTGTCCAAAACTGGACACCGAAAGAGAATATCTCATAGATGAATGTTGTGTTTGCCTGACCATAGGTTCGGAGCCGCACGCTATGCATTTCCGCGGACGCCAGCCAGACACTGGGGCCGATAAATCCGCCAAAGACGAATGCCCAGATACATAGGAAGGCAACAACGACGTTTTGAGCAACTGGGCTATCCGAACCAAGAGCTGTGCTCACAGAAGAGAAAATAAGCATGCATATGGCCATCATGCTGTAGCCAGCTAACATCGCGAACCGTCGTCCGCCATATTCCAGGACCATGGGGCCAATGCATGCACCTCCGAAAATGCATAGTCCAACGATAACATTGATCAAAAAGGGATTATTGATTCCGACCCCACTGAAGAAGAGCGCTGCATAAGGTGCGATGAACTGGATACCCGTGATAGCAAGCCCGATCAAGATCAATGCCGAAACTGCCGTTCGACGGAGATTGGAAGCGCGGTATATTTCTATCCAGGATGTGCTGGCGTCAATTGAGCGTTCAAACTCAAGATGCTGTATAACATCTTGCACTCGGGCAGTAACTTCGGCCGAATGCGGATCTATGCCCTGGTAGCCAGCAAAGGACTTCCGTGCTTCGTCTTCCTTGCCTCTCAGCAGCAGCCAGCGTGGGGACTCGGGGAAAATAAATATGCCAACACCGAGGATCACAGCCAATGGGATCTGGCAGACGATAGGCGTTTTCCACTGCCAGTCATTACCAGGTGCCAGAGTCGCCGAGCCGGCACAAACCGCTGCCGATACCACGTTTCCCATTGCGAGCCCGACGTTGAAAATTCCGAGCAAGAGTCCGCGCTTATTCGCCGAGACACATTCAGAGCCATACACAATGCTTGAAGCCAGAAGCTGACCATTGCCGACGCCGCTGATGCACTTGCATACCATATAATTGAGGAAATTGCCGGAAGTACCAAGCATTCCGGCGGCCCCAATGATACAGAAAACACAAGCTACCTGGATAGTTCCTTTGCGGCCCAGCCTCGATCCAAAAGCTCCAGCAAGGGCACTGCCAATTCCCATGAAAAGGAAGCTCAGGCTGATAATGGATTGTTGTAATGTGCTAAGGACACACTCCTCGGCAGTGGCTCCAGTGCAGTGACCAAACGCCCTTTGGTAGGAGGGCATGATCAGCACAACACCGCCATATCCGCTATCGAAGGCAGAGATCCATGCCGCAAAAGAAACCCAGATTGAGAGAAACAGCATCTTCCAGGTGGCATTATGGCGCTGGACTTGGCTACCGACGGGATTCGTCGGCGCGTCCATGGCGGGAGAATGTTGAGTCTTTGCGCAATGTGAAGTATGAAGACTAAACCAAAGGCTAGGTGTCAATAAAATGCATACATACTAAGGAAGTATGAAATGCAATCTTGAGAGACTACAAGGAAATTTCTTCCAGGCATCCATAATAGATAAGCATTAGACAACGGCAACAGGGATCCATGATCTCCATGATCAAGGTTCTCACAGAATTCTCGAGTCACATTGATTGTGGGGTGAGCTGTTCAATCCTATCTTGCGATTGGCCGGGAATCAATAATTGGGAGATCATTAATGCTAGAGATGATGCGGGCCGCTTTCGGAAGCTTCACTGGCTCCCTGTGGAACGTAGAGGTGCATGCCAGAATAGTCAGCATTCCTGAGATTATAAAGGGTCCACAGGTGCTACGTGGTGCAACAAGCGCGATGTAATCACCTCGGCTGAGAAAAGATATATTGAAAACAGTGCAGGCAGGATTATCAAGCTTAGGTTTGCCGTTAGCTCTCTTGAGCTTGAATGCTCGGTTGGCGCCAGCACATGATGTATGTAGGTATGCAGAAGGAAAAGTCGGTAAGGGAGTGGGAGTACCAATTCCTTATAGAAACATTGCCTCGAAAAGAACATATAGAAAATTGAGAGACAAGGTTTTGAAAAGACCTAAGGAGACTAGAAAGACTGAAACTAGGCTACTCAGGGGAAGGAAAATCAAGAGAGAAAGCCTTGAAGAGAAATCTAACGAACACAAACTACAGAGAGATGGCGGTGGGATAATGCCTGACATACGCTTCACCGCTTCCGACACAAGGTTTAGATTTTTTTATGTTCTCTCAACAAGTTATGAGCCCGGCTTCGAATCCTTATCCAGACCATTAAAAATAAAATTATGCGAATGCTGGCCAAGCAGCCAAGGGTCTATCAGCTACCATCACTATGAGAGCCAGATTCGCTGGCATCGAGAAGCGATGGCTAGAAGAATCACCGAAGCCCCACAGAGGCGCAGAATCTCCACTATGGCCCTAGTTTGAAACAGAGAACAAGGCGTTTAGGGGTTTGAAGGTACATACCCTGGTCAAAATGTACACGCTAGTCAGATCATCCATGCAAGAAAGAGGGGTTTGAAAGTCTGAAAGACCATCCCAGAGACCGGAGGTATTTACCACATCCCGTCCCAGATCATAGGTAGGATGGGTGTTGAGGATATGTCTTGGATGATCTTGGCACCTACATGTAGCCTTTTTGCCGTAAAAGGGTTCTCCAAGGGCCGGGGGCTTTACTAGTTGACGAGGCTACATACCACCTCGGCTGAGTGGTCATGCTATATCGATCACATTGGCAAAGCTCGCATTGAGATCAAGGCTCGAAAGAGTCCATCACATTCAAATAGACATCGCTATAACCCATTTGACCCATAACGCATCGATGGGTAGGGTTTTGTCCCATTAGATGACTGAGTCTAACCCATTAAGCTTCCTAGCATCTTAAAGAGAAAGCCGAGGGTTCTCATGATAAATTCTGTTTTGTCCTAGTTTCCTATCTCTGGGTCACTACATAGCGTTCGATGTAAAGCTGGCTCTTCTTTCTATATACTTGACCAGGGCCCTTCAATCTCTAGAAAATAAAGATTCAACAGATTAGAATCAAACGGTATAATCACGACCACTTGCATTTTTATAGGTAGTACTGCAATCAATCTACTTCCAAGGTTTCAAGGTTTGTTTACGGTGATAACCGATAGCAAGAATAAGTGACGGTAGATGGAAAGCCAAGGATGCTGTTCCTGAAACGTTCTTATCTAGCATATCCTCCCACAGCTGGGAACAAACTTCGAGTTCCTGATAAAAGTGAGAATGGGTTCATGTGAGCCATATGTCTAAACATGAACCACGCTTGGAATGAGAATTAAGTCATGGACTCATGGTCGTCCCTAGACGGGGAGAGGTATAGCCTATAGGGGTTCTAATAGATACAGCCAAGAGAACTATACTGTGAGCAGGACATATAAAATCCATACGTTGTAGGCCCACGTCCAGGAGGAGGTCCTGCGAATCTCCGAACATGAACAAAGCCTCCAAAGCAGATGTCTGTCTAAGCTTTACGCAGACTCACGAAGTCATCAATGACTGAGGACACCACAGCCGCGAGAAACGAATTCAGTTGTCAGCAAGGCTCCAAAAAGCTACATAAGCTGTTATGCTAGTTAACCTGTTATAGCAATGCCGGTCTGCAGCGTGCTTTCGAGATAGTTTACAGGAAAACCGACTGCGCGGGGTATAAGACTGCTGTAAACTGAATCGACACCTGAGACGCCTTGAGATACTTCAGAGACATGGCCTTTCAATATTGTTTCGGCAGTTAACTCGGCTGTGTAGTATTGGCAAGATCCACTGAATACGAGCATTCAACATTTTAAACAGGATGGCTTAACCTTGGCGACTGGAGATGGCGGAATGCCAAATTGCCAAGGTATGGTATCCTGCGATTCGACACCATAACGGGCTTGTGAGCCGTTTCTGATTTGGATTTCTGCGAAATCGAGATGCGTTTCTCATTTCGGTTAGTGACTTAAGAGATGCATAGTCTCAAAATTAGGGTTGTCTTATGTCAGGTGAGATAATTCATCCTATTGGTTTCACCATTTCAGTAATTATGGGGCTCTCGCAGATCATGCCTTAGTTTGGATTTCTGACGCCTGAGGCAAAATAGAGACAATTCCATTGTCCGAGACTCTTCGAATTACCTCTCCTTTCAGTGTTTCACTTTGCCAAACGGCAGTTCATCGGAAATTTGACTACTGCACTACTGCTTCAACCAAGTTGACTTATATTCAACTTCCAACTGCCGTGAATCTGGAGTTGTCTCAAATTGACCAAAGATACGCAGTACCAATGGGCCCCGCTTCATAGCCTTCCCACGAGGCGATGGCAAAGTTAAGGAGAAGATCTAGAAGATCTAGACCTGGACTTGACAGCGCTAGGGTTTGACACTCCCTGACACGCGACCGACGGTGATGCTGCCAATTCCGGATGGATATGCCCAACTTAGTGGATCTACTTGCCGCACCAGACCGCTAAAAATACGCGCTAGAGTCGCTGGACTCATTAGCTTAATGCTCCTTGTGGCTCGCTTACTGTACGCCTGTCAATGCCTGTCAACCCGCTCCACATGCATCGGTCGCTGTCAGCGAAATTGCGATTGTCCCGGATGGGAAGCCGGAGCCTTTCCACCCTTGCCAGGTTGCCGACCAGCTAGCCCTATCCTTATTAGCTGTTCATTTTTAGCTTCTGCGGAGACGCTAGACAAGACCCCCTGAAGGTTTGTGTGATCGCCAGTGCCGGGCAATTTTGTCCTTGTTTTCTGCTGTTTGAAAATATTAATTAAGCTTGCTCCCAGTAATTCTCCATGTCACCTCACCTCGTGTCACTCATCCGCCATCATGAATGACGAGGAATCGAGGGCATTGGCCGTGAAGACGGTCGCGGCCGTCTTCATGCCTATTGCAACAATATCGGTGATGCTCCGTTGCTATGTCCGTGGCTGGATCGTGAAGGGTTTTGGTTGGGATGACGCATCGATGGTGGTCGCAGGGGTATATCACCTCTTTCCTTTGGAGATCTGGCAATGACAAGCTAATGACTTAAGGTATTCTTTGTGATGTTCGGCGCCTGTATGATTGGAGGCACTCTATACGGTACTGGCTATCATTTTGCAAGTCTCGAACCAGCCAACCGTGTGACGGCCATGGAGGTACGCGATTCATCATCTAGCCCACTCCAGAATGTACCTTGCTCATCTCTTTTTGACAGTATTGGTGGTTTTGCGAAATTGCATACTGCTTCGCCTCTATCTTCTGCAAGATTTCCATTTGCATTTTCCTTATGCGAATCACCGTCAAGCGAACTCATATCTGGGCCCTCTATATCGTCATGGTCTTGACCGTTCTTGCGGGTCTGGTCTTCATGTTCCTGATGCTCCTGCAGTGCAAGCCGCTCGATTATTTCTGGACACGAACAGCCCAGGACCCTACCATCAAGGGTCACTGCATTAGCATCGACATCATCATCACCATGACTTATGTCTACAGTGCATTTGCCGCAGCGTGTGATCTCACTGTCGGCATTTTGCCCCTTTTCATTGTATACAAGCTGCACATGAGGAGGGATGCCAAGCTGGCCGTCGTGGGTATCTTGAGCATGGCTTGCATGTACGTTACCTCGTACCTTCGATTTTGATCGATCCAACTGACTCGATACAGTGCTTCGGCGGCCGTCATTGTCCGATTCCCATTCGTGAAGACATTCGCCAACCAAGACTTCCTCTGTATGACCCCTTGAACCTTTCCTTCTTTTATGCCTTCTGGTTTTAGTACTAACGAGCTCTAGGGGCTACGTACCAAATCGCTGTTTGGTCTAACATTGAAACCGGTCTTGGAATCACTGCCGGTTGTCTTGCAACGCTCCGTCCTCTTCTCCGTCTCTGGAACGGCACTCACAACGACTCGGACTATCCTTCTGGATTACCGGGGCGATCGGGTTCACGTATGAACAGAGCAAGTGGCCAGCGAGGGCTGCCATTGGGATCTGTGGACAGGGACCCTCCCGCGCGGGGAGGGCTGAGACCGGATAAGTTGGCCGTGATGGTCACGAACATTGAAAGCCAAAGAGACTTGGAAGACACATGGACAGGTTCATCATCCAACAGCAGCGAGGAGATGTTAACCGTCCATCACCCTCGGCGCACAAAAAAATAGAAGTGGGTATCCATCAGACATTCGAGGTCACGCAGACGTCCGCGGATAGGGATGATGGATCTCAGGGTCACCGAGTGCGGGAGCATGTATAATAATTAGTATATCCGACGAGCCTACGACTGAGCAAGTTATTAGTTCAAAAATTTACTATGTATACAATATCTACACCAGAAGTCCATGTCCCTTTTCAGTCGGGATTAACTCTCATCTTAAAGGTCGCTCGGATACGGTAATTCAAGGATCCCAGACTTTTCATGCGTAGACGTCCCGATCTTACATGAGAACACGAGGCCGCAGTTTACAAAATAGAACCAAGGCGAGTTTGAATACCTAATAATCGCGTTTGCATTCGCCACAATCAGTATCTCCATTTACTCAAATCCCTCAATGCCCGCTTCAAGGCTCTTCCTGAGACCAGTGAAACCGGGGAGCCCAAAGAAGCTGCGAAGGAACTGCTCCGCCCTAGGTCTCGGGACCAGCTCCGTTCGGTCTCTAGGGATATTGGCTGGGGCATCTGGGATCTTCTTGTTGTTTGGTCGAAGTTCGCGCATAATGCTAACGATATCGCCAACAGTAAATTGCTCGCCCATTGCAAAGATGCGCTCCGATTTGGCAGTTGGTTCGAGAACAGCAACTATACAGAGTCGAGCGACATCTTCGACATCAACAAACCATTCTAGAGAGATCAGTCATCGGATTTTCATATGCCTAAAGGAGAAAGATACTTACGGTCGGTGAACTTGAGAACCGCGTCACTTCCCTCTAGAAGTGTGCGAGTGTAGCCCATGGTAGACCCGAAGATTTCTGGGAGGAGCGTCCTTCCAATCTGTGGAAATCAGCATGATTTCTCGCGGGATGGAGGTGGTTAACACTTACGTTGAAGCTGGGCAATACCGTGTTGAATTCAAAGTGAGGTTGATGTTCCTTGACCCATTTCCACGACTCTCGCTCAGCCTCCATCTTTGAGGTCGCGTAGACTGCAAGTCCCTTTTCTTCTTCCGGAATGCTCTTGTCCCATGCAGTTACGGCGGCGGCATCATTCCAGCTATCTGTGACGAAACTGATCAGCTATAAATTGTCGATGAAACATGTTCCAATGGCTTACTTTCGTCAAGCACACGTCCATTGGGCTCCGGAGTGGTGTATATGGTAGCCGAAGAAGAAATCAAAACAACCCGCTTGATGGAGGTTTTTAGGGCCGCAACTTCCAGAACATTTACAGCGGCTTTCACCACCCAGGGAATAACGACGTTTGGATCACCGTTGAAGGACAAATCGGAAGCCTATATGAGAAAATATTAAGATTAGATTGAATGTCAACTCGTAGAACTTCGACCTACCGCGTGAATAACTCCATCCACGCCCTCCATGATCCCCTCAAGCTCATCTTTGTTGCTGAAGGATTCCACGAAGACGGTTTCGAAAACATTGGGTCCGTACTTTTCATCAAAGTACTTGTTCAGCCATGGCTTAGGTGCGCGGATAGTGCCGCGCACGAGGTATCCGAGATCGAGGAGTTTGTCAACAATGTGAGAGGCGATGTAGCCATTGGCGCCTGTGACGAGGATCCGGGATCCCCGGGGCAAAGTGTATTGGTTCTGGGCCATGATCTATATCTTTCAACAGTTGGAAGTGACAGTTGAGACGTAGTGATGTTGAAACACCGGAAGAGTCGAGCTACTTTATTAAATAACCCCGCGCTGCACAACCTGACGCAATCAGTTATGTCCCACTTAGTTAATTCTAATTTGATAGTTAGATTGTGGTCCCACAGAAGTTGATCTCTTGCTTTATAATGTCGGACACAAAAGATAAGATTGCCGGACTTACCGGATAAATAGGCCACTATTCCCGAACGACTCCAAGATAGGAAAGATATGTACGAATGGCTTCATTATTGTATTTCTTGCGATATTCAGCGAGAAATGCTATTCCTCATAACAAGCTTTTAGCTAGTCGTTGTGGCTGTGTGGCTGAGAGATGCAAGGGTCATAAATACGCCATAAGTCAAATGTTTCCGCGCTACAGTATTCTACAGCGAACTCAATATAGAGCTTATCTACCCTCTTCTACGACCGTAGATATAGACAACGCCGAGTTTGTCCCTGATTTCACAGTTTATTAGATTTGGACTGGTAAAGGCTTTTTCGTTGTATCATCAAGTCATAAAGTCTGGATTTTTAGAAGTACTCCGATCTACCTAGGTACCATGAGAGTAAGAGTAAGCAAGAACCACAAGAGTTAGCGAGAATTTGATCCATGTAAATGATAGCATGTAAGACACTGGACAACACTCCATAGCGAGCGACAAACTGCTCAATTTCCCCCGCTGGGGGAACAACTCTTTCCAGTGCCGTCCTTATGACTCGATATAAATGATCATCGACAGTGACTTGGCGAGAGCCGCACAGCCAGCGTAGCTCACAGCAACGAGCTGATCGACGTTCGATCGCTCAGGCAAGCGATTGTGGCGGGCGGTATCAAGTCGGCTGCGAGAAATTGGTCCCCGCATCAGATCGGCTTCTCTATACCGGTCGGGATGTAGATTCCCTCGCAAATGAAGCCAATTGGCAACTACCTGGTCCCACTCATCAGGAGATAGTTCCCAGAAATCGATGTTTTGTAGATCCGGAGCTTGGAAAACCATCACCACTCCATTGTTTCCAGCATAGTCTAGAGCATACGGGAAGCTGTTTGTGGCGTAGATGCCCGGGCCGAATTCATTATCTAAATTCTGACTGTGAAGCATAGGAATGAAGAAGGCAAGTGATGCGACTAGCGCACTGAAGGAGGTTCCACGAAACCAGAGATTGTCGGCATCGATGAGGTTGCCAACCGATTGTCTGATCTTTGACACAAGCCGATTCTGATTGCGGTCTGCCTTAAACTTCACACATTGAATAGACTCTGGGAGGCACTGTGGACGGGAAAAAGGATAGAGATCACAAATGCTGTGGGTGGCCAAGCTACCGCTGACAGGACCTGGGACATTGTTCACTCGTGCTGGCATTATAGTCACCGGCTCACGCGAATCATACTCGAAGCCCATGAGCCGATCGTGAAGTCTACGTGGTACTTTCCCTTCTTCGAAGTCGCGGTCGACCAGCCAGCCGATACCAGTGCCTTGTGGGACAACCCGTATCTCGTCCTGAAGGACATAGGCTGGGTCATCGATGGCAGCAACAAGTTCATCGTAGCCTCCAAGCCAGAGGAGACTTCTGAGGGACCCGATGAGTTGGGCAGACTCTAGTATACCAATCTTTAGTTGGCAGCTCACGCATCTGAACGACTCTGTACTCACCTCGGCCTCCGTCTCCGTCATCAAAAAGCCATTCACGGATGTCATCAGGTACTTCGCCAGGATACCCATTCCAAGCAGTCCATACGGGGCAAAAACCATACTTGATGAGATCGCGCTCGTGTCTCGGCTCGCTGTCTTCGCTGGCTTGGGATTGGGCCTCGTCTTGTTTTCCCTGCTCATCGGGGGCTTCTCCTGTGAACCTGCCTCGTATTGAGTGTCCATTATGACGGGCTGAGGGGCACTTGGCACTTTCGATTGTAGGTGTGGCAGGTTCGACGACTGAAGTCAGATTGCATGCTAAAGAGGGCGAGTTTGCTGACTTCAGTCGCTTCTGCTTTGGGGGCGGATATGTTGATACTAAACCTTAAATTGACATTCCGTTTCTTTCCTCTTTAGACATGCTTGGCGAGTAGAAGAATCGGTCATTTCCGCCAAAATATTCTCGATTGAGTTCCATGCCAGGACGAGGAGAAATACTGGCAGTAGGTGTGGATCGAAGAGTCTTGAACAGAGTAAGTAGATGCTGCATTAATGACTCCGCGTGTATGCGAATATCGCAGTGTTAAATAACCGAAGGTTAGTTTTGAGATTAGATCTACTCTCTAGCAGTAGGAAGTCGAGAGAAGCCTTCAATACTCGCATAGTGTCATCCGTACTATCTCTAGCAGTATACTGATGCCTAGGTATAGGACTACTTATTAGCTCTTAGGAGAAGAGTAAGAGAGAAGAGAGAGAAAAGTGAGAGATAAAAGAGAGAAGAGTGAGAGATAAATACGATGCCTTAGAATGAATATGGTTATAGGGTAGATTACTTTCTAACTTTAAGGGCTAAGAGGTGCTTTGTTGGTTAAGCTCGAAGTATTCAACTCCTAAAGCTGGCCTCAATGTCTATATTACAACCTTCCTCTCGCTACCAAAGGACAATAAATATCGATGGCTAAGTGGGCAACTCTCACTCTGATGTGGATGATGACACCCTGGACCATCGCTCTTACGCCTCTCCTCCTGACTTACTACGCTTATCTTCTCTCACTTCTGAAGTAACCTACCATCCACATATCCTCACTTATCTTTCACTTCGTGGCCTACCCAACCCTGCAGATTACGCACTGCTCCGCCGCTCCTCCATTCGTGGAAATGGTCACATCCGGCAGAGAGGTAGCCTTCGTGACGCGAATGATCAAAGAGAGCATACAGCTACGCAACCAAGTGTAATGGCCTCAAATAGATTCTCCGCGGGTCTACGGGAACTCAAGACATGCTCAGTATTAGCCTATGATGGGACTACTGATCTATCGTCTCTGCTTGGATACACAGTCTGGGATCTACTCAGAACCGGTCTGGACCCATGGAGCTTGATCACGGCTTCAACGAATGCCAGGCGATAACTGGAACAATGTGGGATATATCCGAATGCCCGACATACAATGCATGTGAGAACCACCCATCTATTGCTCTAGACTTGAGTGATTGAATGAATGTGTGACCTACGGCGGTATGACGAAGTAAGGATTAGGAGATAGAGATACCCAAAACTTGGAAAGTAACAAATAATCTGAACGGCATTTGACTGACCGTCCAATGGAACTGTTCCGGGGTACTTATTTCTCCGATCCCTTGTTCCCATGGCCATTCTTCACCTTGCTACTAACGCCATGCCATTTAGCTCTACCCACTAGCGTGATATCGCTGCATAAACTAAGGGTATCCACATTCTTCAAGTCAGAGAGATATTAAGCGGTACCTTTCGGGTGCCCCTGCCGAAATGCGAGCTCGAGTTCGAGACCATGAATAATGGCTTTTGGATTCACGGATGTCGACGGAATTCTATGCATAACCTCCAGGGGTGGAATGTGGCAATTACAACTGGCCGAAGGCAGGTCTGGACCACACAGGCATGACTCTAAGTAGTGGATGTTCAGAATACAAAATGGGAACGGAAAGCCTTATACTGCTTCTGTATCTCTTCGCTTTCTGTGGAGTATCACAGTCGATCACGCTGATCCATCGATCATCACCTCGTGGTGTGCAGATCCTCGTTCTGACGCGTCCAGAATGTCGTCTCTTGGAGTCCGTGGCAATAGCCTCAACATTGTGGCCATCTTGGGTGTTCTGATGCCCGGGATCATGTCTGTTGGCTATAATGCTGCATCGCTTGGTGGAATGTTGAGCTTGGGGAGTTTTGAGAAGCAGTTCCCTGAGATTGATGTGGACCATGCCAAGGATCAGTCGTATACATCGAGCATCCAAGGAACAGTCGTCGCTGTTTATGCGATTGGCGGTTTTCTGGGCACTTCTGCTTGCATTTTCTTGGGCGACAAACTCGGACGTCGATGGACTATGATGGTCGGATCTTTTGCACAAATCGTCGGTTGTATCCTGAACGCTACTGCTTGCACTTTGATCCAACTCATTGTTTCTCGAGTCACTATCGGCGTCGGCACCGGTGCTTTGCTGGCCACCATTCCTCTTTGGCAGTCTGAAATCTCTCCTGCAAAGAAACGCGGCACGCATGTTGTCACCAAAGGCATTTTTAGTGGCTTGGGATGCGCACTGGCGTTATTCCTTGAATACGGAATGTCATTTATAGGAAACAGCATAGCATGGCGCTTTCCATCCGCATTTCCAATTCTACTCTCCGCCGTCGTCTTTGTATTCGCTGCTCTTCTTCCCGATTCACCCCGTTGGCTCCTTCGGCAAGGAAGAGTCACCGAAGCTCGCGAAGTCCTGGCCATGCTGGAAAACACTTGTGTTAATGACGAGATCATTGAAGACAAGGTCAAGGAAGTGCAGGCTTCGCTGGACTTGGCTGGCGGCAAGCGATCTTTGGGCCAGATATATCACATGGGACCTCAGCGGATCTTCCATCGAGCTATGCTCGCTGCTGGACCTCTGCTCTTTCTTCAGTTAACCGGTGCTACGGTGACAACCTTTTATAGTCAGCCAGTCCCTTTCTAAACGCTCAACAACGTGAACTAATGGAGATCTCTGTTTTAGCAACCGCCATATTCGAGGAGAACCTTGCACTTGATGAATCAACATCTCGACTCCTAGCAGGAGCCTACCAACTGATCGGTCCCATTGGCGGCACTGTCTGCGTTTTAGCCATTGAAGGCTTTGGCCGTCGAAAGCTCTTAATGGCTAGCACGATTGGAAACGCCATCTGCCTCACACTAATTGCGAGCCTTGGATCCATATCAGGCAACATATGGGCGTCACACGGAGCCGTGTTCTTCCTGTTCCTGTTCCATTTCAGTTATATCATTGGTTTTGGTGGCATTCCTTATCTGTTCGCCACGGAGATTGCTCCACTTCATCTACGCACCACCATTAACAGCATTAGCATCAGCATCTCCTGGATTTTCAGCATTTTGATCGCCAATGTTACACCTCTCGCGTTTAACGCAATGGGTCAGCGATACTTCCTCATCTTTGCGGGTCTTAATGCTGTGATGACCCCTGTCATCTATTACCTGTTTCCTGAGACCTCTGGACGCAGCCTCGAAGAGATGGATGAGATTTTCGCTCTTTCCCGAGGTGTGCTGGATGTTGTTCATCTGGCTAGGAAACTGCCGCATCGTCATCAAATCGAGTATCAGTCTGAGAAAAGTCTTGATGATGACTTGAAGGACCCCGCAGCTTTGGCCTGATTGGGGTTCGAACATGTTATTCGCTGAGCAGTTACTTGATATGATTATGCTGCAGGTGGCAGGTATTAATGGATGCACTTTGAACAGTAGACTATATTTCCAACACAGATATCTAAAGTTAACAAGGAGTAGAATTGGCAAAGATTAGAAAGCCCACGCATTTTCGGCTTGAAAGTGGCCATCTAAAAGATCAAAAAAAATAATCACTTCGTTTGCTGCTTGTCGGACCTTCCGTGACCACTCATTTTTTGTAGAAATGCATGCTCCAAGAGCTCACAGGTAGACCATCGGGATTGTGGATCCAGTTGCAGCATTGACCACAGGAACGAAGCGAATTGATCTATATTCTCTTCACCAAAGTCGGCTGGCAGCTTGTCTCCAACGTGAGCAGCAAAGTTGACATAGCCATTTCCAATGATCTCAGAAATGAGGGTCCTCAAAGCCTCACGACATTCCTCGGCAGAACATCCAAACATCATCACAGGAAAGAGCGGCTCGTTCGTAGCAAGCTGGAATATCTATTTTGATTTAGTCGGCTATGAGCCAAGAAAACTAATGAAGCAGGACTCACTAAGCAACCTAGTGCCCATATATCAATCTTATCAGTCAAGGATTGCCCATCAATCATTTCAGGAGCTCTCAACCCCAGAGGGGTGACGGGAAGGAAGTTCACATTGTTCGATTGGAAGGCTATTGTGAGTTGATGTTGTCAATGAGCCACATCCCTGACCAGTCCACATTATGAGCTTACCTCCGCCCAAATCACCGATCTTGACTATCAGGGATGAAGGATCGGCCTCATCTAGCATACCCCGTGGTCGCTGGGAGGTCATCAAATATTGTGGAGCGCTTGAGTCTACTTCAACCCCCGGGAGCCAGCAGACAGGACTAAACTTTGGTGGCATCAGAATGTCCTCAGATTGGATCTGATTCGTATTGAACAGTATATTTGCAGGCTGCAGATCTAAGGGAAATGTCAGAATAAGGAGTTTGTTTCTATGTCCGAGAGATGACATTACCACCGTGAATTCTCTCTTTGGTGAAGAAACCCCAAACCGAGAATAATCTGTGTGGATATGATCCTCACAAACATTGCATCTTGAGCCTTGTCGCGAACAGTCATTGCATCACCATCGGACAACATTGAAGGGAACACAAGACAAAGGTGTGTACCGTTCGGACCTTCGTGTTCGAAATGATCGAGAAGCGAAAGAACATTTTCCTTGCCAGGGTGAGGCATTGCCCACTGAGATAATTGAGTGAGAATAGAGAGCTCCTTGCTATTCTCAGAGGCGGCAGCTTTGAGGATCTTCAACGCGACATCTCTCTGCAGACTGAAAGATTTAAAATTTGAAACAAATAAGGAGGATGAAAGCGCTTACTTGTGATCCCATGCAAGCCACACTGTAGAGAATTCACCATACGACCATTTCCCAATGATCTCGTATCTCTGATGAAAAAGATCTCCCAGATGTACAGGATGGTAGCCACCAGCTTTGTACTCCTCGATGGGCTCAACGACGTCATGGATCTCTCAAAGCGGCGCATATCGAATCGTGGGATGGAAACTACTCGATAATAGTTACGGGAAATTATAAGGAATAGAGTCACTGCTGGGGGCTTGAGTATATATACCGAGTACCTAGGTAACAGAAGGGAGCGGTGTGCTTCCGTTTGCCACCTGCAGTCAGCTCCAGTAGTAGATAGTCCAGTTTTCTCTCTACCTTTTTCTCTCAATACTTTCTTTCCTTCAGGATTTCTCTCGCCCTTTAGTTCCAGTCTTCCTTGGCCTTTGACAATATATGGGAGGAAATGGTATAAAAAAGCAACAAGTATTTGAAGTATATTGTAGAATCTGGAGTACTTCATCCACTGAGCCCAGGTATTGGCGCAATGGTAGCGCGCTTGACTTCTAAGCGTTAAGCTTGTTTTGGAGCTGTAGGTCTTTTTCCACATCGTGATATCAAATTGGGTCTATGTTCGAGCACCAATAATGAGCATCTCCATGGAAGTCAAATGGAGAATCGAGTTAGATCTATACAAGTGGGAACGCACAAGGTCCCCCCAGAGAACAGACGGTAAAAAGAAAAGATCCGCCAAGCAGTGAGAATCTCGGAGTAGACATGAAGACATCTCTTCGTATACTGAGTATGTCCAGTCTGCATATGTGTGCAAGCAGACAAAAAGAAATCGAACAAGGAAAAAGCAAGAACTCGGCGATTGCGACGCCATGGAGCTCTGAAGCAAATGCAAATGAAGTAGATGAAAACCAAACGTTCAGGTCTGAGACCTTGAAGCGCCAATGCTATCCAAAGATCCATCCAAAAACAAAAGATAATCGTTACAGTGCGGGGTATCCATTAGAAAAGACAAGATAGTCGAGACATATGGAAATAGCGAAGTGTGCAGCATACCACACTTCTATCATTGGGTAGGGGGAGCGTCAGATTCCCCGGGAGATTGCCCTGCAGGGCGTGCAGAGGTTGGGGGAGGGACATCAGGACTGATTGAATCTGCAGTATCGCCACCACTACCGCTTCCCCATGAATCCTCTCGTAGGATTTCCTGCGCATCAGGCAGATTGGGCCTCTGCAGCTTATGGCGGTTCTGTTTAGAGCCCGTGCGACTGAGCGATGGCGACGCCGGCTGTGATGGAGACTGATGATGGTTGCTACCCTGCATCGGACTAGCGGCGCCGTCGAAACCAGGCGAGGCTGATCGAGAAGAATCCATGAATCCACGCCATTTCCGCCAGCCTTCGAAGTCGATGAGGGCTTGCATGCATCCCCATTCTGTTACTTTCTGTTCAAGCCATGGGAAGCCAACGGGCTATTTTGAAGTCAGTGAGCATGTAATATGGAAAAAGACCGGAGAGAAAGAGTGCGTACCTTTGTCAAGAAATCATTGCAGCCAGCAGCCAATGCTTCATGACGATCACTTTGCAAACTGCTAGCTGTCAATGCGACAATAATAACCGGACTGCGAAACAGTGACAAATCAGACAATGTATCTTCCGCGCTAACAGAGCGCTGAAGACTAGGTCGTTTATCCATGTCCATTGTAGTGGCTGCAGCACTCGAAGCACTGGAGCGGCCAGATGCATTTTTCGGGAAAACGCCAATTCCATTCAACCGTTCGAGACGGCGAATCTCCTTCGTGGCGTCCAGGCCGTTCATGACAGGCAACTGGATATCCATGAGCACCAAGTGGAATCCGCCCTGCCGCCACTTTCGTACCGCCTCCTCGCCGTTGGCCGCACACTTCCACCGCACGCTGAGTCGTTTCATGAATGCCTCTAACAGTTTTTGATTGATAATATTGTCTTCCACGATCAAAACGTTGATTGGCGGTACAGTACCATCGATCAATCCACCAAAAGCTGTACTAGGTGATGCGGCACCTTTCG
This sequence comes from Penicillium sp. DT28, assembly GCA_036712075.1. NCBI lineage: Eukaryota > Fungi > Ascomycota > Eurotiomycetes > Eurotiales > Aspergillaceae > Penicillium > Penicillium sp. DT28. Next base: position 1,337,463 of record JAZHLO010000003.1, on the reverse strand, counting down.
ATTTGCGAAGAGCTCGTGGAGACGCGACCGGTGCTGGTGGCGTATGTGTCTTGGTCTGGGGGGAGTCGGGCAGCGGCGCAGGAGGAGTAGGCACATTCTGTGTCGGAGCAGTTGGAGGAGGTTGGGCATGGGGAGAAATGCCGCCTTCTTCTGGACGTCAGTCAAGGTGAGCATCAAAATTACACGGACATGCACATACCTGTCACAGGAGGCGCTGGGCCGTGAATCGTCGGGGATGTTGTTGCGTGTCTAGTGAGTTGCGGCCGGTGGTGACGGCGCGTCCCGCGACTTCCTGGCGACGAGACAGGAGGGGCAACACCGGTGGTAAGAATTGATATAGAAGGCGCATTAGCCTGCGTCGTAGTCGCGGGATGTCCGGGTGGTGTAGGGTTCGGATTTGCGGGCATCAGAGGGAAATAGTCGCCATTCTCGCCGGGTTGATGGTGATGATAGACTGTATGACGGGGCGAAGGCTTGGGGGTTCGGCGTGGTGGTGCATCGATTATCAAGGCCTCGTCTATTGATTGACCTCCAGGGTAGTAAGAATCAATGACGGAGAAGAGAACCTCCTCTGGGCTGAGTAGGCGTTCTGCATGTGTCCCTCTGTTCGAGCCTTCTCGCGCTTGAATCCGAATCACGATATCGGGTGAATCAAAGCTCCTCCCTAACGAGTTGACGTATTTCATGATCACCTGGTCTCGCAATTCATCCACCACTGCGTCTTCCAAGCATGGTACTAGGGTAGCGGAGCCACCTGGCCGTTTGACCCAGACTCGGCGGTGAACCATTTCGCTCGCAGCTACGGGTGCGCGAACACTGCTTTGTCTTCCTGGAAAGAAGAGGCTCGGATCCAACAGCCCGCTGATCAAGTGCTGGTGAGACGCTGGGAGCAAAGATTGTCGCCGGACAGCAAGACTGGGTCGCTTGCTCGATGAGGGAGGGGAAAACGGTAACGACGGTCCAGGAGTGTCCAAAGTTCTCTCGACGACGGTCTCTAATGCCGGTGTCAATGGAGGCTCGCTCGGAGTCACTGCTCGAACTTTGGCGTGGGCTAACTGAAACGAGGTATCGTCCGAATGCTGGGGCGTCCGAAGTGGAGTGTCGGGAGGAGAAGGGTCCTCTCCAGCGAGGGGTGTATAGAGTGGCGAAAGATTGGGCTCAATCGGCGATGGGGTATCAGTACGATCTTCCTGCTCGTGAGGATGAAGCTGCTGGTCTGAAGGAGTGGACTGGTGAGTCTCGTCCGGGCGGGGCTTGAGCGAGTGTCCCTCGTGCCGGTCGGGAATAGAGCCGAGATCGGGCTCGTCGAAGCAAGGATCGGCTGGGGAAGAAACGACGCTGTACGGGGACTTTTCGCTAGCGGAGTCGAAGGGTTGAAGAGCGCGAGAGTGGCGAGAGGTTGAGTTTGGGTGGACACTCGGGTCCGCCCCGTTGCCCGCTTTTGGAACCGCGGGTGTTGATGATCTTCGCAGCAGTGTAGCCTTGAGCAGACGCGATAGACGTCTCTCTGGCATCGTGACTGCTGAGACTTAGAAGACTCGCATCGTCTTCTGGAATTCCTTGGAAGAGCGAAGCAAGGGGCGGCACTGTTGCCCCGGATTGAGCTTGGGGTTCGACCGAGCTGCTAAGGTGTTAGTTAGTAGTAGGACCCGCTCTGTTCCAAGCCACAGACGAGATGATGCTGTCCCTGTCCCACTGGAATACTAAGCTAGAGAGAGCACAAGGCGAAGAAGGGAGTTGGAAGATGAGAGATGAGAGATTGAGGGGGTGCAGTTGCACGAGACCGTTTAGCAACCCGTGCTGATCTCCCGATTGTAAGAGCTCTGAGATGTCTAAATCCGAGACACCCGCTTGGCCCAGTTCTTATCTTTGTTTGTTTCCTTGGGATGACTTTGATATGATTCAATTGGCCCGAACTGTGACTATACTGGGGTAATATGTTCTTTTTACAGCTCAATTCGAGCATTCGACTATGTACCACGGTTTCCATGTGCAAGAAATCATCAATCATGAAACGTGCCCAAAATAGACGACGATCTAAATCTTTTCCCATTCCATGCCCGAAGTGGATCGTGGCAGCTGTTCTGTGGGTTCCCGATGCAGGGTCTTCCCCGAGACTTCAACATCAACATCAGCATCAAGCGTACCCGACTCGAGGTCCCGTGTTGTTTCCATATTGGTTTGTTGCAAGTTCAAAAGGTCATCAATGCTCTTGCCGGTCATCTTGGCCTCTTTGCGAAGGTGACGATAGCGGATGCGCCAAACTATGTGGCTGATATAGATGCCCGATTCCAAAATCACGCTGTGAAAGAGTTAGCCTGGTAGTCGTGATGGAGCCGAACTACTGACACAATGATATACATGATTCCACCCAGTATATCAAAACTTCCCTGTGCAGCTATACTCCAATTAGCTTCAGTTATTCGATAATTCCAATATAGGCTGGGCTCCATACCCAAGGCGAAGAGCGAGAATAGCCCGCCTAGCGTGTCGATTGATAGGAATACCCAATCTGTTATGTAAAGTTAATGACCCCAGACTCTCTCTTATCATTTTAAGGACAGTGTAACTTACTAAACCCGACGACTCGGCCATCTCTCTTCCACAGTTCAAAATACGGCGGCAATAGGCCCGCACTCAATAGGATCGCAGCCACAATTCCGACCACCAGGTCTGGCCAGGTGGTTCCCTTGTTGTACGGAATCTATAGATACTGTCAGGGATCTAAAGACAGCTTATCCTCTGATATGAGTACTCACCCTCAGCGTCAGAATAAGAAGAGCCTCGAGACCCCCAAACAACGCAATAAATGCAGAGCAGACGAGGGTTGCTTTTAACCAGCTATAGTTGCTATCCGAAACAGTCAATCAAAACTCGCGTCCATACAAAAGGAGGAAAACTTACTGATTATAGTATAAGATCTGGCCCCAACTGACGAGAGAAAAGAAGCCGAAGATCTGCGGCTGGATCTGCAGTGGGATATTGACTTGCTATATCAACCACATGGTCAGCTTTCCTCGCACCGGAAGTCCATTTCGCAAAGCACTAGACTCACTTGCAAAATCAGATACGATCCCATCGGAACAGAGCCTAACAGCATTATTGTCAGCATGTTTATCCCATAGTCTCCATCCAGGAACACACACAGCTAGCCCATAAAAACATCATTGCTGCTGGGAATCCATCAGTCTTCTTCCGCCGCCAGTTATACCATATCTGCGGGATCAACTGGATACACCACAAGACAGTACCAATGGTGCCGAGCACATTGGATGCCACTGTGACGTTATCTCCAGACATGTTAACAGAAGAATCATAGGAGCAATATTGATAAAAAAGACCCAAATGTTCTCACAGAGACAAAACGAAGACAAGAAAGTCCAGCAAAGCAGCGGTGACAACTGATCCAGGCCGGAGTTTAGCGCGCTACACTAGGAATTCAACCTGCAAGTGAATAATACATCACCGACATAAGCAGATTCTAGGCATGCAGGCCATCTGGAATCGGCCAATGGTCAAAACCAGAGGGCAGCAAATGCTCCGGCTATAATGAGATCACCGCTCGGAAGATCAGGATTTAGTTACCGTTTCGGGACTCGGGGTCTGAGTGCGCAGAAGACTAGGACGAGATAGGTTATTCGCCGGAGAGATCGCTCTCCGATTATGAGATTATGTCCTAGATCTTCTTTGAATTGGTTTGACCGGAAATTCGGTATTGTTGCCAAGTTAGCTGCCGTGGCCGGGCTTGGTGAACTATGTATGCTTTCCTCATTCTATTCATTAGGGGTTTCTTTATTTCCAATGGGTCTCCGAAGCCATAGTGGGCCTGGATCGGTGGGGGACGACTAAAGTGGCAACCCGTGGGACATTGGGTTCCAGGACGAGTTATTGATGGTGCTGATAGTGTTGATAGTGTTTATAGTGCTGATGTGAATTCATACATGGATAACTCTAGATATAAAGCTATGGTTCAATCTGCTGCTTGCACGTGGGAATGCGAGGACAGTGCCCGAGTCGTGTGGATCTGGGCTGAGACGAGAGAATGCGGGGCCCCTCGAGACATGGAACTGCTCTCTGGTCTAGAATAATGGAACATCTTATGGTATCCTATTTTGCAGAAATTTTTTGAGTAGTATGATGAACAGAGGTAGTAGATTGCATTCAAAAGCCAGCCTTTCAATGCTTGCGTAGGTAACATGGAAAACTGACCAACCATTGTGGTACGCAAACTCTTACATCTGGGACTTTTCATACAGAAACCAGGACAATTCACCAGAGTCCGAAATGACCCCAGTTGTGCCTAAAATTTCCAACATGACAAGGCAAAAGAAAGCATATGAACCAGTATAAAAAGGAAAGTTTGCGGGAAAACGGCCCGTGACACTAGACCCGAACCAAACCAGATAGATACGTTCCAAGGAGAGATGAAGAAAGATCGCATAGACACAAAAAAGAAAAGAGGCCATCAAGACATCACGTTAGAGGGGAACCGGAATACACACATGTCGAGAGAAGATCCGAAGGGTATCAAAATGGAGAACAATATTTTGCGACAGAAATGGACGTAAGACTCAAAAAACACACAAAGGACGGGGCATCATGCAGATCACAATAGGATCAGGTAGTTTGAGGGTGCGATGCCGGTCTCTCCGGTGGATTTCCGAGCCTGCCACCATCGGCCACTGACATCGGATACTTCGAGAATCTCGTGTTTGGCAAAGCTGATCTCGTTGGCGTCTTCGGGGTTCGCATCGTACGAGTAGATGGCCTTCGCCCGGTACGGGTATTCGGTGGGTTGGGGCACCTCAGTACCCTCTTGGATGGTGTTTGAGGGAAGACCAGGGCTGGGCGTTGGAGCTCCGAAGCGAGGCTGGGATGAGCTGCGGTCGGCGCCCGCCGCCCCACCGGGGTATCCGGACACGGGGGAAGAAGTCTCGAAGCCGCTCAATTGCGCAGAGGTATACATCTGAGGCGTGTTGCTCGTGGCCATGGTCTCCGGACGGGCACCAAAAGCGCTGGACATAGGACGACTGCCGCGGAAGGAGCCGGGCTGTTCTTTGTTCAGGGCGAAGGAATCAATGAATCCACGATGCGAAGCTTGGGGGGTCGAGCCAAAGTAAAAGATCCAGACGATCTAGAGATGTGAGTTAGCGACTGGTCCATGGGAGACATAGTGATCCACTTACAATGACCATGGAAAGGAGGATGAAACCCGCCCCAGCGGCCTGGTAGGAACCCTGGTTACCATAGATCAGATTGTTCGCACAGAGCGAAGTCAAGACGAGACCACAACCCAGGTATCCGACAATTGCGACGCCGTAGACATTGCAGGTGTCGGTACCGAAAGTCACGATCAAGCCGACAATAACGCAGAACATGTATGCATTGGCCCACCAGGTGAGATTGGGATATTCGGTCTGAATGTCGGCAATGACAGATGAGATAAAAGCGATGAGCCATGCCAGGATGGAGATGGAGAGGGTGGCCAGCGCGAAGGGGTCGCCAAGGATATTACTTGCGCGAAATTTGGCCATTTTGAATCAAGAGTCGCGCTCGGTTTATGTAGTGATCAAGATTGCGCAATAGAAGGTTGAAGGAAGGGATACGGGATCGAAGAGGGATCGATCTCGTTGGTCAGGAGGTGCGAAGATAATCGAATCGGATAGGATTGAATGAGTCGACGGATCAAGAGACGTTGTCGATAGTCAAGGCCCAGGTGTCTTGACGTTGTGATGGAATGCGCTGTTGAGATCACTGGGGCTTGTTAGTTCAGCTATTCGCACAGCCCCGATCGCGTGGGGTCTAACAACTGGCACCCAAGATAATATCAACGCGGCGCCTTCCGCAATCTCAACAAAGAATGGAGCGAGCAAAAGAAGATGGATAGAAAGAAGGGAAAGGGAAAGAAAATCCCAAGACAGGAAATAGTCGTACCTGAGACAAAGACGGAAGAGTTCACCAGGGACCGGAACAGAGACGAAGGGAGGAGATTGAGTAGGGAGAAAGCACAAAGAGGCCCCGAGAGAGGCGACGGCAGCACCAGGCTGGAGAAAAGAAGATAAAACGAATGAATAGGCCTGGGAAGGGCGTCGAATGGTCGAAAACGAATGAGTGTAAGGCGGAAAGGAGGAGAAGAGAAGAGAGGGAAGAAAGTGGGCCTGGCTCCAAAACACACAGACGCCCCTGGAATCGAGACCACTGTGGAATCCCGGAAATGAAGTGTCACCGTTCTGGCCCACTGCGATTGATTCCGAGGGAATAGCTTTGGTTCGTTTGATTACTGGGTACTATTGAAAACAACTGCTCAAACTGTTGAACTGTCGGATCTCGTCGAGATCAAAACAATGTTGATGCGCTATAAATAACCACGCTAAGATCCTTAGTCACGATCCGAGCTCTAAGTACTTACGCATACATGTATATAGTTCAACCCGGTATAATATACTCTGCACTATCCTAATACCAAGTACCATTAGTGCACTTCTACAGTTCCTACCGTACTTCTCCTTCTCTCCACATTACCCCAGCGAGTGGTTCGATCCGATCTCGTAATTTTGCCTATCCTAACATGTATAACATCTCAGCAATGGCCACAGAGCAGTCCCCGATCTGAGGCCAGGAATCCGGGGTAAACTACATGTCATATGTATTCGCATTCTTTCTGATCTCAATTGGAATGTGTCGATACGTACATATCTAGTGCCGGATTCCGATCAGATCAGCGTAGAACAGTGTCTTGACACTAAATGACGACAATATCGACATCCGGGTTGTGAACGCCTATATGCCAGACAAGGAAGTCCTCGATTCGATTGTATCTCACCGAGACTAGCGACTCAATTGGTATCTGTATTGATTCATAAATGTTCTAACGGTCAAAATGAACAAACCCAATGCGCCTGAAAACAAAAGCCGAAGGATATCATAAAGACCAACAAAATGCAATGATCCACAGAATCAAATCGCGTTCTCCCTCCGCTCCTTAATCACCTCCCTCCTCCGTACCTCCCTCTCCACATCCTCAAGCCGTCCCTCCCACTCAGCCCAGCACTCTCCACTACCCACAATCCCGACCTCATACCACCGCTGCAGTACACGAGCCATCCGTACACGCAATTCAGAGATAGATTCAGCTTGCTGTGCCTGTATCTGCGCGAGGCGGTCCAATCTAGGTTGGAGTTCAATCAGCGCTGCAGAGCTATGGGCATCTGGAACGGGTAGGTCATTTAGGGATGTGAGTCGCGAGGCGGTTTCGGGGAACGCAGTGGCATAGGACAGGACGATCGAAGCCAGGGTGCGTGTTGAGAGGCCTTCGGGGATTTCTTGGGGTGGTGGGGATTGGAAGAGGTCTGGGAAGCGGTCGTCTGGAATAGAAGTCAGTAAACTGTAATTGAGGGATTGAGACGTACCAATGGACTGGGCGCGACTTACGGAGTTGGATTACATCCCGCACAGCGGGGACACTTCGTCCAAGTTTCTCCAGCTCTCGTCCTAAGCGGGCGACACGGCGTGATACGGTCTCTTCATGCGAGGCGGGCTTCTCGGGCGTGGTAGGAACTCCCGTCCACTCTGTGGCGCCGGTCAGGAGGTAGGAGAGGCGGCGCAGACGCGCCTCGAGGAGTTCAATGGTTGCTCCGGCCACAGCTTCACTTTCTAGTGACATTGTATGCAGTATGAAATAGGCCAATGGAGAAGATTTGGTGGTTGACTCCGTTGAGGTCGAAGCTGCTGGTGCAAACACGGCAAATGTGGGGAACTAAACAGGCCAACGATAACCGCGGTCCTATACTTTGGGTAACTAGTCATAGACATGCAGGTGAAGTGCGTTGTATTATGTACCAGACTACTGCTATACATACGGATCATTTATTCATCACTCGTCACTTCCCCACGTTTTCCACGTGGTCCGGTTCATTATCGTCGATCCACTCCATATCATCATCCAAGGCCCGCGATGCCGGGTCTGCAGTGTAGCCAGTCGAGCCTAGTAATCGAGATCCTTCCTTCTCTTGCATTTCCTGGCCGGCACCACGATCATTGTCCCCGGATACCTCGTAGTCAAACACATTCACCTGATGTCCGCTTTGAGATGGCGATTGCTGTTGCCGGCCGGCGCCTTTTTTGCGAGTATTGAGACTCGTCGCCTGTGTCGCTGCTCTGCTCGCATTCGGCTCCGAATAATTCATTGTCTTTGCTCACGAAGCCCTGTTCCCAGTGTCAGCAGATGTCGAAACCACCACAGATCTAATCTTACCATAAGTGGATGAGGTGCCGACTCCACCTTGGCATTCACTGCATTGTCATTGGCATAGACAAGAAGGACCGACTTCCACTCTTCACGCGCGGCCCGAAGAACTTCAACTTCGCGGACCCTTTGAGCCGTGTAGCCGACGACATCGCCGTTCTGACTGGCAGGTAGGTTGCCTTCACCTTTCCTCTTCGCGGCTTGTCGTGTTTTCCCATCTTCAATTGAGAAGCTAATGCGCCACCACTGAGGACCGTTGTCGTTATTGTCGTCGATGTCCATTAAATTGTCTGACTTGGCGGCGTCGCTGGTTTTCAACACGTAGGTGACATGTGGTTCGGTGCAAACTCCGCGCAATGTGTATTTGTAAACAGGAGGTTCCCCGGGAGTTTGAGAGGGCTCGGTGAGCTTCTTGGAGTAATTATGCATGGTCTCGAGAGCTGTTTGCTTCCTTGCCTCTAGCTCTTTGAGCTTCGCTTCAAGCTTCGCAGAGGCCGTTTTCAGATCATTGACAAGCCGTTCCGCTTTCTCATTTGCCATTTCAGGGCTCATCGAGACATCATCTGTAGCCAGATTCTTCGCAAGAACGATAGGAACTGCGGCAGCAGCCTTTTCGAGTATATCCTTCCGTGTCAAAGTGCCTACTGGAGACCGCGGATTGGTCAAACGGCGCACAGCCTGCTCCAGGCTCTCCATCTCTGCCTGGACTTCGAGCCTTTTGGTGCGGAAATCACGCGAGATCTCTCGACAGCTGCTGAGGTACCTGTCTGGATAGAACACTGACGGGGCCTTCACATCCACAGACTTGACATTATCAGGAGCATCAAGTTTCATCACGAGGACATCTCCGACAGTCTCCAGCCATACATCGTCAAGCTCCTCGTCGGGTCTGTCACTCCATATGGCAGTGTCCAAGACATCATACAGAGTTTGTCCGTGGTCTGGCTCAACAATAGGGTTAAATGTAAAAAGCTCTTTCTCAATGGGCGCTTCCCCTTCGTCTACTTCAAATGAAGAGTTTTTGTAAGCACGCGACATGAAAAGCGTTGCTAGTGGATTGTCGGGGTCTACCCGAATCGCAGCCTCATGCCATGTCTCAAGAAACCGGGCGACAGCCTCCTCCGAGTCGGAGGAATCTGACGCGACGTGCTTGAGGTTCGCCAGCGCATCACTGCTTCCAAAGGCGCGTTGTGTAGAGTCCAGAAATGCCATCAACCGTTGTGTCTCGTGGATGATGTCATCCCAGTCACTATCTGCGTCCTGGCCTTCATGAATGGTGACGATCTTCGGAAGATCAATTGCCTGTCCATTCCACCATTGCAAGTCATGGCCATAGTCAAAGAGAACCTTGTTCCGCAGCAAGAGGGCTTCGCGCGCAAGAGGGATTTCATGGAGGATGGTGAGGAATCCTCCCAAGTAGAGGTGAGCTTTTGAAGGGCGGATAAACGCTGGTTCTCCGTCCGCTCTCTTGCGGTCCTCGGGGTCAGGGCTGAGCACAACTTCTTCGGAAGAGGTGTTGAACAGGGTCATGGCCCAAGCGCCCTCATCGTAATGATCGCGTGTTGCTTTGCCGAAACGTGCATCGCTTTTGGTCGTCACGCCGGTCTCCTGCTGGCCTGATCCGAGGGACATGGCGACTGCCTGCTGCAGTTCCTGTTCCTCGCGATCGGCCAGGCTCTGTCCCAGCTTTGTGCCGCCTGTGCCTTGCTCCCAATCAGTAGCTGTCGGCTGATAGTCTTGGGGTGATCCTCACCGGTGGAACCCTGTGGTGCTGCCGTGGCGGATGCATTGAATTCAGCGCCTTGGGATATTTCATTCACGTTGGCTCGGGACGGAGGGCGCGAGGGAGCGGCTGTTGCGGGTACACTGGCTTCCTGGCCAACTGGAACCGAATATGTCAGTCACTGGAGTGCGCGGATAGTTAGAGAAACCATACAAGGTAGAAGATTGTCGAAGCTCGATGTCTATATTCCGAGAGAGCTAGTCAGCTTCAAGTCCAGAACTTCGAACCCGCGCATCACCGAGTTGTCACATTTGTATGGGGACCTGTCGGGTCTTCGAAATAGGCGTTGATCGCTCTTTGCGAGTCGAGGTTGTTGGCCTGCAACAGAAAAGTGTCAGTTATTATCCTGTGACAGAGTTGGGGGCATCCGGGACCTTCAGGAAGCTGATAGCTTGTTCGCGCGTCGTGCTGGTAAAGTTGACAAAGTTGCTGATAGCGTCCTCGGGCGGTTCGGAGTCCATGACTGCGAGAGAGGCTTCTGAGCCAGGTGAGCTCAGGTCAATCAGTGGCCAAATATAGTGGAAGCGTCAGGAAGCGCGTGGAGAGTGGGCAATACATGATCGCATAGCTTTCCCCACCAGGTGATGCCAAGCCTTTGCTTTAATCTCCGCGGGTTCTAGCCTTGGCTGAACTTATGCTTAGTATGCCTACTTGGATAGAAAATGTTTAGTTCTGGCGTAAAAAGATAACTAACTATGAAGCCATAGTCATTTAATTTTGGGTTCTCTGCTGAATGATTGCACTGCTCACTGTCCACTCCACTGTTCAGCATACATATGTAGCTCCCTCGTGTATATAGATCAGTCTCGATTTTATAAGTTTTTTAATGTTTATCAAGCAGCAAGGTTATTCTATTTTCCTCTGCCTCCCCGGCCTGACTTTGAAGCCACCACTACGTTGGTATAACATTCCAAAACAGTCGCCTTTGTCATATATAGATAGCTGCTGCAGGCTCAAGCTGGATATTCAGGTAGTCTAAGACCCGTATATGTCGACATCGCTGCATGCTATCAATTTTGTATCCCATAAGGACTTGTTGAATTTACGCCAGTTATACAAAATAGAGTCTGCTACTACTAAAGACATCCTATAGTTTGTTTTTCACGCTACAGCAAGAGGTTCAACTTCACAACTACAGCCAGCATTATTGCTCTGCTAGGTGCTAATCTTTCTAGACCTTTTCCATAAATACTCCTACCACCTTCTTCTAGTCTTAGGGAAGTGATATATGTACCTAGGTAGTATAAGCGGGCCTCGGAGCTTCCCGACCCCGCAAATCGAAATGCGGGGAAACTACTTCCATTCTGTCGAGCCTAGCAGCTCCTCATTCACATAATTTGGTTACCAGCCACGAGTTGTTGCATATACATCTTCGACATACTTACATTTAAAGCCGAGCAAAAGTCATGAGGCTTCAATGATCACATTCAGGGATTGGAAAGCAAACATGCGTATCTACAGCGGGATACTCGGAGCTACTCGTATCCGGAGTCACTCTTTCCTTAAGGGTGTTTCATTCGGACGCAGATACCCTTATGCTGTGCGAGGATACTTGACAGAGAGTCTTGCACGAGGGCCCTTAGAGGTATGCCAGTTCTTCTGGAAACTAGAAAATGCCTTTGGAACAAACAATCAAGATGACAGCTAACATGATTGCGTCCTATAGCCTCCTTTGATTGAGTCTACTGTGGGTGATCACTTTGCGAAGATAGTGGCAGAGCATGGTGATAGGCCAGCGTGAGTCTATCCCAACCCTTGGTTCATTACCGTTTCCATCCATGGACACTGACGTGTGATCTCCTAGTGTTATCTCCAAGCACCAAAACGACCGAGTATCCTATTCCGGACTCGATGTCAGAAGCAATGCCCTTGCACGTGGGCTAGAATCAGTTGGCGTGAAGAAGGGGGACCGAGTCGCAGTCATGCTTGGAAACTCAATGGAGTTTGCAGTGGTACGTTAATGTTCGTATGATAGAAAGAGAAGGGAGCTAAATATTCCCAGACAACATATGCGCTATTTAAGCTTGGTGCTATATTGGTAAAGAAAGTCACGCCAATGATAGAGGACCATCTTTGCTAACAATTCACCAGGTTCCACTCAATCCCTCCTTCAACGCCATGCAAGTAGTTTCTGCTTTGAGCCACCTCGAAACCAGCCATCTCATCATTAGCGCCGAGTCCAATCTTCCTCGCAAAGACCCTCGCAGCAATATACCACTCCTCGGGCATATCATTGAAGACCTATCAAACCCGAAGGTGCAATCTGCTCTAGTTCCGTCGCTCAGACAGGTCATCATCGTGGATAACTCCTCGGGTCGTGTGGATTTGTCTTCATACAACAGTCTAACGCCATTCTCATCTATCATGTCCTATATCCCTGCAGATGGCAGTCCTCTACCGGAGCAGAATCTTTCCCCAAACGACGTTGTGAACATCCAATTTACTTCTGGTACCACAGCCATGCCAAAAGCTGCATGTCTGAGCCACCGCTCTATCCTAAACAACGGCTCACAAATTGGAGACCGTATGCTCCTCACACCGAGCGACATCGTCTGCTGCCCGCCCCCGCTATTCCATTGTTTTGGATGCATCCTCGGCTACATGGCAACGGCAACACACGGTTCAGCCATAGTCTTCCCAACCGAGTCCTTCAACGCCCGCGCTGTCCTCAAAGCAGTCCAAGAAGAAAAATGTACCGCTCTATACGGAGTCCCAACAATGTTCCTCGAGGAGCTCAGTTTGATTGAGTCGAAAGAGATCTCCCGCGAAGGCTTCGAATATCTACGAACGGGCATCGCGGCTGGAAGCAGCATTCCCTCGGAACTGATGAAGAAGCTTCATAGAGTTTTGAATCTTACCGAGCTGACGATATGTTATGGCATGACTGAAACCAGCCCTGTGTCTCTTATGACTACTACGAACGATCCTATAGATCGAAGGATCAACACCGTAGGAAGACTGATGCCGCATGTGGAAGGTAAAATCGTGGATCCTTCGAACAAGAAACAGATCCTCCCGATAGGCACACGCGGTGAGTTGGCTGTCAGCGGATACCTCCTCATGAAGGGATATTGGGGGGATCCGGAGAAAACAGCGGAGGTAATGATCGCAGATGATGATGGAAAAGTCTGGATGCATGTAAGTTTGCCTCCATCATTGATTATTGTAAAACAATCTAACCCATAAATATAGACTGGAGACGAAGCTTCCATGTCACCAGATGGCTATGTCACCATCACCGGCCGCATTAAGGACTTGATTATTCGCGGTGGCGAGAACATCCACCCCCTGGAAATCGAAGACTGCCTGCTAGGCAATTCTGCGATTGGCGATGTATCTGTCGTTGGTGTTCCAGACGAGCGATATGGTGAGGTCGTGGCCGCTTTTGTGATTGCAAAAGAAGAAGGCCCCGACTCCATCACTGCCAAGGAAATCCAAGAATGGGTTCGGAAGAAACTGAGCAGTCATCTCGGTAAGTACACCCTTGGGCCATGTAAAGGGTAATATCAGAGCGGTAGTGCCCTTATTAACGTACTCTGGCAGTGCCTAAATACGTTTTCTTTTTGGGACCATCAGATGCATTCCCTAAAACTGCGAGCGGCAAGATCCAGAAGTTCAAACTCAGAGAGCGGGCAATCGAGCTCCTGGCTCAAGAGAAGGAACAGTAACCCTCTTGATGCCTTACGCGACGTGTAAATATCATATAGAGCACACAGACTCGGCTGGGGGGCGGTAATAGAGATCGCAGTTCGGTCCTCTGCAGTCAATAAATGGACAATTCTAAGGTCTATAAAGATATTTCATGGGTGTGAATTGCGAAATTTTTCTCCTGGGAGCCGGACAGAAGTATGAAAATATGAGATATGTTCTGATAGGGTTCGGTCAACATCCAACGGGCCAGCAGCTATCTGTATTGGAATGTCTCCAAATGGTCGGTTCAGGATCCCAGTCTGTCCGGAATCCGACACATATCAGTCGGAATCATGAGTCCATCAGAGATATCTGTGTGCTGATATCCTTCCTGGATCTCAGTGCCCGAGGATTCGCTATTAGAAGTCGAGCCCTTGTCCCGCTAGTGGATTTGGGTTTGACGATGCGGCCCGGTATAGCAACGGGCATGGGATAATGAAACTCTTTCGAGTGAACGCCCTTCGCCGTGGATCCCGGTATTCAAGCTTCACGAGACGAGGCAAAACAAAGCGTGTGATAAGACTGGTAGAATCTGCAAACAATGCTCATACAGTTGGAGCATTACTGCAAGATTCCTTCCATCAAAAATCTTGAATGCCCGTCTCGCCCTGCAGTCTAGACCGAGCATCATCGCCATGGACATCATCAACCACCCACTCAGGCTCCTCGTCCTCGAAATATTTGTCCTGCTCTTCTGTCCAATCATCGTACTCATCATTCTCGTCCACGGTTTTGTAGTCGAAATCAGCGTCATCACCCCTTATGAACCGCAATCCCATCTCCCATTGCCAGGCATTCTGTCCCTCCTCCTTGCTAGCAGGGATGTCATCACGATCCTCGGCAAGAATCTCCCCGCCAGGCCCACGAGTATAACTGAGCAGTGCGTTGGGGTCAGGATTCGCAAGGGCATCCATCTTAGCCTCAGAGCGCAGCATATCAGCTTCGAGGACGCCTGAAAACCCCTTTTCACGGCCCTGAGCCTCCCTCTCTTGCGGTGTTTGGAATCGGCGGATAAGGCGATCGTACAGCAACGGGTCTAGAAAGGTAGTTCCACATCGGTTAGCTTAGAAATTGCTTTCTGCTACCATTTCGCAGCACTGGAGCCATCGTCCAGGTTGCAGCTGGTAGCGAGGAAAGAGCAAGCGGACCGGCGAGCTCAAGATCCGCCGAAAAGTACTCTGGATGCAGGTCCAGGTATCTCTTCCGACGGTTCTTCACTTGGACTGAAGGGTGCGCATCGCCAGATGCACTGCTGGATTTGAAACCCGAATTCATAGGGAAATGTGGCATCTTAAGGTGTTTGTAACGTGGTGTGGGGATGAGGTGGAAGTTGGGAACTCGGAACTGAGCGGCAAAAGGTTATTTTCTGCTCCATTTCGCCGCTTTCTTTTTTCTCCTGTTTGATGTTGTCGAATTGAGTCTGTAAGTCGATTATTCTGTTTGTCTTTGTTGTTGGAAATCCCTTGTTTCAGCTTAAGTGTCATGTCTAACTTGACACAATTTTCGAGCTTTCACTAATACATCCTCGCAGATCTGTCTTGGGTCGGTTGACGCATCCAAAGATTCGATAGCTCGGATATCATCATGTCTATGCAGGAGTTCATTCAGCGAGTCGACTTCTACCGTTTTGGTAGTGGTGCGGCATTGCTGGTCCTGCTGGCTTTTTACTCTCCTGTTATGCTGCTGGTGCTATCCCCGACGTATGGTGCCCTGCCCGCCCATATCTTCCATGTTTATGGCCTGGGTGTCTTCGCGGGGGCCGGATGGTTCTTGAAAGATCAGATCCAGAAGCGTTTCGGTCGTCTGGCCGCGTATATGCTTCCCGTTCTTGCTTTCTGGACGCCCACTCTGCAGTACTTTGTGATGCAACAGAGCTCCAAGCTGGGAAATCCCCTTGGCCCTGTGATCACAGAGGTGTTTGGCTACTACCCGCTAGCTCTGCTAACTGTGGCCATTGCGGGCAAGCAAATCCAATACGCCCTGCATCTTGAGGGCATGGGTGACGTTGCGATGGAGCATGTGCCATTGCTGGGCTCCTATTTCGTCTACTCCATAGGCGAGCATTTTGCCAAGGCCGTCCTCTCTCGCGCCATTGGCTTTACTGTCTTCTTTACCCGCGCTGGTCTGCAGTTTGTCATTGCGGCCTTGTACGCTGCTGTCATTCCTTCTAAGCTGCTCCTTCTGGCCATCCCATCCGTGCTCTTCACGATCACGTCTGATGTCCACTTTGGTGGTATCAGCGGTGTAAACTCTGCTATTCAGAGCGAGGGCTATTCCCTTCTGGCACGCCAGGAGTCTTACACGGGATATATCTCGGTGCTGGAGAATCACAATGACGGATTCCGGGTGATGCGGTGTGACCACAGCCTTCTTGGTGGACAGTGGACTAAGGGAACTCCTGACTACCAGCCCAAGGCCGAAGATCCTATCTATGCCGTTTTCACTATGCTTGAATCCGTTCGTCTGGTCGAGCATAGCCATGGAAGCCATCGGGTGGATGCCGACAGCAAGGCTCTGGTCATGTAAGTGTTTTGCATTCGCGATTTCAGGGTCACAGCTAACGAGCGCGAAATAGCGGTCTTGGAGTTGGCACAACACCCGCTGCACTCATGAAACACGGCATCGACACTACAGTCGTCGAGATCGATCCTGTCGTGGTTAAGTTTGCCGAGCAGTATTTCAACTTCCCCTCCAACCATGCAGTCACCATCGAGGATGCAAGCAAGTTTGTCAAGCGGGCATCGAAGTCTCCATCTGTGCATCAATACGACTATATTGTCCACGATGTCTTTACTGGCGGTGCCGAGCCCGCCGAGCTTTTCACCGTCGATTTCCTTCATGACCTGAGCTCCCTGCTCAAGGATGATGGTGTCATTGCCATCGTGAGTTTGATCAAGTCTACTTATCAATATCAGCTAGATTTGGGCTAACGTGTGATACAGAACTACGCCGGCGACCTCAACCTCTACCCAACAGGCCTCGTTGTCCGCACGATCCTAGCTACTTTCCCAACTTGCCGCATCTTCCGTGAGCATGCCCCGACTAGCGAGAACATCTTGAAACCCGAAAACCCCGACTTCGTCAACATGGTTGTCTTCTGCACCAAGAGCACCAGTACTCCGCTTCGGTTCAGGGATCCTGAGCATGCTGATTTCCTGGGCAGCGAGTCCCGTGAGAACTACCTCCTTCCCAAGCATGAGATTGACCCTGCCGTATTCGATCCTATCCCCCATGGTGGAAGACGCCTCCTTGTCGATAAGGAGGTCAAGAGACTGTACAAGTATCAGGACCGTGGTGCCTTGGAGCACTGGGAGATTATGAGAACGGTTATTCCTGCTGCTGTGTGGGAGAACTGGTGATTATTATCACATGTATTGAAGAGCTGGGAGGTTTCCAAGGTGTATTATCCATAGTAATTGAACTAATTGAACTCTCCTGGCTAAACCAAAGTGTCGGGTGTCTCTATGGGACCTTCTCTACCGGGACATTTCTCATCTTGCAGTCTTGTCCCATATGCTATTCAAAATACCCGGTTCTTTATGTGACTATACGTAACCGAGTCCCATTTAATCACAGTGAATCAGGGCTATAAAGATGAGAAACTTACCCAGAAAAGACGATTTCATATTGGTATCATTATCTAACACCCCGCAGAAAGCCATCAAAATCTAAGAAAAGAGAAAAGAAATTATGCACAGGCCATGTCCCCTAATCTTCCTATACAGGGCCATAGTAAAGTCGACCGAACCAACCGGCTCAATATGTACGCTCACAGAACTAAAATACAGCCTGAGAAGTATCACGGAAATCAAGCAGATGGGCTTCCACGGGGACTACTACCGGGCTTCTTGACGAGGCCGGCAAAGAAGTTGGCCAGGGCTTGATTGTGAGCTTTCTCGTCGCCGGGGTTTGTGGGAGTGCCTTCCCTTTTCTGGGCGCGGCTGGATTCGCGGTCCTATAGATGTGTTAGTAGTGGGTATTGTGAATTCATGAAAGTGGTACATACGCGAAGCTTCTTCAGCATATCATCTGCATCCACTTGAATACCGCCCATATTGAATTGAACGGGACCGATATGCTCGTTGACCTTGCCCTCGTCCATGGGCGACATCTCCAGCTGCGGGACTGGTTGGTTAGCGCGGTCTTTCTCGTCCTCGGCTTTGAGCTGTTCCAGGAGGTCGAGTTGATCCGCAAGGAAGAATTGCATGTCGTTGGTCTCGACTTCGATCTTGCTACCACGGGTGGTAGACGGGTGGGCGATTGAGGTGTCACGCTTAGGGTCTTTGATGGTTTGTTCGAATACCGTCACGGCACTTGTACCATCATCTTCGCCCTCGGCGTCATCTACGGTTTGATCCAGCGGCTCGGGAGGATCTTGAATCTCAATTGACCAGGCGGTTGAGACTCCTTCCATATCGAATCCTTCACGAATAATCCGGATCTTACCCCAGGAGTCCCAATTTGCGGGCACGAGGATCTTGTCCCGGTCGATCACATTATGTTTTAATGATTGGCGTTTCAAAAGAGAGTGGATTCCCAATGAAGAGTGGATTAGACTCTGGAGGGAGTTGGCAAGGAAAGGTGTGGTGTAAATGAGAGATGCGCCGTCTACATGACGTTAGAATCAAGGCCCCGAGTTATGGAAGGGAATGGCTCACGCTTCAGCAAAATTGTTCGTAGGAATTGTAGGATGAAATCGAATTGCTCCTCGTTCCAGCCATGATCCTTTTCAAGTTTCTCGATTTTATCGGCCTGAAGAGAATCCGTTAGCGAAACATGTCATGCGCAATAAAGCTGAACTGTTCTGCATACTCCCTGGCAGACAACACACATGGGGATACCGAGTCCTTCGTCCCACTCGCCGGGTCCCAAGGGTATTGTGACTGGCCCGCCAGAATTTGGCAGGCCTCCAGCCGTAGCAGAGTTGGCATCCATTCCTCGTTTGCGGTCGCGCCATTCCGTCATGGTCTCTTCCATGACGATCTTTGTGTCATCGTCGAGCGAAACGAGGACAGAACGAAGAAGACGAACCCATTCTCGTAGTCTGCGGATCCATGTCCACGGATCAGACCAATCCATCAGGATGACAACCAGCGTTTCCGGCACGGATTGGGGGGTCAGGAGAGGCTTAAGGAGCGGTGCGAATGACGGAGAGGGTTCGGACAAGAGATAGGCCGAAACACGCGCCAGCGTATCTGGACAGTTAAAGATGTTAGTTTAGTCTAGCCAAGCTATAGAGGGAGTCTTTGTTGTAACTGTACCTTCTTGGTCGGTGTCGAGTACATCTCGATACGTGTATCCCAGTGCAAATTGATTGGCAATTGGCGGCGTTTTCCCCTTCCGTTTGTCATTTACTAAACTGGGATCTGCCGATGTATCTGCAGAAAAGGTTTCCAAAAATTCCCTCTGACTTTCCGGGGTACCTCCTGTAGTTCAAGTCAGTAAAATGCGACCAAGAAACCAAAAGGGACAAGAGCCGGTGGGCTCGACCACGAACCCAGGATCAAAAGATTCTTTTCAGGCAAGCGCTTTCCATTGGCGACACTGTCTAGCAGCGAGGACCAGATATTCTTCTTGGATCCATCCTTGCTGGTCGGCCGACTGTTCATACCAGCCGCTCTCGATCCGCGCTTCGGACTGGAAGTCATTGTCTAGTAGAGGCCACCATACGCTAAGAGCTGCGCAGCATTCCAAGCACTTCGTTTGTAAGTGTCGAGCAACGGGAGCGCGTAAAGATGTTGGATTGTAGTTGGGGCGGAGGGGGTGAGGTTCAAACGCGCGGTCAGGGGAATCTGGAGATGAGCCGGTGGAAATAACACGCAGCGTTGAACACCACCGAAGGCGATTTCGATCGTGGAGTTTTAAAAGCACCGGGTAAGAACAGTACACGACGTCACGGAGGCTCGCAGCAGGGGGTTGAGTACTGTAAACAGATGATTTTACGGTTCCGCAGATGCTCCGGGTGGAACCCTTTTTGACCGCGTGGAGCTTCGCTTCTCTTCACCACCACACATCATGAACGCCATTCGCCAGGTCCAGCAACTCAACAAGCGTGAGCTTGAAAATGCGATGTAAGTCTTCAACTACGTTCAAGCTTGTTGTTTGTTTCCTGGTCCCGACTGACCACGCCCTAGACCTCCAGAGGCATCATGGCATGCGGACTATCGCGACACAGCATACATCTACATCGGCGGACTTCCATTTGACCTGTCCGAGGGTGATATTGTGACAATATTCTCGCAGTATGGAGAACCGGTTCATGTCAACCTGATCCGCGATAAAGAAACGGGCAAGAGCCGTGGCTTCGCGTTCCTCAAATACGAGGACCAGCGCAGCACAGACCTTGCAGTGGACAACCTCGGTGGCGCAACTGTCATGGGTCGTATGCTACGAGTGGACCATACACGGTATAAGAAGCGCGATGACGAGGAAGAGGATAACAATGTCGCAAAGCTGATGGGCGATGCGGTTATCGACGAAAGCAAGCGTGACGAAGACGGCGATCGCAGGCGGAGAAGAGACAGTGCTGAAAGGGAGGAGCGACGACCTATGCTGAAGGAGGAGAAGGAACTCCAGGATTTGATTCACAATCATGACGACGAAGATCCTATGAAGGAGTTCCTCATTGAGGAGAAGAAAGAGGAAGTGGCGCTCGCGATTGAAAAGTACAAGAGCAGTGAAAAGAAGTCTTCCCGGCGCCGCGATAGCAGAGAGCGGTCCAGTCGGCATAGTCGCCGGCACCGGTCTCGATCTCGCGAACGCAGACATCGCGATGAACGCTCACCCGATCGGGAGAGGAAATCTCGGCGCCGCTCACCGGGAAGAGAGGAAAGATCTAGAAGAGACCGGTCTGCCGACCGGTCTCGCTCGCCTGAATCCCGAAGACATCGCAGTGATCGAGAGAGACATGATCGTCGCCGCTGAAAAGATTTCGAATAAGATTGCTATGCTATCGACATGGCCTACCGATCCCAAGTTTCTCAGATGGACTTGGCTCGAATACCAACTCGCCTGGCTTGATCAGATAGACCGAGTGCCCTTAAATGTGCTGCAAATGGTGCAAATGGTGTGATTATGATCCTCGATCGTCTGCAACGATCTTCCAAAGTTATCCAGCTTAGCCCCCGAGATACCGTTTCCAACCATCCCGCATACAATACCGCTTTCCGTCATCGCCGTCCCGAAGAACAAATTTCTCCCATCGCCCATCTCTGCCGGATCCAATAACCAGCAATGTCTGCTCGTCGACCCAGCCGATGACACCTTTGGGTGGTCGGCCAAGAGATGAACTAGGCTGCGTTGATCCATAATTAAGTTCCTCACCAATCTCAAAATGAGCGTTGGCAACCGAGTACACATCTGAAAACACTCGCGGGAGAAGGGGAAGTTTGCCCAGGATGCCCCATTTCTGGTTGCTCCCTTCCTCAGTCGCTGAGGCCGGAGATTGGCTGCGGCGAACCATGTGGTGGGGATGGGGTATATCGAAGATATGCAGGGTGGACTTGTCGGATGTTACTGCTAGCAGGGTGTTTGACGGAGAAAACGAAAGAGAAAATATCACCGCATGGTCTACGCCCCGACGAAGTTCCGCCAGTTTCGTACAGTTTGCCGTAGCAAATACTCTAATCAGAGTACCCTAACAGAACCTTAGTAAACGTAGCCGGTGTAGGCAATAAGGATCTTACGGCTTCACTGGCGGTGGCCAGCACCTCCCCATCGGGACTCAAGGCCATAGCGCGTAACGGGGAACTATGAGCAGGTATGATGCTAATGTTCCCTGTCTCCAGTTCAATCGCCTGGACCTGTCCCGGGGAGCGACCCGGGAATGCAAGGAGCTTCTGCCCCAAACAAGCCAAGCCCAGCGGGTTATCCGAGGTCTCAAAGACTGACAGCTTCTTTGGAGGTTCGAGAAGGCAAATACATGGATGCTGTTCAATAGGGCGACAACAATTCGGGATTTAGAAAGACGGACCCCGAGGACGGATGTGCGGAACTCGAGCGTAATGGCGGCTTTTTGCTTTGCATCGTCCCAGATGACAAGCTGTGGTATATGGTTAGTATAGGGGTTTCACGGATATCGGAGACAATATGTACACACTTTGTTCTGAGGGAACTTGGGGATCCGTCCTCCGCCAACGAGAGCTAGATAGTTGGACTGGCCGAGCATTTCAACGACACCGATGCCCGCATTGAAGTCTGCAGCAATGGAAGATTAGCTGCAAAGCTCCTTAAGCTGTATCAGGAAGAAGCTCACCTCTGGAGACCTTGAGCTCACATGGGTTTGAATTAAACACTGGGTTCACAGTTAGCCTCGATGCTCTCATCCAAGCTCCCAGCTCCGTTGAGCTGCACACTTCATACCGCAGAAGCCCGTGTTCAGGCCTACTGAGAAACAGCTGCTATCATTGTTAAAGGCGGCCGACAGTGAGTAGGGGCCGAGAGACTCGTCAATAACCTGACGGGTGTTCATTGTCAAGCATGACGGAGCACCGGGAATGAACCGGAAGGACTCCGCACATGGCAGATCAGCGATAAGAACAAAAATGCGGGCGAAGCTCAAAGGATCCACGGGTGCCTCAGGCGCAAAATGACTAATCTCCGGCAAGACCCACCAAGCAGTGACCCCTGAATATACTCATTGAAAAGTGGTGATATATGCCACAAATGCATGATTTTGAACCATAGTGGTTTTAAATAGCTGTAGAATATGTGAAAATGACCACATTCACTAACTATACCAGTAAACAGAGCCAATTGAAGTACAAATCTGGTGATAAACTCACTCTGGGGAGAGCTGGAGCACAAGCGTGTCCCGTGATTGGCGGCCAAAGGAAAGGGGGAAACACGGACTTTCCCTCGAACCCCCCTATGAGTTTGAACATCCCAATCCCTCCAACCTTCTCCAAGTTCAGGAGTGTCTCCTTTCTTCTGTTATCCTGTGTTGCTTCGGCGTCTTTCGTTTCTTGCCCTAGTAATCTTTTTTCCCTTCCTATCCCACCATGTCGTCGGCTCTCAACGCGGTATGCTTCCCCTTTTACTCGGTTCCTGCCCCATACTTTAAAAAAATGTCACTGGAGCTAACTTGAACCCCCTCTGTGGGTAGATGAAGATTCGACGCAAGAAGAATGTCAAGAAGGGAATCCAGTTCTGTCTGATGGTCTGTGGTGCTAGCGGTACTGGTACGCTTTTCTATTGTCTCCTCCATCTCAAGATCAATTGTCGATTGACCTTTGCTCCGCTCAGGTCGCACAACTTTTGTCAACACTCTCTGCGGCAAGCAAGTTCTGGAGAGCAAGGATGCCGACGATGCTGCCAATGCCCACATCGAGGAGGGCGTCCGCATCAAGCCCGTCACTGTTGGTGAGTTGCGAGTCTTTGCCAGACCAACCATCCGTGAATGCTGACCCACCGACCCTCAACAGAGCTGGAATTGGACGAAGAAGGCACCCGCATCTCCCTGACCATCGTCGACACCCCCGGTTTCGGTGACCAGATTGATAACGAGGCCAGGTATGTCCTCGCTCACAACAACCGGTGGCCCCTCCCCCATTAACACCCTTGAACTAGCTTTGGCGAGATTGTCGGCTACCTTGAGCGCCAATACGATGATATTCTTGCAGAGGAGTCCCGGATCAAGCGTAACCCCCGGTTCAGGGACAACCGTGTTCACGTGCTGCTCTACTTCATCACACCCACCGGTCACGGCCTGCGCGAGCTCGACATCGAATTGATGAAACGCCTGTCTCCCCGTGTTAATGTTATTCCCGTCATCGGCAAGGCCGACTCCCTCACCCCCGCAGAATTGGCCGAGTCGAAGAAGTTGATCATGGAGGATATTGAGCACTACCGCATTCCCGTCTACAACTTCCCCTACGACATCGAAGAGGATGACGAGGATACCGTTGAGGAGAACGCCGAGCTCCGTGGATTGATGCCGTTCGCCATCGTTGGCTCAGAGGACTTTGTCGAAATTGACAACCGAAAAGTGCGCGCCCGACAGTACCCGTGGGGTGTGGTCGAGGTTGAGAACCCGCGGCACTCGGATTTCCTGGCCATCCGCAGCGCCTTGCTCCACAGCCACTTGGCTGATCTGAAGGAGATCACCCATGACTTCCTTTACGAGAACTACCGTACCGAGAAGCTCAGCAAGAGCGTCGACGGTGCTACTCCGTATGTTCTATTATCTGCGCGTTTTGATGACTTTTGCTAATTCAGAGAACAGTGCCCAAGATTCCACCATGAACCCCGAGGACCTTGCCTCTCAATCTGTGCGCCTTAAGGAGGAACAGCTCCGCCGCGAGGAGGAGAAGCTGCGCGAGATCGAACTCAAGGTGCAGCGCGAGATTGCCGAGAAGCGACAGGAGCTGCTGGCCCGCGAGAGCCAGCTCAGAGAGATCGAGGCTCGCATGGCCCGCGAGGCAAGCCAGGGCAATGTCAGCGAAGCCAATGTAGAGGCTTAGATATACCCTGTCGACGATGCGGCTCATTCAGCGGGGCGTCGGTTCGCAATGTGATACCGTTTGTGCCAACATCATGGACTTCTGACACAAAGTTGGTTTTGTTTATGGGATAATATTGACTGTTTATTCACGTTAATAGCTTTTTTGTCTTTTCTTCCTTGACTTTTTCTTTCCCGACGTCTCCGCGGAGGTGGCAAGGTCCCATCATTAGACAACCGACACCGAAGAGCACTGTCAATTTGGGGTTTCCTGTCGCTATTCCCGGGGTTCGCTATCGCTGAGAAACGTCAATTCTTGGTTCATTTCCCTGTTTCCATTAATCACCCGGGGGAGTTTCTATTCCTGCTTTTCCCTGTGCTTGATTCCCCTGTCCACTCCCTACTCCTTCCCCGGGTATCTTAACTGTTTTTTTGATCCCTGGCACCCTGTCCAAAGTCCGCAGCGCAGCAAGATTCCCTCGTCTCTTTTGTGTTTGTTTGTGGTTCCCCCTTGTCTCTATCCTTGCTGTCTTCCTAGCCCGTTTAGTAAATGAGGAAGAAAAAGTATCTCGTCTGCAGTGCTTGTCTTCGGTAGATGCCAAATTAATCCGGCATGTTGAAACCAGTGAATCGATCCACATCACGGCGGGGAAGAACATCCGAATGTTCCATTCTTCACTCGGTAGTAGTTAACGTCAGTATGGGTCGGGTCGTGGGATCCTGGGGTCTTGTCCGTGTATAGGGAAAGGTCTACTCCTGAGACTGAGATATTATCCATGTCCCTTTGAAATACGATCTATTAGGCAAGGAAAAGCATCCATATCAATGACATCAATGGCATTGAAAATAGAAGAAGATACATCGAATCCAACAGTACAGAAAATAAAGCTTTCGAAGATAAGAAACATGGTCATCACTTCGCAGGCCATGCGGAAACAAACAAGAAAAAGAAGATGAGGGGAAATTCAGTAAAAAGGGGGTCTTAAAAACGATAAGAAGATGCAACTCAAAAGTTCCAGGGAGAGGGCCACGCAAGAAACAAGCAGACACGCAAGAAGTGGTATTTGCGCTCCATTGTACACAGAAACGAGACAGAACAAGAAACCTCAGGTCTTTTAAGCAGGGAGAAACGTGCGTTTGCCCGGAATTCCTAGGATACATCATAGGAGTCGGGCGGAGTGAGACACTCCTGGAGTGAGAAGGGTGGAGATGGGATGGCGGGAGTGGATGGAGGGTGATATTAAGGCGTTGCGGACATGAGGTGAGTTCGGTCTAGACGTTGGCTGGCTTCCAGAAGTCCAAGCTGGCAACCACGTCCTCGCCCGATTCATCTTCATAGGCGTAAATGATCTCTCGAGTGGAAGAATGGAGCATTCGGATGTTCTTCCCCGTCATGATGTGGATCAATTCACTGGTTTCAACATGCCGGATCTCGATGAAATTGGGTTCGAACGCTAGGATGTATGGGTAGGATAATGCGAATGCAGTCGGGTTGCCCTCCCATGAAATCCTCCAGTCAGGACGAGCACGCCATCCATTGCGATTGACAAAGAATGAGAAGTCGCTATAGTTGAGAAGGAACTCGCCGTTCATGCGCTCGATGTGAATGGGCTTGACGTTCTCCTTGCGGGCGACGAAGTCAAGAGATGTATCGGCCTGGTCCAAAAGAGATTGTGTCTCGGTTGTTTCCAAACTGACCACCTCGAAACCGCGTGCACAGCCAACACACAATGTCGACCGCAGGAAGTGGATTGAGGAAGATTCCGCGGGGATATAATATTCCTTGAACGGCCTGAGTGTGTCCTGGCCACTCTGGAACATCTTGCTGACAGCGGACTTCTTCTTGCCCTTAGCCAAGTTGTCCATTGGCTCGTAAACCTTGATCGTACTAGACAGGGCTGACGTCTTCACGGAGCACACGAGGTGCCGACCAAGGCCAATGCCTGCCTTGAAGAAGTTTGCATGGCCTTGAATCTTCTTCGGGCGTTTGGCCAGGGCATTGGCACCCTCGGCGAGTTCAAGGGCCTCCATAGGGTAAGAGGACAGGGTCTTGTTTGCCAAAACCAGGAGCAGTTGATACTCTTCTAGAGTATCGATCTGCGTGACTTGGCTGGCCTCCAGGACCCTTCTCGGCTTGGCCGATTTGTCCTTGGGCCATCGCTCAGAGAGGTAAATCCCGCTATCTGTTCCAAAGACCAGCTTTCGGCCACCATCTAAAAAAGAAATTATTCGTTAGCCAGGGAGTTCACTTGGAGACAAGGTTGAGTTCTGCATACCAACTGGAACACAACAGTTCACGCGGTTGATCGCTGTGAAGAATCTATCACTTAGGATGGTCTTGTTGTAGAAATTGCTGTTACGTTCCCAGAGCTTTCTCTGCTGCTCCTCTACCATCTCAATAAATTTGCGACGCTGAGTTGGGGATGTGGCATAGAGGGTCTGTTCATAACCCCCTTTACCAAGATGTCGGAATGTAATCGGCAACTGTCCATCTTTGGCCGGGGGAGGGTTCACGGTAGTCTTGTTGGATAAAAGGCTGGAGGAGGGCCTCTTCGAAATCCCAACCCGGGGAATCACCTCGTCCATTTGAGCAATCACCAGAAGCTCCAAAGGAATGGGTTTCTTGTAAACCCGATATTCCTCACGCTTGTTTACCACCTTGATGCGGACCAGAAGCACCGCGTGATCGAAGAGATATGCAGTCACTTCAGAGCTTTCCGCAGTGGTCTTCTTAAAGGCCATCTTGGTGAGCATTTGCCGGTTCTCTTCGGTAAGC
The DNA here is from genome assembly GCA_036712075.1 of Penicillium sp. DT28. Classification (NCBI taxonomy): domain Eukaryota; kingdom Fungi; phylum Ascomycota; class Eurotiomycetes; order Eurotiales; family Aspergillaceae; genus Penicillium; species Penicillium sp. DT28. The sequence continues at coordinate 1,310,531 of JAZHLO010000003.1, read as the reverse complement.
TTCAGATCCACATAGTCCCCAGGACCGAACTTCAGGGCGGCATTTAGCTGCACCAAGTTGAAGTGGTTCTCAGCCTTTCCACTCTCGGTATTGACACGGGATAGGAAGCTCTTGATGAGCTTCACAGCCTTGGGAATATCCTCCTTGTCTGGATTGTCATCGGCGGTGTGCTTCAGAACGGACTCGAGGAGAAGAGGGTATCGAGCGAGACGGGTCGTGGGTTTGGTGAGGTAGCCATTCAGCTCCAACTTCCGGGACTCCTTAAGACGCTCGGTGTCCTCAACGAACTTGGCAAAGCCCGGGTTTGAAGCCTTCTCCTTCTCGAATTCGTACTTTCCGTACAGCTGATTGGCACCATACTTGATGAAAGGATCGAAGCGAGGAACGTGCTGGAGGAAGATATCACCAACGGTCTTCACAATATGGCTTTCTTTTTGCCGGGTGTTGAGTGCCTCGCAGAGGCCACCGTTGACCTTCAGCACCTCCAAACAGTTTCCAAACACAGTCCGGATGAACTTCTCCCGTCGGTGCTCCGGAATAGGAGAATGATTGGTAGGTCCCGCTGCTCGCAATGGTCGCATCCAGAAATCGCGCAAATATTCCAAATCTTTGACGAAATCACGCTCGGTGTACATGATTTCGAAGATAATCTCCTGTCGCTTCTTCTCGCGATCATCAATGGAATCCGAGACATCCTTCGGTACCATGTTGATCCACAATTTCTGGTTGTCATTGTCCTCATCATCATCAATATGCAGGCTGCCCTTGGAGCCCGAAGTCCTCAGAACCGGCTGAGGCTGCAAGTTCAGCCGTGCCTGCTGTTCCAGTCGTCGCGGACAGGCTATTGAATAACAGAGGCTGTCCCGAGTGCAAGTAGGGGAATAACATTCGGTGAGAAGTGTGAACACGCCATTGACGTCCGATGTTATGGTGTCTTCTCCCATCGTCTCCTTAAATTGATAGACCTCACCAGGGGCATCTCGGAGACGATGATCGTAGGTGACGTCGTGGAAAAACTTCTGAGCATCCAGAGCACGACCCAGTAGAAGTGCGAGGTTGCGGTCGTTCGTCCTGATAATTGAGCCAATCAAATCCACTGCATCAGTTCCGGAGAAGGCATTCTGGTAGGAGAGGCCGTTCTTTTGCCGTTCGCCAAGTGATATCTTCTCGCGGAACACAGCGGCGACTCGAGAGAGGAGGGCAGGGTAGACCACAGGAAGCTTGGCAGTATTCCGACGTGAGCTGTTCGAGACAATTGGGGACTGGCCGTTTGATACCTGCGTTGCCTGACTCTGGACACTCATAGTACGGTCCGGGATAACAGTCGAAGCCGTGGACATTGTACGAGACCGGTTGGAGGCATCGCTTGGTGGACGATTGTTGACGACGCCCTCAGTGACATTCGCGGGCATTGAATCGAACCTCGTTGGCGCCGGCTGTTCATGGCCGCCCGAGGGTGGTCGCCGCGCCGGGATGGATCTGCCACTGTTCATAATGTGAGCCTGGTTGTGGTCCGTCGCGTAGCTGGTCATGGACATGGATCGCTCATTGGCATGACGTTCTGGAACAGTGCGTCCAAGTTGAGTCATGTGGGAACCGGGATGGAAATAGGGCTCACGACGAGAGGCAGCCGCAGAGGTGTGGTTGAAGTTGCTCGGCGGGAGAGGCGGGAGGATAGGCGGGCCGGTCTGGTAAGACGGCCCACTCAACTTCGCCAACGATCGTGATCTTGTCGCATCGGAATTCAAGGCAGGAGGAGGCATCGGTCGACCCAAGTCCCGGGGATCGGGATACTGGGGAGTCGGTCCCGGTCTAGAATCAAGGCGTTGGGGCCGAGGGTATGCAGCATAGCGTCCCGCCGCCTGAGGGTACGGTCGTGGCGGTTGATGCGAGGACATTGTCGCAGTTCCTGGGTTATATGCCTGATAGCCTCCACCTGACGACGGCGGTGGGTATCCATTTGTTGGGGTGACGGGCGGCGGTGGTCCGTATCCGTTTGGCACCTGGCGGGTAGGTGGCGGCGGCGCCCTCTGGAAATGGGGAGGGGCCACTTGCGACGACATGGTGTGGGCACGACCCTGGGAGAACTGGGGAGTCTGCGAGTTCATCGTCTGTGATCGGCCTGGTGGAGGCGCAGCGCCAAAGATATCGGAATACGCAGCATCTCGTTGCACGTTAGAGGCGGGAGCCCCATAGGGCCGGTAATTCCGGTTACGCTGGCCGCCCAAGTCTGCCATGTTCACCGACCAACAATCAACGAGAAGTCCTGGTGCTAATGGATAGGGAAGGGATCGATATGCGGCTGAGGCAGAAGGGGCGAAAAAGATGTCGGTATTCCGAGATTCGATTGTAGAGAGCGTTCAGGGCGTCACAAGAGGGTCTGTCCAAGATCGTGGGGCAAGAGAAAAAGGGAAGAATGAAAGTAGCAATCCCAGCGAGGAACAAAGAACAAAGGTCCGTGGAGTCAAATAACAATCGTCTCTGTGCAAAAGTGATCCTTCAATATGCCATAGCTTGGCCCGTCCGGTAACCTCTGAGGGGGGGGTTAGAGTTATAGGTGATTAAAAGTCGTAACTCAAGAGCGCCAGACCCGAGAGAGCAAGAAAGTCCGGGCTCCTTGCGAGGTCATACCCCCAGCATTCCTCCAGGGCAGAGAAGGGTAGAAGAAACGGGTATAGGCTAAGAGGAGGGAGGTTAGGTGAGGGGGAGGAGTGAATGTTGAAAATGCAATGATAGACACAGGAGAAGGATGAAGGAATGACGGTAAACGTGTAACGGCGTGACAGAACCGGCTGACAGTGTTGGCATTTGCCGCCAAATCAGGCGGTCACGTAATGTCACCGATTGGGAATCACTACGGACACTACGGTGGGCCAAGTGACCCTCAGTGACAAGGAGAAAGGCCGTACCTGCACCTTTCCCTTCTCCGCCTTCTTTAGTCTCTCGAGCTCTTATCTTTTGGTTTCTCTACATATCTCCCATCGTCTCCATCATGGCAGACAGCGAGTTGGCACCCAAGTTCGCCCCGTTCTTTTCCTTTGTGAGTGACTTGATGAGCTCTTAAAGCTAGCAATGACACCACTAACAAGCTTCTCTTTCTAGGCCGGCATTGCCGCTGCAGTGAGTGAATCAAAGACATGCAACATATTGAGGTCATCCCCCTGCTAACAACTGCTCAAAAGATGGTCTTCGGGTGTATGTGGCTCGACACGCTGGAACTAGCGACTTGAATCGCGGACGAAAGCTTACAACTTCACAGGCGCAGGAGCAGCATACGGCACGGCCAAGGCAGGCATTGGCATTGCGGGTGTGGGAACTTTCCGATCTGATCTGCTTATGAAGGCAAGGATATCGTCCTTTTTGTTTTGGTCATGGCATAGGCTAACAGGGTTGATTCTACAGTCCCTCATTCCCGTCGTCATGTCCGGTATTATCGCAGTCTACGGTCTCGTTATCGCTGTCTTGATCGCAGGAGCGCTTAATCCAGCATCGACAATGAGTTTGTACACGTATGTTGGGACACTGAAAGGGCTCGGAGGTTTAAAGGACTGACAAAGGGCTGATCTTCCGGATACAGTTCATTCATGCATCTCGCAGCTGGCCTGTCCGTGGGTCTCTCCGGTGTGGCTGCTGGCTACACTATTGGCATTGTCGGTGACGCGGTATGGTCTTTTCTTGCTAGGGCTTTGTTAAGGTGAATACCAAGCTAACGGCTATCTCAGGGCGTCCGGGCTTACATGCAACAATCTCGGGTCTATGTGGGCATGATTCTGATTCTGATTTTCGGCGAAGTTCTCGGATTGTACGGGTAAGTAATGGCAATCCCTCAGACCAACGTCTTCATGGTTCTTTGCTAACGGCGCCAGGTTGATCGTCGGCTTGATCTTGAACTCGAAGTCTTGAGCGCGCAGTCTATTTCCACAATTTGTACGCATTGGCTTTTCCGGCGCATATTGACACGGTATTCCACGCGATGCAGCTGCATCTACTTACTCCCCATGCGCAACAGAATGCGCCCGAAACCCGAACCCGAACCCGAAACCGGGATCGGGAACCGAAGACCGGAGATCGACTAATATCGAGATCTGGACTGTTGCTGTTTTAGTCTGATTTCCGGGGTGTATTATAACATGTTCGCATATAGAGGGTCGAATAAAGCAAAAGCCAGACTTCCGATTTATCACCGTAGTTACCTATCCGCATTTCCGTTCAGCCCCGCCATGAGATACGTCAGTGCTGTTAAACTTCCCTTTACAACTCTCTGCCCCGCGATCCTCTTAACTACCCCCGGATTGTATTTCATCTGGACATTTCCTTATGTTTCCTGCTTCGATCTAAAGGATCCCTCCCCGGACTCTCAGCTGAGTTACGGACGTGATTGGTGGCTAACCGGGTGGGTTCCTATAGTTTTTTTTCTTCAACCTGTCTCTACTGCAAGACATGCTCTGCCAGCCCAATGGCGACCGGAACAGTCAAGGACCCGTCATCGAGTGAGCAGAGCAGCTCTGTCTCTAGTTCGATCCCATTCAAAAATAACAGCATACGGCATGGAATCCACGAGAAGGAGAAGCACCTGGTCCAGTCCATCCGATCTGTTCCGCACAAATTAGCGCACCCGTTTCTTGTCACCGATCGAGCAGATGAGAAGCAAGGGAAGCAAGAGAAGCAACTATGCATATCTTCAAGAGATCTTGAGTTAAATGATTTCAAGCTTCTCAAAACCCTGGGCACCGGTCAGGATCACTTCGCGACTAGTCGCGCTCTTGTCGCATTGCTCCTGTGAACTGACTATGTCTTTTGGCTTTATTCAGGCACCTTTGCTAGAGTATGGCTTGCTAGATTGAAGAATCAGGAGGACAAGAACAAAGTTTATGCGCTGAAGGTCCTCCGAAAGGCCGATGGTAAGCGCTATACCGGTCTTCAAACTGCGTGCAGCCAGGGCTGACCTGCTGGACAGTGATCAAACTGAAGCAAGTGGAACATGTGCGCAATGAACGCAAGGTTCTCGCAGCAGTCAACGGGCACCCTTTCATAACGAATCTTGTTGCATCATTTTCAGACGAGAACAGCTTGTACATGCTGGTATGCTTCTCTACCTTCCCTATCTCACTATAGGCTAATCAGTCGTAGTTGGACTTTTGCCCTGGAGGCGAGATATTTACCTATCTCCGACGACAGAAGCGCTTCAACGAAGACGGCGATATTCTATGCCGCTGAGATTACAATGACCATTGAATTCCTTCACGATGACCACGGAGTTGCTTACCGTGACCTCAAGCCTGAGAATATCCTCCTCGATGGAGACGGCCATATCAGGCTGGTAGACTTTGGATTTGCGAAGCAAGTGGGCAACCGTGAAACCTACACTCTTTGCGGCACACCTGAATATCTAGCACCAGAAGTCATCCATAACAGCGGACACGGATTAGCAGTGGACTGGTGGGCTCTAGGTATTCTTATCTACGAGTTCTTGGTGGGACAGCCTCCTTTCTGGGACCAGAACCCCATGCGCATCTATGAGCAAATTGTCGAAGGCAACCTGCGCTTCCCTTCCAACATGCCCCCAGCCGCACAGAACATTGTCTCGCTGCTCTGCAAAACAAATCCCACAGAAAGACTGGGATATATCTCCGGTGGCTCAGGGCGAGTCAAAGCCCATCCATTCTTTGCAGAGGTAGCCTGGGATGATCTCTTCTATCGCCGGGTCAAGGGTCCAATTATCCCCCGAGTATCACATCCCGCCGACCCGGGCAATTTCGAGGAATATCCAGCAGCCGACCCCAGAAACCAGAACGTGTACACCGAGGACCTGAAAAAGAAATACGAGCCGCTTTTCTGTGATTTTTGAGTGTAGTCACACTCAGGCGCTCGCGCTCGGTTTGTTTCAGAAACTTCATCTCTGACATGGGTCTAGCTGGGAATGATGGCTTTCTTTATGATCGCTCAAACCTCTTTGCAGACTAGTTACCCTGTCATATTCTGGGCCTGCTGCGTCTTCCACCCAGTGACACCATCATACGAGCCCTTCTGCAGGGGACGGATCTCACGTGCAGCTTGGCCATACTTTCCTGCCCAGTCTAGGCCCTTTGAGCCTCGCCACCCTTTTGCCAATCCCTACCCTCCACAGTATTCCCCTGCGATCTTTCTGTGCCTCTGGACAATTACCTGGGAGCTGCGTCTAGGGCTGGCCCATTTAAAAGGAACGACAGCAAAGGCATCCATCTTCTCGGGCCAATCATGCTTGCAAACATTCCAGATCATTCTGATCTTCCATCAACGACTGTAATTTACATCAGTCATTCAATGCACTCCAATTGGCCACTCGTGTGGTATGAATACAAGTATTTTTGTATTATCTAGATAATCCACACCAATGAGTAGGGATGTTATTGTGGTCTTTGTAGACCCGAAAGTCTAGTAGATATGGCCAGGTTATGATAAGTACATTTGTGTCGATCTATCAGTAAGCCAGCCTCTCCGGCGTCTAAAAAGAAAAGCAGAGTATTGCACAGAACAATTATGGGAATCATAGTACGACTGATCGTGAGACATGGGCATGCATACAGGCATAGAGCCGTCCGAGTCTGTACCCTGTCTTACAGGGTATGGCTGGAGGACAAGTGTGCTATTGTGGGAGATAGAGGGAAAAAGGGTTCGTAGACAGAAAAGGGCAAAGTCAAAGGGTATTATCTCCTAGAGGGGTGGGTATCTGGAGGTTCAAGCATAGGGGACTGAGTGTATCTCAGGCCTCGACGAGTTTCATAGTGACGGATCTGATTTCCATGTGCCTGATATCAAGTTAGCAATGTTTCAACAATCAAATGATAGCAAGGAGAACCTACCGCCAAAGTTATGCTTCACAAAGGCCATGTCATCATCGGTGTCCCCAGCACCCATTTGTCCAACTCCAGGACTGAAACTTGTGATAGGCAAGACGACTACATCACCGACCTTCCGATGAACCACTTGGCCACTGAAATCTTCATAGGTGACATTCTTATCCCCAGGGCGGATATCAAAGTACTCCGGATTATTGAAGTAGCGGAAGATCGCATCAGTCCAGGCTCCAGGCCCGGTAAACTCCATGATAGTCTTGTCCATCTTGCCCTTTTTCAAAATGCCAAGCCTCTTCATACGCAGTGCTTCCTCGGTGATGTACGCAACCATGTCACGCAGAATTGGATGACCCGGCTTTGCAACAATGGTCCACTGGCAGAACTGGATACGACGCGAGTACCACTCATGCCAATCCGGTCGATCTGGGTCGGCCTCAATGCCGACAATGAAACCGATCTTTGATCGGTCGAGCTCTTCAGGGAGCCAATAGTGTGCTGGTTTTAGAGCAAGTGTGTCAATGTCGCTGTAAATGCCACCTCGCGCAAGGAGAACAAGGTAGCGGAAGAAATCCGCCTTCATGACCGCGAGTGGCATGGAATCATAGGCTTCAAATACATCCGGCACAGAGCCATACAAATACCAGATCAGATGTCTCTGTGTATCATCGGGTATTACCTCGTGTGTGAAGCCCGGGTGGAGCTCAGTCCAGCTTGCTTCCGAGGCACGCAGGCTCTCTTCGAACCAAACGGATGCCGGCGTATATTTCCATGTCTGCCAAATATATGCGGGGAAACTCCTCTCGAGATCGTAAGGGAATTGATACCGAAGGCGATCACGTAACGGCGCCCTCGGCGAGCCGAATGGTATCTGCCCTCTTGGCCTTGATTGCCTCCTCTGCTCTCTGAGCGAATCCGACTCCTCATCGAAGATCTCTTTCACGGGTCTGTATCCAGGCGCACCGGGGACGTCATCGGGGCGACTGGATCGAATGACGAAGATGAATGTTATGAAGCAGATAGCGGCGAAAATAAGCTTGCGGAAGCCAGGCATAGCGGCGGTGTCACGGGTCGGATTCCCCTGTCAAAATTACGACAGCCACGCGCACCGGTGAGACCGGGGAAGCGACGCCGTCCAGGTACGTGGTTGGCACTGCGGAGCTTGACGGAGGATCAGAAGATGCCTCAGCTGATAGGTGTCCCAACCAGAGGCGCGTGGGTGCGTTGGAATTCGAGCTCAAAGGTATCGGAGAATTGGCATGTCGGAAATTTTAGGCCTATCGCATATCCACGATGCGACGTTCGATGCCGATCGGAAGGTACAGTGGTACCGCAAACAGAATAGGAGCCACAGTCTAAACCTCGGGCCGATTCAAGTCCGGTTGGGTGTATATGGCAAACAGAGACAGGAAAGATCACATAGACCGCGAGTGAAGGGGTCAAGCACGGTTTTCTAGAGCAGAAGATTGCGTATGCCACATATGGCGGGAAGTGCATTGGCGCATCTACGCTACAGCCCGTTTCGCCCGTTTTTGGTGGATCCGCTCACGTGGCCCTTGATCCCTTCTACGATGTGAAGGTATGGAGTACCGAGTACATATATATGATGCATATGCATTTTACCTCGACAGTTCCAAACTTTGTCCCCGCAATTCGCAATTCGAAATCCACTCCCGTAATAGACAATGATCGACCCGAACTGCGAAGTGCCCGCTAGAGCAGCCAATATATATTGCATCTAGTTTCACTTATAACGAGACCAACTATTCGTAAATCTAAATGTCAGGGCCAATTACCAATATTACGTTCAAAGCATACTAGAAAATGGTTCTAGAGAGTCCCTCCGTACCTAGGTAGTCCCCATTTTTTATTTAGAGTGTGGAAGCTCGTTTATCACGAAAGAATTGGCCCCTTTTTGTGCACATGTCAATTGAAGTGCTCTCGTTGTAGTCAAGGGAGACACTTTCTGTTTAAGGCCTATTTCAGATAATTCAAATCAATTGGTGGTTGCTAGACCCTCAACCTGGTAGGTAGGTATTCCTGTCAGTTTGAGACACAGCTGGGCACTACATAACTGAAAATATACTTTCCACACCACCTTGACTATCTAGCACTAGACTGACTAGAAGTTTTCAAGTGAAGAATTACCTCCAAGGCTCATTAACCACCTGGCAGCATTAAAGATAATAGCAGTAAAGGCATCTGATTGCTTAATACTGCTGGCACCCTGCATGTTGCAATCTATGTACCGGGTTCGACACTATAAAAGTAGCTAGCTTAGTTGAGCTAGCCTAGAGAACTCAATGAGGCCACCTAGTTACAACTACAATATCAAATATACCTAGGAAACAATGTAAGAGTTACAACTCTGGAAAAGCACCAACAGAGAAATATAACCAGTTGATATTTGATACGCAAGTAGATCATCCCTAATCCTCCGGCAACCTAGAAAACAAACAATCCTACAATGCAGACTACACTCCCAACATAGAGCAATGGATTTACCTCACTATCAAGCCCACTGCGTCCTCGCCATAGGGCTCAGAGTAGGTCTGCAAGTAAGACAGAACACTCCTGGCTTCCCAGAAGGTCTGCAATTTTCTCTACGCCAATCGTTTACCTCAAGAACCATAGGGTCCGCCCCGAAGGAATCGGGATTGATGAGGAGATAATTAGGCGATATTTGGGTGCTCAATAAAGGGAGATGGTTGAACGAAGCCGAAGGTAAAAGGTCGCTACAAAGCCGAGTGAACGCAGGAGACCGAGAAAGCCGATTGTCCAGAAAAGGCGGGCCTTTCAGAGTGCCCTGTAGCATTCGACGCGAGTCCCTATATGCACAAGAAAAATGTAAGGGGAATCAAACACCGGCCTCACAGAACTCGTCGTCCTTCGGAAACGAACTCCAAGTGCAAAGAAAAAGGAAATTTTTCATTTTTCATTCATCGCAATGCAGGTTTCAGAAAAGTTGATCCTGATAATAGTAGGTTGGGACCTCCATTTCTTCTGGAGTCCTCTAATAAACCCGCGCCGAGGAACCGCCATTGCAACATGAACCTAAACCCCACACATATGATATCCCTTAAGCCGACTTGGACTTGACGGCCTCACGACCCTTAGCGATGCGCGCGAGGATCTGCTCACGGTCCTTGTCGAGGTGGAGCTTGGTGATGACGCAGTTGGAGGGGGAGATGCCGAGGGGAACGCTCTGGCCGTTGGTCTTCTCACGAACGACACGCTCAACGTGAACGACGTACTTCAGACGGTACACGGAGGTGATCTTGCCCTCACGGCCCTTGTTGGAGCCGCGCACAATGGTGACCTCGTCGTCCTTGCGGAGGGGGATGGAGCGGACCTGTTGGACGGAGTGTTTCGTTAGAATCGCATTTTTCCCTAGTTCATTGCTGGTCGCCTGTATTGTCCGTCTTTTCCAATTCCCGAAACCATTTTCGGCCAGACCCAGAATGAAATCGATTCGGTAAACGTACGTTGTACTTCTCACGGAGCTCCTTGGAGAGGGTAGCGGACATGCGAATGCGGCGCTCGCTGGAGGGGGCCTGGAAGTGAGCCTTGCGGGACTTGCTCCGCGAAGAGGCGAGACCTGTTGGATTCATCGGTCAGTATAGGTGAAATTGACAAAAATCGGTCGAATAATGGCGGGCGAGAAAAAGCACGCAGAGAACGCACCATGGTTGCGAACAGTCATCTTGTCGGAGCCTCCTAAGGGTGTCGTGAAAGGGCTCAAAGTGCACGGGTTGTCGTTGGTCGGGGAAGGAGAATCTTTTGTGGTGTGTTGAATATTGGAAGTGGATTGTGCGTCACATGATGTGCCGCTTAGAACTAGGGCTTGGCCTATGATTGGTGGCGGATATAGACCCACTTAGACATTCGTTCGATATGCCTCGAGAACATCACCGAGAACATCACCCGCGAGGCTCGGTTGCCGCTCTCTCAACACTGGAGAAGTGCTCTTACTCGCGGTGGTGTGGGATGAATTGGGAAAGTTGGCCCCGATGGTTCAGCCAGATCCGGTTCTTTGCTATATCCCGCCAGATATGGGCTGCACACATCGATCAGGACATTACAGAGCAGCCAGAGTAGTGGCCCTTGTGTCCACATTTCTGGGATCGGGACATCATCTCGACTGGACATCATGTCGAACGCATAGTCGTGCTCTGCACCGTGTCAGAGAGCCATCTTCCTCAATGTGGTATTTGAACACCCATCGGACGAGAACAAATCAACGCCGACCATCGGACAAACTGCAACCAACGCCCACAACATCAGATTCTGCCCGTCCGGTGGGTATTCGAATACACAATTGACCAAGATCGCTTTCTAACACGGTTCAGAGCCCGATGATGAGCCACAATTCATCGAAGAAACAATCTCTCGCGATGATGATTTTGTTGGCCTTGGTAGAATTCCTCGATCTGATGCTGGACATCCGGGGTTAATTGAAGGCCCTGACATCGAGAGGACCTCCCCTGTCACCATGTAGGTAAGGGGACACTAAAACGTCTAGTCACCTCAACCGGCCTCTTCACACATTCTGTAATCGTTCCACAGGTCGGGAACCGATCAGTCGAGAGTGGCTACTTACAAAGGCCTAGTATTATGCAAGAATTGCTTTTTAGGGGTGTCCTATAAGTAGTACTCTAGCTTGGCACGGTATACCCTTAGGAGGTCCTAGTATGTAGCGGTTGCTAGACTGTCAACAATTAAGGGCACAAACCCTGCCTTCTGTTTACACTCAGATATCAAACCATCGTTATAATTTATGCTCATTCAAGATCTTGTGGTCTAAGGGGAGGGTTATGTAGAAAAGTCATGATCCCATCGGGTCCGACCGCGTCTTCTAGTTTTAGGAGCAGCCCTAACATTTTCTGTCCCTTGTAGGGAGTACTAGATGGTATATCCTGCTGCCAAAAGAAAAGAGGCTACTGCTGAAAGAAAAATATAAAGAGTGGGATTGAAGCCAAAAAAAAAATTGAGTAGCATGTCCTGGTTTCGATCCAGGGATCTCCGGGTTATGAGCCCGGCGCGTTTCCCCTACGCCAACATGCTATGGTTATTTAGTAATCGCAATGATGTGACTCATCAAGCTAACTAGGCAGTGTTGTATTTAACAAGATGCTCCTAGACCTAGACCCTCCGCTCTACCGGCTAATTAACTGATCATCCAATGAAGAATATTAAGAGATTTGACAAGAAAGAATCCCTATGCATACGGTTTGTGTTTTGCTAAACATCCACTAGGAAGAATGAATGGTATGCGCTTGTAAGCACCCGGACAACCCACGTGCGTGCAAGGACTTCCATGTGTGGCTGGGGAGCTTGGCACCAGTGGAGAAAAGTATGGCATTCTAAGTGATGTTGTTGTTACCGTATGGGTGAAATGGACCTGCCATACGGGGAAAAAATCAATCATGCTGCCTGGCTGGGCTTCGTGGAAAGTTGATCCACACTGCTGTGAGACCTGAGAGCAACGCTATGGTTCCTTTTGAACTGCATATTCATGCATGTTCGCTGCGACGCTACGGTCAACGCCGATTTTCAGGCTTGTTCCAGACCGAAGAGCATCGCTCTGTTCTTCTTTCTCTATTTTTGGCCACCCGAGAAAGATGAGACTGCGCCCCCAGCGGGATCAACAGGGGCCACACTAAACTATAACAAGAAAATGATGGTTGACTCGCTGACCCTATATGATTTCTCATTGGCCGTCGAGTCAATGTTGACCACTCACAAAAGCTTAGCCTGCGGGGAAATCGATTTTGACTGCTCCAAAGGGTCCCTTAGCCTCAAATGAGAGCGAGGATGAGTTGTACCCCGGAATTGAGTTGCATGGTCTCATTTCGCGCCGTGTTTGTGTGATTGGGGATTGTCCCGACTCCAACTGGAAAAAGAATGGCTCCGTATGCCTGCAGTTACTCTGTTAAAGTACTCCATAAAGTTATAAACACCCAGGACTCAATTGCTGCCTGACACGGAGCCAATCGGCCGCCTCTCGGCTTATAATCCCCGTTTCACATCATTTCCGCTGCGCTAATGCTAGCCCCTGGGTCCGTCCTTACCGTAAAAGAGCAACTTGCTCTGGATTTTCCGACTCTGCTCTTTTCGTCCCAGGATCCGCCCGAAGAGCCTTCGAGTGGAGACGATGGACAGCCTTGTCGATAACCGTGCACTTCTCTTTGACTCGTAGAGTCTCGTTCACTCACAGCCACACACTTATTTAAAGTAACTATCCCCAAGCTGATCATATCTCCGTGCAAAACTCTGTACTTGATCGCTACCGCACAGAAGAGTATTTCCATACTGCGAAGATGGTGAATCTTTTCTCTTCGGGACGTCCAAACGACTCCGACCCAAAGCCAACACCATCTGTCCAGTCACTCCCAAATAGTCACCTATCCGGAAGCGAGAGAGGCCAAAATGTGTTGGAAGGAAAGCCATTGGCCGACCCCGAGAGTGGTGGAAAGAGAAAAAGCATCTTCTCACGACCGTGGACTCGACGAGACATCACAATACTTGGTGCTCTGGGATTTTTGGGACTAGCACTGATTGCACTGGTCATTGCGCTCCCGATCGTCTTCACAAGGAGAAGCGACCGAAATCAAGGAGACGGAGATTATTGGACGCCTTATGCGCCCAAGCATGATGACCCCAGCTATAACATCGAAGAGAACAAGCCCATCTGGGCCATTCACGACTTCCCAGACCCCGGTCTTCTGGAGTATAACGGCACGTGGTACGCCTTTGGAACGAATTCGCGCAAGAATGATCCCAATTCAATTCAAATTCCCGTCGCGACGTCGACCAACTTTGTGAACTGGACACTTCACAAGGACTACGACGCGATGCCGACCATTGGCAACTGGGAACGCAAGGTGAACCATTGGGCTCCGGATGTTATTCGACGGGTAAGTGAATGATCACAATATTTGTCACTTGGAATGTGCGTGATTAACAAGATGGTAGGATGATGGAAAGTTCGTGATGTACTACGCCGGACAGACCAAGGACTTTCGCACTCACCACTGTATTGGAGCTGCCGTCTCCAAGGGTGATGACCCTCTCGGCCCCTATGTTCCTGTCAACGAATCAATTGCCTGCCCACACAAATACGGTGGTGCCATCGATCCATCACCATTCAGGGACGAGGACGGCACGATGTACGTTGTCTACAAAGGCGACGGCAACAGCGTCGGCAGTGGTGGCTACTGCGGTAACACTAGAACACCGCGACATTCTGTTCCGATCATGCTCCATGAACTGAAGAGCGACGGCATCACCCCGGTCGGTGAACCGAAAATTATTCTGGACATCGATAAGACAGACGGCCCATTAGTCGAAGCCCCCAATATCATCCGCACCGACGACGGCATCTACTACCTATTCTTCTCGTCCCACTGCTTCACGTCTCTGGGCTACAATGTGAAATATGCCCATGCAAAGTCGATTCAGGGACCATACACTCGGGCCCCTCGGCCGCTTCTGCAAACCGGTGACTTTGGACTGAAGGCACCCGGTGGCGCCACTGTTTCCTCTGATGGGAAGAGGATGGTTTTTCACGCGAACTGTGAAGGCTGGCGGTGCATGTATGCCTCAGCCATCAACATCCATGCCAGCAACCACACCATCGGCATGGCTTCTCTCGAGCTCCAGGTTCTTGGAAACTCCACTACCCATTCTATCGACTCCATCACTGCCTCCACAACAAGCTCCTAAGAATTGGTCACGCCGGCTCACCTCTCACTCTATTGGTTTTTTCTTTGATTGGCATTTGCATATATGGCGTTTCGAATATTAGGACATTTATGAACTGATACCCGCATGATGGTTCATGGGATTGCACGGATAAGGCGTTTCATTACCAGCATCGAAGATAGATTACGTGATACTATAGCATTCCAATGCAGCACTTGGACGAATGAAATGATTTATTGTTCATCTTTCATCTTTCCTATTTGGGTTTGCGGTTGAATACCTCCAGCTCTCACCCACCTGGGTCGGATACCTGCATTAGTGATGTCTCTCGAATATTCGAGTGTTACTGACAAATTAAGTTCAGCATCATGCAGCTCGTAACACAGCCTTTTACTACACCGCGACCAATAGCTTCAGCAGATATATGTACATCTATAGAACTCACCAATCAAAGCGAAGCCGGATGACGCCATGTTACGATTTGTGTGCCTGAGGCACACACTTACATCTCCGCCTGCGTAATCGGGAAACATAATTTGATCTTTGATAGCTAATTACTCACGGAGCTGCCCCTCAGTCTCAACCTCCCAAAATTCGTCGCAATGCGTTCGCTTCAGAGTGCCGCCCGCTCTGCTTCACGCATTATCCGCACCGCACAATGGCGACCCAGTGAGCCGGTTTCGACACTCGCCGGCGCAACTCGGCCGTTATCGGCGCATTCGAGGTTACTGCATGGTGGACAGCCGCGAAAGTCTTCGTCGGCGACTGCACAGTCGACACCCAGGGACTCGAGCAGCCCTATGTCATTCCCTTGCCTCGACGCTCAGGAGGCCAAGTCAGCGCTGCTCTCGGCTCGATCCCTGCAATCGGGACCCGAACCTTCGTACACGACTGGCCAGCATGAGAAATTCCACTGTAATGAACCGCTCCTCCTCGACTGGGGCGGTGTGTTACCGGAGTTCGACATTGCTTACGAGACGTGGGGTCAACTGAACAGCGACAAGAGTAACGCGATCCTCTTGCACACGGGCTTATCGGCATCCAGCCATGCCCACAGCACTCCATCCAACCCGAAGCCCGGCTGGTGGGAGAAGTTCATTGGCCCCGGTCTACCCCTCGACACAGACAGATACTTTATCATCTGTACCAACGTGCTTGGTGGCTGCTACGGTAGTACCGGACCTTCATCGAAGGCCCCATCTGATGGGAAGCCGTATGCGACACGATTCCCAATCCTTACCCTGGACGACATGGTGCGCGCCCAATTCCGGCTCTTGGACGCCTTGAACATCAAGAAGCTGGCAGCCTCTGTCGGTTCCAGTATGGGCGGTATGCAAAGTCTGGCCGCAGGTGTACTCTTCCCCGAGCGCGTGGATAAGATCGTCAGCATCAGCGGCTGTGCTCGTAGTCACCCGTACAGCATTGCGATGCGACACACCCAGCGACAGGCTCTGATGATGGACCCCAACTGGGCGCGCGGATTTTACTACGATGGAATACCGCCGCACTCGGGTATGAAACTGGCTCGTGAGATTGCCACGGTCACCTACCGCAGTGGACCTGAGTGGGAGATGCGCTTCGGCCGTCAGCGCGCTGACCCCAGTAAACAACCTGCGCTGTGCCCAGACTTCCTCATCGAGACATACCTCGACCACGCCGGCGAGAAGTTCTGTCTCGAATACGACCCCAACAGTCTGCTGTATGTCTCAAAGGCCATGGATCTCTTCGATCTCGGCCATGTCCACCAGTCTGAAGCCCGTCGTCGCCGTGCCGAGGCCGAGGCCCGCATCGCAAGTGGCGGTATCTCTCCCAGTGTCGCCGATCCCTCATGTAGCCTGACCCTCCCCGACAAGCCGTACGAGGAACAGCCCGAGGCAACCTGCAGCGTGCCACCACCCGACCAGTCCGTGTTATCCAACAAACCAGACGGACCCCCGAGCGACCTGGTCACCGGTCTTGCGCCTCTTAAGAACCACCAAGTTCTCGTCATGGGTGTCGCCAGTGACATCCTCTTCCCAGCCTGGCAGCAGCGCGAGATCGCCGAGACCCTCCGTGCTGGCGGTAACAAGACCGTCGAGCACATCGAGCTTGGTGAGGACGTCTCAATGTTCGGACATGACACCTTCCTCCTCGATCTGAAGAACATCGGAGGTGCGCTGGGCCGGTTCCTGCAGTAAACACCCGTCTTTGTGTCGGTGTCGAGGGCAGGCTGGTGGTTAATCGTATTAATGACTTCTCTGTATATTTCGCAGCGTGCGGACAAAATAGTGCATTAGCAGGCGTTCTCTTGTGAATGGAAATCACTCTCTTCCAGCCATTTCTTCCCGTAAACACTCCAATTCCGAGCCGAGTGGACATCGAGATGTTGACATCCGCCAAGCTTCCACAGGCGCGTGGCAGCCGCATCCGCGAGTGGCGTCCAACCTTATCAAGACCACAACACAACCCAGCCTACGACAGCAACAACAGGAACGAGAACAGGAAACAATGTGTTTAGATCTACGTATATACAAGACAACCTAAAGTACAAGGTTGCAGAAATGAAATTAAATACAAGGTATTTCGGACTTCACGTGTTCTCAGTCAAGCTCTCCCCGAGGGACAATAGCATGGACTACCAGTCGGAAGGCCTTGCGACCTTTAACTCAACGGTTGTCTGCAGAATTGGCTTGCTGTCATCATCGAACACCGCAAGTCACCGAAGCAACCATAAATGTCAAGTCAGCCCACACCCACAAGCCCCCGAAGCCCACAGAAGAAGCCCCAAAGCCCACAGAAGAAGCCCCAAAGCCCACAGAAGAAGCCCCAAAAGCCCACAAAAGAAAGGAGGTAGGTGCAGAAGAGGGAGGCAGGTGCAGAGGGAGGGAGGGAAGAGGAGGGAGGGAAGAGGAGGGAGGGAAGAGGAGGGAGGGAAGAGGAGGGAGGGAAGAGGAGGGAGGGAAGAGGTGGGGAGGTGAAGAGGAAAAGAGGAAGTAGGGGTAGGAAGTATTTATATTCAGGCCCTGGGGGCAGGATCACATGTGAATTGAAAGGTACGGAACCTTCGATAACTTGAGAGGGGTCAGAATTCAGAGGCTATTTTGTTTTTAGCTTTGGCATATATCAGCCTTCAGGCGTAGCCTCGACTCTTGATCCCGCGGCTTTGGCATACAGCCGTACACCTATGGAATGTACTCCAGGTTCAGTTAGATAGATCTGTTAGCTGGACAGCGTACTGCATTTAGCACATATTTGAATATCTTGAGCATGTCTCTTCATCGTCTTATAGAGGGTTTCTAGGATCCATGATATGGAGCGGCTCTGAAGTGGTTAGTCAAGGAGATACTGCATGTAGTAGCTGATACCCTCGGATTGAAAACTACCTTTGTTGTCACTCGTCATCGGCATGCTCGACGTCGTTACCTAGAAGGTGTACAGACGGAGCAGTAATACTGGGCCTCGGAGTGGTGCGACAGCGGATTTCGTCATTGGGTGAGCATTCGCATGATCTTTCACGCAATAGAATCAAGACACTGGGTTGTATGCATCAAACCTCGCTGGAGAGGCATGCAATTTTTGCAGAACTCAATCATGACACGGGGAATAAGAACGGGTATTCAACATCAGTAGAATTTCTCACAACTTGCAGTATGTACACTCGAGCCAGACGGGTTGCAGCGCTAACTAACCCGTAAACAATGACAGCGGCCCAAGAGAAAACCAATCTCGATCGCTGAGTCTCTTAGATTTCTGTTCATTTTCTCAGTCACCCACAGAGGTACAGACGTCTCCTTCCACAAGCACAACCGTCAAGCCGCCAAGGGATGAAGTCCGCTGCCCAGCCCAGGGATCTAGGTGTGTCATGAGAAGCTCTAAGTGATGATTATCGTCATCGAGACTGGAAAACGAGAAGTTCTCTCAGAACTAGGGAATCATCAGCAATTGAACCCGGATTCACCAATATAAGGAAAAGACGTACCTCCTGCATGAAGCGCGGTTAATTCGAGGACGACGTGTCGTCGGAATTGGCGAGGGCCGCGGCTTCTCACGTGATAGCACCGGGTTCCACTGATGAGCGCATGGACTTGCAGAAGCGCATTCCTGGCTTAGTTATAAGAGGCCCAACGCCCAAGCTGGTGATGGTAAGTGTTGCCCGCCTCTCAAGATGGTGCGTCCGCGTTCCGGGTGGTGGCAGCCTCCCAACGAAGCTGATCTCGACTATGGATTCGATTCTGACGATCTCGACAGATTCGCCGAACCTGATCGCACTCGACGCCCGACTTCACGAGGACTACGAGATTCCGGAGACCACGACATAGAGACAGATCAACGAGGTGTATTTGGGAATATGTCGTCTTGGTTCCAGCGCCAGGCGGGCGCGCAAAGTACCCAGCTTGCGACGACCGCGGTTTTGTCCGGTGCCGCTGTTGCGGGTGCGATTTTTGGATACCAGGCGTATCGGCGGAAGGAAGCTGTTCATGATCTGAAGGCTTCGATTCCTGATCTCGACGAACAGCATCATGCGGAGAAGGTGAGCTTATTGGTGCCTTTCTGGCAAACAATTGGAAGCAGGGCTGACCACAGACCTGAAGCTCACAGCACTAGGTGTCGCCGACACCACAGTCCCAATGAGTAAGGAGGATGAGCGTAGTGCCGCTCTGGCTCGCCGGGCACAACAAGGAGATTATGATGATGGTGCGAAAGCTCAAATTTCACCTAGTGGAAGCTAGCTAATGAATTGCGGCTACGTTATAGACCTGATCCTTGAACAACTCGCTCGCAACCGCGTATTCCTCACAGACGAAGGTCTCGCGAAGCTTCGATCTTCCTTTATTGTGGTTGTCGGTTGTGGTGGTGTAGGGTCGCATGCAGCGGCCGCGCTGGCTCGGTCTGGCGTGGCTAAAATCCGACTCATTGATTTCGACCAAGTCACACTTTCCTCGCTTAACCGCCATGCGCTGGCTACATTAGCGGATGTTGGAACACCAAAGGTGCACTGCATTCGGAGACGATTGGAGCAGATTGCGCCGTGGGTGATGTTTGATTGTCGCAATGAGCTGTTCGGCAAGAACGCTGCAGATGACCTGCTTGGACCTTGGACCTTGACACATGAAGGCGAGGGCCGTCGGCCAGACTACGTTCTGGACTGCATTGACAACATCACTTCGAAGGTGGACCTGTTGCATTACTGCCACAAGAACTCGTTGCCTGTGATCTCGTCTATGGGTGCTGGCTGCAAGTCGGACCCCACTCGTGTTGTCGTGGGCGACATCTCATTGAGCACTGATGATCCTCTCTCTCGCAGCACACGCCGCCGATTGAAAGCTCTTGGCGTTAGCTCGGGCATTGCAGCAGTCTTTTCCACCGAGAAGCCTGGTCCCGGCAAGGCAAGCTTGCTTCCTCTCCCCGAGGAAGAGTTTGCCAAGGGCCAGGTCGGCGAGTTGGGTGTTCTCCCCGATTTCCGGGTACGCATTCTGCCCGTGCTAGGCACTATGCCCGCTGTATTTGGCTACACCGTGGCCAACCACGTTATCTGCAGTGTGAGTGGATACCCGATCGAATATAACATGGGCGGAAAGGGTCGCGACAAGATGTACGATTCTACTTTGGCATTCCTGCAAAGCGTTATGGAAAAGATGGCTCGGCAGCTCGGACAAGATTCGACCGGGCTGCGTCTCCCAATCAGCAAGGACGATATTGCATTTTTGATGGAGGAGGTGTGGCGTGGTAAGAGTGGTATCACCGGCTTGACCAATCGTCTTGTTTTAATTCCCTGGGAAAAGCCCACTCAGGGCTTCGGGATGGATCTGACATATGAGAAGGATGGCCAGAAGTACATCCCGATTGATTTGAAGGAGTTGGTGTGCATGACTAAGGATGAGGCCGCTCGACATGAGCGCGAGGTGCTCCGTGAAGGCAAAAAAGTGGAGGAAGTATACGACCCGATCGTGCTCCAGCGGATTGGTCTGCGCAGAAAGGAGGTCGAGGAATACGAGAAGTACCGGTAGAGTCCATAATGGATAGAAATGTAATTACCGTTAACGTTAAACTTGTCAGTCCCATAACCACGTACAAATCGGATATCGTTGATCAAATGCAAAGTTCGGTCGATCAACGGGCGATCTAAAATAAAAGCGGGTCCCGGGGAAAGATACCACGGACGCGCCAACACTTTATCCCTAGGTCACTCGACCTCCTGTATACCTTTTCCCTCAACATCTCCGATCATGGCCCACGGCTCGGACCTCGATTTCGAAGATGCAGACTTATATCACACATCCAGCGGACCCTCTCGCTTTTCACGCCTCTCTCGCCCTTTAATTGACTCTGTTCGAAACGGATGGCAGTCGCATTCCAACCCCGCCTACTACCCCCTCTCTTCTCCCGATACCAAGAAGCCGGGATGGCTGGAAATAGCCATCTCCATAGTCTCCGCGCCGCGATTCCGCCGCTACGTTCTCGTCTACCTTACAGTGTTCACGCTATGTTGGGCTGGCTGGGCATTTTTGTTGTCTCCGACGCTGCAAGAGCGTGAGAATATACGGCAATCATTGGATCCTACAAAGGCAGATGCTGGCGGATGGTTCGGCTCGAATTCACTGCCGCGGTTTGACGATCTGACGCAGATTGGGACCTTGGATCCCGCGCTGGTGCCTGGGGCTGAGACAGAAGGGAGTAAAAGTGGCCTGAGTCGAAAGCGGTTGATTGTGGTGGGTGATGTGCATGGGTGCAAGGAAGAGTGTAGGCGTTTCCAGGCCCTGTGGAGAATATGCAAGCTGACGACGGTTCTACTTGACAGTGGTGAAACTCCTTGAAAAAGTCTCATTCTCTCGCAAAGACGGCGACCACCTTATATTTACCGGCGATATTATCAACAAGGGTCCAGACAGCGGGGGAGTTGTGGATCTGGCGCGAGAACTGGAGGCATCTTCTGTTCGTGGCAATCACGAAGATCGGATCCTTCTTCAACGGAAAGATATTGAGACGTCTAAGAATGCTTCTGTCACTGGAAGCGAGAGCAAAGACAATACTGAATTCTTCTCAACGAAAGAACTCGAGGAGCGTGCGCTGGCCCGTTCTCTCAGCAAGGAGCAGATTGAGTGGCTGAACTCGTGTCCGGTGATCCTGAATATTGGCCAAGTCCCCGGTATGGGTCAAGTGGTCGTTGTACATGGAGGTCTAGTACCCGGTGTGGATCTCGAGAAGCAAGATCCCGCGACTGTGATGACCATGCGAAGCATTGATAAGAAGACACATGTGCCGAGCTCTGATACGAATGGAGTGAAATGGGACAAGGTGAGATCTTTCCATCAGCCACGTGCCCCTGTACTAATGCAGTGTAGATGTTTGACAAGCACCAATCTATGGTATATTCGAGTCTCAAGGCTTCGTCTGAAGACCCTCGCTTACAAACAATGACTGTTATATATGGACACTATGCCAAACAAGGTCTCAATATCCGAGAATACACCAAGGGCCTTGACTCTGGCTGCGTCCAGGGCGGCAAACTCACCGCAATGATTATTGAGGATGGCGGCAAGCAGAGCATTGTGCAAGTGCGCTGCCGCAATTACCTCGAGAAATGAGTTCGTCTTTTGTTTGCATTTGGCTTAATGCTTGCATCTACAGCATAACCACTGGAGTTTGCATCTACGGGTATCTTTTATAACTCAAGGTATTCGTGTTTTCCTTTTTTCCAGTTATGAATTATGAGCCTATACATATGATCTTTTTGGGATTTTGGATATTAAAGCAGTTGATTTAAAGATATCATAGGAGACACCTTTCTTAAACATGATCACATGAGATAAAGACACAGAAAGACACATCGAAAGTAGGCAGTATACGGAGACAATCTGATAGAGAAAGTAAGAGCATCAACACCCAAAATCACTCAACCACATCCCCATTCTTCCCATCCTCATTCACAACCTCCTCGCCAGAACCAACCACATCCTCACCCTCCGCAACCATCTGGCCACCCCGATACGGGTGATTCGGAAGACAAATACTAAACCAGTCCTTCTTTACCTGCTTTCCACATTTCCCCGAACAACACTGCTCATTCCACTTACATTTAGCCGAATGCGGAAGACAAGGCGTGAACTTTCTAATCATACAGTTATAGACCCACTTGCCACACGAGTGACAATATTCACACCGCATGTGTTGTGGACAGTCACCGGGGTCGTCACAGCCCCAGGTACATACTTTTTTCTCGTTGCAATAGTAGCCCCAGTCGCAGTCGTCGCAGGTTTTGCAGAGGTCTGGGTATGGTGGTGCTGCTCGGGAAGTGAGGTTGTTGCCTCCGTTTGTGGGTGGTACTGTGTAGTGGTGGGAGATGATGTTGCTTATGTTGGTGGGTTTAGGTATTGCGAATGCGGATGTGGTCGTTGCTAGGCCGAGGAGGAATATGGCCATGGTGCGGAAGGTGTTGGGTTTCTTGGTTGGTGACCCTGAAGTGGCAGAAGTCATTTTGATGGTAGGTTTTGAATGAATGTTTTTGTAGGTATTGGAAGATTTGTAGTATTGGTTGAGGTGTGTGCTGTTGGACTCGTAGATATTAGAAGCAGTTGGAGATAATAGTAGAGGTTGTGAGTAGGGAGGAAAGTTGAAGAAGGTAGAGAGAGATATAGAGGAGAGATATAGAGAGGTACATATCTAGTACTCGGTTGGATCCATGGTTCAGCTCAAGGTACTTTTCCTATTTCCTTGGGTCTTTCCTCTTTCAGGTAAACATACCTAATGAAGCTAATAAAGCCCAATTTAGGATTAGCTTTGGAATCAGTGAGGTCATAAGTGGAAACGATTATAGTATGGCTCGTCTCTCGCATATCAGATATCTCATACTCCACTGTATATTATTGAGTGTATCAAACAGACAATATGAAGCCTTTACTACCAGCAAATAGTACATCTGATTGCCTGCATAGTTCCACTAAGCTTCTATAGTATACGCCATTTCAATTCTTCTTCCCAATAAGCAGCTTTGTCCTTTCCACAGCAGGATAATCCACCCTCTAGTCAAAAGCAGCAGAATCTGCACCATTATCTTCCAAATACGCAGCAAAATCCTCCAAATCCAAGTGGCCTGAGTTCGTGGCGGTATTGTGAATTTTGCTGTGGTGACGAGAAGAATAGAAATGGTGTATACTGTAGATCATTTTACCTTTTGCGCTTCTCGTCATTAGTTTTCCCTCAAGAGTATTGCACTCTCGACTTGTTTGACCAAATGTATCGATGGTCCAACTTGACGCAATTCCATGATACCCAAACTCCAAATCTCCAATTACTAAATGACTACCACGCTGATGCACGCAATTCCAAATGTCGCAAAATCTAATCTAAGAAGCCAAACCCAATTATCCGACTTCAAACCGGATAGAAAAAGTTCCCATCAGTGGCCCAAGTGGCCGCCTCGGAGAAATCCTCGTACCAAACACCGCCCAAGGTGTTAACATGCACATATCCAAAGCGGAAGTACTCGATCTCATTCGCGAACCGGCGACCCCAGACAAAATCGCTGATTTGACTGCTGCCTTTCGGCTTGAGGCTCTGGAAACGCTGGACGTCATTGACCAGCACGCTGATACCATCGACATGAGGTGGGAGGTCTGGGAATGAGAATGTGAGGTGATCTTGGTCTACGATTTTGGGTGGATCGATTGTCGGGGGCACGGTATTTAGTTTGCCGCCGTCTAGAAGAGATGCTGGTGTTTGCAGGATGGAGTCGAAGCCCCACCGGGCGATACCGTTGATGAATAGACCGACCAGGATACCCTGGAACAGAAGACTCGGTCTGGTCTGAAGCGTCGTACCGGGTAGGAGGAGGAGGGCGAGAATGTAGTGGTGGATGCGGAGGTTCATGTGTGGCACGGCGACAAGGATGATAATAACGAGGATCATGAGGCCGTACAGGCGCAGCATTGGGAAGAAGCGGCCTTCACGACGGAAACAGTGTGCCTGGATGAAGAAAACCACGATGAGGAAGCCCACGATAATTAGGAGAGCTGTGAAGCCACCTGGTTGCTGTTTGATATCGTGGGGAGTGAGGCGTGAAATGGGGATACGGTCAAAGGTGTCTGTGTTCAAAGCGCCGACCCAGCAACCGCCGAGCCACAGAACGGTCTTTTCGAGGTGTGCACTCAGATCACGAAGCGTGTGCTTCACGCAGAAATAGTATATGGCGAAGCTGACGAATCCACCTGGGAGAAATCGGCCAACCGCAATGGATATGAGGTCCCAGTAGCTCGAGGTGGGTGGGTCAGACGCCATGGCGACCTGGAACCACACTATGAAGTAGATCACACTGTAGAAGGCTGGCGCGGAAGTCACCAACATGGACAAGACAGCCGTGAAAACCGCAGTAAAGGCAAAGAGCGTCCACCGGATATCGGAACATTCCACCAGCTTTGCTTCGCTTGACCCGGACGAGGAGGTCTGGCGAGTCAATAGGAAAGACATAGGGAAATGAGACATGAACTCGATACTCTCGATGCCATTCTGTTCAAAAGACTCGAAATTGTCCTTCTCGCCTCTGCGATGCAGTATTCCGCAGCCACCCTTTGCGTTGTTGATCATCCCTGCATGCAGTGCCGATGCGCAGATGGACGAGTCGCCGCGGTAGATGCCACTGCTGCGACCGTCATGCCGCCATGGCTTGCCACCGATGACAAGTGGTCGGTAATTATACTCGTAGGCACCGACATTATACGGCTCCAGCAGGATGGCAGCAGCACAGCCTGACGGACAACGAAAGGCGAACGATTGTTCGTCAAAGGGCAGACAGAGCTCCCCGTTCATACCGCAGTCCGTGCCATTGGACCTAAATCTCTGTTAGTAGAGGAAAGAATAAAATAACCGCCCTGGAAGAATGCAAACGTACCACAATCGATGGTGACACGACAGCTTCACGGGCTGACCATAACCAGGAACCTCTCGCTCCGCCTCAGACGCCTTAAGGGATGAAAAGAACACAGCAATCCAAAATACCACTCCGAGCAACAGGGCACCTATTTTCATAGACCGCTTAGGAGTCCACCGATCAACCAGGCGCGCCGGCGCGGCCTGCCACTTAGGAAACCAAGGATTGATGCGATAAACATGGGGCGGGACGGGGCCGCGGAGCCAGTTGATGAATCCCGCGAACGTGCAGGAAAACGACGGGTTGTGCTCGACATCGACATCGAAGTCGTCATAGTCATCATCGTCGTCAAAGTCATCGGGGTGCCCAGGGAGCAGAGGCACGCTGCCTCCTAGTTCGACATCGTGGTCTCTGTAGGCCTTTGGGACGCGCTCGGGAGCGACGTCTTTATACCGCGTTTCCAGGTCCTCGAGCGGATACGACTCGGTGCTGCGCTTCCCGGACGGCGAGCGAGTGTCGTTTTCGCTTGCCGTCCCTGGTTGTGACTGCATTTTAGGAGACCAAGAATCATTGAAATTGAAATTCCACGTTTCAGCTGTCGTTGGGTCCACATGCCTGAGGTTGGATTTTCTTAGTCATCTTGCAGAATGATGCCATCCAAGTGAAGAACTTTAGGTCGAGTTTCATGCTGATTCTCGCTAATAGGCCTCTGGGGTTCTCACAGTCTTTTTAAACATACATAATGAGTATGACTAGATGGTCAGAGGTGGATACTTCCCTACCTTCAGAGTAAACTGTGAAATGCAAAGGCCAAGTCAAAATGTACGAGTCGTTCGCGAAGGACTAACTATATGCGTAGATTTCGCTACCCCTGTCCTGTCTAGTAGCAAGAGCATTAGAATCGATCCACGGCGTGAAAATTGCTTTCAAGGCTTTATCGTGTCTGGTGATATACACGTAATCGAGCCATAGCGAGGCGGATATGAAGCAGGCGACAGCAACGACAAGGACAAGAGGTTTAGCACCGCGTAATCTAATTCTTCCATGGTATTCATCCGTTCACGAATCTATCGTCAGACCCTAGAAATGCCGCGTCGAACTCAGTTGGGAATGCCATTGCGTTGAGAGATTCAATATCCGAGAAAGATCGTGCCAGGAAATCATCCATCAAAGAGCTTTGAAGGACCATTTCGGTGCTCAAACCCATACTTGACAAGCCAACCTGAGGAAGCAGAATGGTTGGCAATGGATCGGTGGACTGGTTCTGGGCTGATAAACTGTATTCTTCCGGGATCGATCTTGGGTTGAAGGTAGGATCCGGCACATTGGCTATAGGAGGCTGATGGTAGTATTCCAAACACTGTCGGGCATGTTGAAGATGCTCGTACAAATGCTTCGCAGCCGGGTTATTAGAGCTGCTGAGACTTTTGAGAATCTCCGTGGAAGTTTCGACAGACTCTATATCACTCGGGCTCCCTATGGGTAAGAGACTTGATATGATCAAGACCAAGGAAGAGGAGAAAATGAACGCAGGGAAAGCGTAGCCAAGGATCGCAAGCGACCCGTTTGTCCACTGGTCCTGGCATAACTTTAGCGAGTATCGTGCAGCATGTATGCACGATTCACTCAAGGTAGATAAGACAGCAGCCGTATCATCTCCAGAGGTTGGCTGCTTCTTGATGTGACAGCTCAGAAGCTGAAGCATGACGGGGCGAATTGCCAAGATTACGATCTAACAATAGGTCAGCAATGTACCGAGTTGAGCAAACCACCCTAGACATACAAAGCTGAATTGCAGATGTATGAGGACCGTGTGTAGAGTTGACTTTCTCCGAGTGAAGCCTGAGGTGTTCAGGGAGAGATTCCACCCACTGTTTCAGCTCGGTCAAAAGCTTTTGCTCACGTTGCAAAAAACTCTCACTGGACTTCTTCGGGCCGTATATCTCTGTTATCGTGTTTCCTGTCAATCGGCCGAGTTTTATGGTCGCAGTCATGTATGCGCTATCCGAAAATTGATCGTTGTAATTCTGGGACTCCAGAATGGAGGGTAAATCGACATGAATGTCTTCATCATGGATCTGCACAGGGAGTCCCGACTTCAATCCCCAGAAGCGGTCAAGCACGTAAATAGACCACCAAATCCTGATGCGGTGCTCTCGCTCCTCTGGGCTTATGTTCTGGCTCTTTGATATGTTGTAGTTTAAGCCAGCACCGAGGCTGAGACGGAGTGCATTGCCTATGAGCAGGTAGGCAGAGTGGAACCTATTTAGAAATTGGCAAAAATATGCCAAGAGGAGAAGACCTTCAATATGCATCATAGTGGGTCTTTCTGGAATAAGCTGAAGTAGATTCAAAGATCGAACAAAAAACCTTGTTCCAGGAACAGTCGACGGATTGGCCGGGTCATGCGGCATTGAGTAAACTTGACCTATGGCAAATAGGGCAAAGTATTTGCATTTTAATTCACCATTGTCGAAGCTTTGCTTTTCGTAGACTCCTGAGAGTACATCGACGGTCTCTTTTTTCAACACCATGTGGAACCCCGGGTTGATATGACCAAGCGCAGTTTTGACGAGTAGCTTAGCATACGCGAAATTTGGCCAAGCTAAATCCGCATGGAGTGATGAGTTCAATATAGATTCATCGGTGTAATTCCATCGCGGAATATGCAACGGCGGAGAATCGGTGCCCTTGAGGCACTGACACAGCCTGGTGGCAAATGCAGTGCAAGCTGCCTCGCTGGTGTAGATCGGAAGGACGGAATCGTCTTCTACTTGGGGCCATGGCGCCTCTCTAGTATCATTCTGACCCGCTAGATGGGCGCTTTCAGGCTCTGGAATATTCGGGGTAGACTCTCGAGTTTCAGCCTGTCCATCGCACTGTGATTCACGATTTCGGTGTGCATGAAGCTCATTGCTATCCTTAATTAGTTGCTCCAGGTACCTTTCTTTTTTTAGTCCCCAGGTTTGTCTCATTTGACCAAAATTGATAGCTCGTACTTCTCACCGACTCGTATTTTGCGGTCACGGTCCGCGTATCTACATTGAGCGGCATAGCCGGCCCTTTGACACCTCGAGCATGGCTTGTCTCCAGAGCATTTAATCTTCTGTGAATGGCACCGGTAACAACTGACATGTCGTTAGCTAGAGTAACCCGTGCAGGTTGTTCATTACTTACGCAATCGGTCTCTTCCGGCTTCTCGTTGCGTTCGCCTGTTCTGGAAGTCGAGAGTCTAAGCGGCTCACTGACCTGATTGCTGGATTCATGATCTATCTGTGACAGAAATGATTAAAACAGAATGGTCGGCCTCGGAGAGTTTTGCGTGATTCATGCACGTGATCCGAATAAGCGACAACCGGTCACTGAATTCAATTAATTGCCACCCAATTAATGAAGTAGTTGAATCCAGACACTATTGCAAAGTTGCCCATCTCGCACCGACCACCGCCCTACGTAATTGATACAGCTTTTCGTACTGATCACATTAAGAAAACGGAAGTTGTAGAACGATTGAAAGCAGCATGATTCAAAAAATATCTTTATGTGCGCAAAATTGAATAAGTCATGACCAATCCACTCAGATCTGTATACTTAGATGAACTCAGATCGGCTGGTAAGAGATGGCTATGCCCATTGGCCACGAGAGCCTCAACCAGAGTGCATCGTCTAGCATGGTGAAACCCAAGGCGCTCATAGAGTCTGACAGCATTGATGTTGTGCGCTTTCACTATGAGAGAAAGTTGAACGACCTCTGGTTGGCGCCGGTAGGTTTGAATAAAACCAAGGACCTCTTGACATAGCTTCTTCCCTAGCCCTTGACCCCGGTACTGGGGCAAAGTAAATAGGCTAAGCATCTGCCAGTGTTCGCCATCGATATCCGAGTCCACGGTTTCCGATAATTTGCATCCAGGATGGTCAAGGGGCCCGCGGAGGGTGACTTGACCAACCCACTTAGCATCCGCTAGCTGTCGGAAGCTATTTTGGCGAGGTATGGCAGCGCAAATGAAAGTTTCCCGTCTAGGGTCCGTCAGGATGTTTGCCCATTCATCATCAGTGAATGCTGCTTCGATCTCATAGGTGGAGGCGAAAGAAGCTGGAGAGGCCGTTAATGCCTCTAGTCGAAGGTTTCGATATTTGTGGGCAGAGATGGCAACACTTTCAATTTTTGAGATGCGGAAGAAAGTAAAGTCGGTATCCATCGGATATGTAGGAAAGAAGAGATGTAATGGGAAGTATTGAGCGAAAGGAGTCGACTTCAGACGTTTTATATAGACTCCAAAACGGGGCTGATTCGGCCAAAGTTCATGCGGCCGGCGGAAATACAGTGGAGCCTCCACCGGCAATCTGAAATGTGACCGCAACAGTATCCTTGATTGTAAGCACATAGGTAAATCACACTTTGCTGTAACCGGCGTTTTGAATCTTGACCGACTCTGTGTCGAAGTAATCCTTGTGATGATAACCGATAACCATATTTTTTTTAGAAACTCCTGGTAATAGATGGTAACCCATCAGTAGAGTCCACTGCCCAACGAACATTGTCACCCCAGTGAACAGTTCCTTTTCACTAATGCGACCCCTTTTGCCCACCGTCTTATCTATATCATATAGAATAGGCCTCCGGGTTTCCCGCAGCCTCTATGAACCTATATGGTGAGTATGACTAGATGGTCAGAGGTGCATACTTCCCTATGTAAGAAGTAAACATGGTCGGAATACATACTTCGAGCCGCATGATCCATGATCTCCCATGGGGAGCTAGGCGTCGCCTTCGACCAGGTCCACGATGCCATTGTCTTCCGCAAGGTGCCGTGGGGTGTGTTGGCGGTGCAATCAAGGCTCACAATGCTTGTTTTGGTCTGATATACCATCCTTGCTTGTGAAGTAAATACCTCGTGTCAGTTGATGACTCTAATATAATAATATAGACGGTCAGAATATTGTTAGAAAATTGCCGTAGATCGTCTTCGACATATCTTCAGCAAAGATATCTATATTGCTGTTTCTACATATGGGGCATATCCCCATATACATAGTCCTTTTCTCTCAGGTTTGAAAAATAAGCCTTGGAAATACTAATACAGAAAAAGAAGGCTAGGAACAAGCTAGAAGACCACATGTAACTAGAGAAAACTAATACTAACAACATAAAGACTGAGGAGCAAATGAAGATTGCAGCCATAATTCATCAGCACAACCATCAAGCTAAGTAGCAACAAATTATTCTCCATCAATGCTGACGATATCACCAGTAGACACTTCTGTCCCTGACTACTCCTCATAGGTTGGAAGCGAGTTGCCAAGAGTCAGTATCTTTCCTGAAACAGCGTTGTAAGATTTGTGTTCGTCTTGTGGTGACTTATATTCCCGCTCTGATGGCTCACAAATCATATCAAATGGATTGGCTTCCTCGTCCAGGAGCAGCCCCCATATCAGGACTGCGTTCATCTGACCAACATAGTATGTTGATTTGCCCTCACGTCCATTACAATAAACGAACTGCCTTTTGAATTTCTGCTTCTCATCTCCGGTGAGTTCAAACCCACGAGCTTTAGTGCAACATCCACACTCCACAGTACAGTGGCCAACTGCAAGCTTGCGTGTTCCTAAATCGACTGGGCGATTCATGCAACACCCACAATCACGAGCACAGCATCCTCCTTTTCCGATGCAATCCTGGACAAGGTATTTATGCATATACCACCTTGGGTGGGATCGCCATAGGTCTAAGCCTCTTGTAAGAGGCCCTGGCGGAAATTCACTTCGATGTTGCCACCACTCTCGTGCAAAATGCCAGTATTGTTGGTGCAAATATTTGAGCTCTGCTTGCAGTATGGCTCTTTTTATCCATCCTGGGCGTTCTGCAAGCTCTTCCTTTATCGCGATCTCTCGTTGTACAGTCGCTCGGAGGTTGTATTCCGTTTTGCGAAATGAGAAGGTATTCACCCGTTTCTCGTATTTGGTTTGCCAGGTACAAGAGTATCGATATCGCTGGAGGGCATAGATGTCTCCCTTTTGTTCGAGCTCCAGTTCTCTGGGGGTCTTGTCGGGAAGATACTCTATCTTCTCCATGTTTCGATAATCTTGGAGTGGTGTTTCTCTAACTCGACTGAACTGATGAGGGTAATATTGGAAAAGTTTGATATGCTTGGGGAAGCTGGGGCATTATAAGTCGTCTTAAGTGGTCCTAGGAAGGGGTAAATATATTTAGTCAACGCATCATCTTGAAGTCAAGTTTTGTCGACCAAGGTTTTACTAAGCCGTTCTGGGGATGGGTTCAAACTCAAGGTTACTTCTGTGCTTTAGAACACTTACCAGAGGTGCTCATAAGAGACTCATGAGGGGTTTAATCAAAAAGCCTACTCTCTTCCGCAAACGTGCAGCCCACAATTTTGGCTACTACGTATGTCAGAGCCGAGACAGACCTGCTAAGCCCCAGGTGTCTCTTTTTCTAGGACCACCGACACTCGGTGAACAAGTCAAGCGAGCGAATCAGAGCTTTGTACCAAGGATCCTGGCGGAGTAAGTCAACCCGTCACCTGATGGTCATAGATGGTAAAAAGGCCCAATATCGCGTTTGGCCGATTGACCACGTACCAAGACTGATGCCTACAACGGTTGGAGTCGTTATAAAGGACCGTTGACGCATTCCATTCCTATGCTGCTTTCCACTCAGATCAAACAGCGCTCTTCTTAGCATCGAGTTTTCCCAGCGCAGCATGTCTTCCCATCCTCGTCAACCAAGCTCTCAAGTCAAAAACGCCCTCGCTCAAATCCTTCCGATCCCCTTTGAACTTGAACGTATATCCGATTTCATCCACTGGATCTTGCCCATCAGTATAGTAAATGTGACAAGGCTCAGCACGGTAGTTATTTGTTTCATATGCCGCAAGCCTCTCCCCATGTTCAACCGTTTCAATATTGTACACTGCGCCCTCAACCACAGAGTCTGGAGCATCCAACAGGGCAGGATATTGTCCCCACATCTTACACTCGTAGCCCCATATACGTGCTGGGCGTAGCTCGGGCTCGGATTCTTTCGCGAACCATGGACGGGTCGGTCAAGGTGCCATAAAAGAAGTAGGGCCCAGTGGGTGCATCGAACAAGTCCTTGTATGGAGGTGGGTTTGGCGCTTGGAAGTAGTAATCGGCAGGGGCGGTTCTGAGTTTCAAGACGTAAGGGGAGATTTTCGAGCCAAGAAGTTCGGGTGGTGGTGGTGGTGGTGGAGGGGGCGGACTATTGAGATCCACCTGGTCTCTTGCAGTATTCGACATGATCGGAGTGGATGGAGGATGAGTATTGACTCCAAGGAGGGTAGAAGGACAGTGAGAACTAGAAAGAAGATCTATCGAGAGTAGTGCTGAGAGCCAAGTCTCCAACAGCCGTTTCTGATGCATTAACCAGGACACACCCTGTCCAAAAATATCTTCCCACTCCACCCTTCCACGCTTCCACTATACACTTTTGAAATAATTCCAATCCCCTCCCATCTTTCCATATAAATTAACTCTGGAAGGTGCTCAAAAAGTTTCCGTTTCAACCATCTCCAGATGGGCCGGTGGTGACGCAAGACTGGTTTGAATTCCACGGAGTATACGTCGAGGACTGGCCCCCACACTCGCCTGTTTTAAACCCGATTCAGCCCGTCTGGAGATGGTTGGAACGGAAACTATTTGAGCTCTTTTTAGAGCTAATTGATATGGAAAGACGGGAGGAGGTATGTAATCATCTTGTATAGACTTCTGTCTTGGGGCTACAACGGCTTTACTTATTCGGATACTTGCAGTTATACTGGTTTAGTCACTAGTCGACATTGCCTGGCTCCGCCAAAACTAAAGCTCATCAGTCTAAGCGAGTACCAACGCCCTTTACAAGAAACAAAGCAACTGGAAACAAAATTTATTGCAAACCGAACGAGTGACTATCATTAAACACCGAAACATCATCCACCAAGGGTATCAACGTAAGTCGTAATTCGTGTACCCCATTATCATGAGGAGAATGCGACAAGAAAGTCAAAAATATCATGAAACAACCGAGATTCACCCAGATTTCCAGTGCAGACCATCCCAGCGAGCCATATCCACCCAGCCACATAGATCTCATTAGTATGACTGCTGGGCCCTGCACATCAAGCTCCTACTTAAACGGCAGGCGCAGCAGCACGCGAGCGGCCCCAGGTACGGCGACTATTACACAAGTTAGCATCAAATCAACCAACAGGGGAATGAAAAGCTTACGTTGTCCCGGTAGTCTCACCGCGCTTGCGGAAGGTGAACCAAATACCGACAAGGGCGGAGACCAGCCAGACAACAGCAGACAGGAAGCTGAAAGCCTCAGCAGCCTTCCAGCGCGCACACATCGAGTCCCCTCTAAATGACCAGTGCCAGATACTGCCGCAGGGCAAGTGGTGGATAGCGTCGACCAGGATACCAAAGGCAGCGAACCAGCCGAAGGAGATGAGGATATCCACTAGATAACCACGTTAGTGCGACGACGCGAGATGTTTGGGTCTGAACGTACGAGGCCAAGAGAAGAAGCCGGAGGAGAAGGGGATCAGCCACAGAAGACCGAACAGTATGGCGACGCCGGCGATGACCTCGGTGTAGATCCATCGAGCCTGTGGCCAGGGGTCGATGTCAGAGTAAGAGGCGAGGTAGTGGCCGATGATACCAGCGACAACCTATATCGAGATTAGAAGTAGGCAAAGTCACATAGGCAATGTGCACATACTGCAGCAAAGGCGATTTCCGCGACGCGGAGGGGAATAGATAGAAGGCGCGAGACGACGGGCATGGTTAGGTTCAGCGAAATACGAATATGGTAAAAGAAGCCGAGTCTGGTCTAAGGTGTAATGAAGATGGTAAAAGAACAAGTAGCTATGGGAGGAACGAGGTACTATATAAGAGGTCGGTCGTTGCACAGAGCATGTTCGAGAACCAACGAGGGAGAGACGTCAGAAGCAAGGGTCGGCAAACTAGAAACAAAGGTTTAAAATTGATAAAAGCCAAATTTTGACTAGCAAACACAGCCACTTAGAGTCAATTATCGTCAGATCCTGCTTGAGGTCTTCATGTAAAATACATCATTGGGTAGTGTGCAGGATGCCCAATAGCCATGTCGATCATCTAGGGGGTCTCGTGGCTGACTTTTTCTCGCATTAGTAAGTACATACATATGTAGCAAGGAGCTCATGGCCTGTCAGAATCCAAGACACACAAGCCGGGGTTGGTCCACGGTCTCGGAATAGGGGCCATCCCTGTTTTCGGAGTTGCGATGTGCTGGCCCAGTGTGGCTGACGGAGTGAATCGGTGCCTAGCGATATTATAACCATTAACTAACAGTTAACTAACCACTGAGAGACCACTAACCAGCTTGATAGATGTCCCGTGGACATTGCCGATCGACTATACCTCGTCGATCATTGCAGCCTGCTCCGAAGTACAGCTGCGCATGGTCTACTGCGGACTTCCAAGGTTAGACATGCATTTGTATTAAGTACAACTAGGCATGTCTAGACTATGTCTAGCTACTAGCAGCTGCTAACGTCGAGTCTCACCGGGAAAAGAATGCCAGTATGCAGTGTGTTTGAAGAGCAGAGCTGGAGATTCCTTGCCGGCGGTCCACTCAGCCCTATGACGTGGGGCACCTCAGGGGAGTTGCACGATGATGAACTTGGTAATACTTCGGTCTATGATCTGCGTGGAGTTCCTGGTTCCTGATCATAACA
The DNA here is from genome assembly GCA_036712075.1 of Penicillium sp. DT28. Lineage (NCBI taxonomy): Eukaryota > Fungi > Ascomycota > Eurotiomycetes > Eurotiales > Aspergillaceae > Penicillium > Penicillium sp. DT28. The sequence continues at coordinate 1,275,420 of JAZHLO010000003.1, read as the reverse complement.
ATAATCGTAACATTTGAATGGCATCGCTGATACCAATAGCTATCAATACAGGGAGTACACAGCCTCAACGCTAATAGGGGGTATCAGACACACTGGAAAGAACTACACGATAACACAAGAATAACACGTTCCTCAAACACCCCGCCACACCGAGTGGACATCCGTCTCAGACCTTCTTGGGCTCCTCCCGCAGGAACCATGCCATCACATCCTGCCACACCCCCTTGGCCCCAGTCTCGATAACATCTCCATGGCAAATAATAATTCGATCAAAGTCCCACTGATTAACGCGCTTCACTGACTCGGTGAAAGCCGAACGATCCTGTTGCGAAAGAATGTACCAGGCAAACCGTCGATGTCCAGTCGCAGGCATACCAGTTGAAAGCATGGGCAGTACCAGCTTGGTAAGGAGATTCATACGGTTGCCCTCAGGCACCTTGGAGTACTGCTCCGTAGCAGGTAAATTGAACAGCATGTCGGCCTCGATGACCGTGCGCGAAGGGCGATGTAGGAAAATCAGCTCGCGGGACCCATGCTCGTGCACATACTCGGTCTCAAACTCGGCGTCGAACTCATGCATTGTATTGGGGAGAGCGCCCTTCTTGAACAGGTGTTGAAGTTGGAACGGTTTCTTGAACTCCTCCGGCTTGCTGCGCTTCTTCCACAGGGCTTCGGGGGCCAGAATCTGTGCCTCTGGATGGGCCTTCTTCCGGGTCGAGATGTGCAGGTTGTGGAGCCTGGACAGGTTCCTGAGGGTCGGCAGGTGGTAAAACTCGCAGTGATACGCGTTCAGCGTCATCTTCTCGGACTCTGTGCTGGGATTCAACGTCATCTTCTCGGGCTCTCCAGCTGTTGAATTTGGCCTGAAGCCAGCGGCGGAGCTTCCGGAGAATTTGAAAACAAATATAAGCACTAGGTATGGAACAAATGCCGGCAATAACGGTGAAAGCTGTGGACAACGTCTCACGGACCTCGTCCTTGATTTCACGGAGCTCGATCTTCATGTTGCGTGGTGTTGGAAGATTGTTCATTGTTGAGATCCTTGATAAACTCCTTAGTCGTGGTTTCCGGATCAGGTACATCAACACTCACAGTGATTGGAAGGCACTGCCCATATCGCCCCATCTCAAAATGTACTTGGCGTTGCCGCCGAGCGAGTCGACTCGCTCGCGGACTTCCGGCGTGAGACTCACGGGTGAGAACACGGCGAGGGCGCCCGTGGAGAGCTTGACTGTCAGGCAATGAGGATTAGCTCGGATCCAACCACATCCTCGGCCCCTTGATGGAATGTGCGAGCTCTGATCTGTAAGGGCGAGCTACTCACCCAGCGTGCCTCGACCGCCGAACCGCAAGACTCCAAACCGCGCGAATGGCAGACTCATGGTGATGATATCAGGGGTCACTGCGCGGATGACCATCAGGCCCGATGGATTGGTTGGGAAGAGCGGCGCCATGGTAATTGTGCAGGCTCGTTGTTCTGTGTAAGTTCCCTGGCGTTGAATGTCTCAGGTGCCAACAGCTGTCTCTAGCTGGGAGAGTAATTTGTAGAGCTCAAAGAGAGTAAGACTGTGGGTGGATCGAATGCATGTGAAAAGAGAAAAGGTGGCACTGGTAAACGCAAATGCGATCGAGCTACAGAAGATGACAGCAGCTTATCGATTTCGAGGCGCCAGCACCACACTTGACATCTAACTTCATAACTACCTACCTTACCATAGGTAATTAATCAATTAATTTGAAATGATCCGATTACTATATTTGACCTAGTGGGTATCATCAAATCTAAGCAGAAACGCCAATGTCCTGCAGACGCCTCGCCTAAAAGCTATCTAGCCATGCCATACTCGCCCAGTCCCCTCTTCCTGTTCCTCGCGGTGGGGAATTATGGACTTTTCGATTTTGAACACCTTGGTTAGCTCTTCCCAGGTGTCAAAATCCAAGCTGAACACAGCCTGGCGCTTCTGAATTTGCTTCTTCTGGGCCTCACTAGGCGCATATGGCACCGAAGGAACTAGTAACGAAGTCAGTACATTACGAATCACGTAAAGGATATCCAAGACACTCACTAAGGTTTGGTATCCCGAACCTGTCCGTTCCCACAGCGACGGTTCCGTCGCGGACCAGGAAGCTGACATAGAACAGGTTCTCGACACTCTGCCCGAAGGACTTCGGATTGATGCAAAAGCGGAAAAGATTCAGGCCGCCGTCCTCGGAAATACCGTGCTTATCCATAATGTTTTGGATCATCTTCTCGGTAGGGTTTTCAATAGCATCCAGTTCCCTAGTCACCTCATCCTGAGCCTCACTTGAAACCTTGTAAAGCAGATCATTGACCTTTGCACAGATCACAGTCAGGTTCAAATTCTCCTGTTGACCAAGATCCTCCTGCTGAAGTTCCTGAGGCCGAACCGCCTGTGTTGCGTCGAAGCGCTCGGCCGTGGCCCGTTGGGTGACCTGCCGCGTGCGCTTTTGCACCGACAAGGGCCCGAGTAGCCATCCAGAAACCGAGGGTCTCGCATTGTGGGGCAGACACGCCGCCCGACCAAGCCAATCCCAGTTCATCGCATCGCCCGCAGCACCATCTTCATCGTCGCTATCGGCCTCTCTCTGGCTCCGGCGGTGACGTCGCCGATTTTGCGTGCTGCTGGGCATAGCCTCCGAGCTGTCTGGTCCGCGGCGCATGAAGGAGATACATTTTGTGACAAACTCATCAACGTCGATACCAGCGCTGCTGTCTCCGAGCGTAAGTTGCGCGGCCTTCCTATGCGAGAGATCGGCGGCGTTGACGAGGAGGCGCGAGTCGAGGGTGGCGTCGGAGGTTTGCTTAACATTTTCGTACAGTTCGTTGGCTTTGGACACTGTTTCGTAGATACCATTGTTCCCTGACCGCATATACTCGGCTCGCGAGTCTGTTGTGGTAATGGTTAGAACGCGTCCACTCTCACTTCGCGACTGCGCGATGGAGGCAAAAATTGCATACCATTGAAATCGCCAGCCAACTCTCTGTATTGCTTGCGGGTTCGTCTCCGTTCCGCCTCATCCTGGTCAGGGTCATAGTATCGCGTATCGTCATGGCGTTGCGACAATCGTGGCATTCGCGACTGGATATTGGATGCGCGGTCGGTCAAGCGTCGTCGCTTTGCAGATTGACTCGAGGACGCCATCTGAGAGGTAGTTCTTTTATTGGCGCTTCGAGGATTCTCTTTATCAGAGAAGTTGGATGGTGTAGGAGGGGTGCTGCTGCGCGCAGTTGCTTCACTTGGCTGAGAAAGAGGGACACGCTCCATGCTCAACCAGCGCTTGTCTTAGTACGAGGCAAACAAAGGTCAAACAAAGAAAGACCAAACAGATAAGGCAGTGGACACCTCGAAAGCCAACTTGTCGAGACTATAGAGTACTCGGTACAGCTATCACAAAATGTAAATTGGGGGAAGGAATGTAGCAAATGATCGACAGTCGCGTACGTCGCGTGTCGGCACGTGACCGTGTCAGTGGGCCGTTGATGCTTTCTGATTTGACCTTTCCAATACCATCACACTCTGCATTATGATCCATCATCTGGAGTCTACCGCTTCATGGAAGATATTCATTCGGGGGTCTAAGCTGAAAAGGGCCCAAATTGGCGCAGATGACTGAGGAATAGCGCGCACCACGGAGGACAAAACGAGCCATGGCCTCAGCTAACTGAGAGGAACGAGGCAGCAAGAGACGCCGGAAATTGATGGGACTAGTGCAAAATTGCCCACCGCCAGTCACCTTCCCCAACCCATGCATGTGTCTGTCCTATGGGTCACAATAGTCAGGTGTTTCTATTTCTCATTTACATATTGGTCAATTTCCTTGTTTCAAGAAGATCGAGATAAAAACCTGCCAATTCATCAGAGCTGATATAGCACAGACGGCAGAGGATTCTTACTTCCAACAGGCCAACGAGGGGTCAAATTTCTTATTGCCTCCCTGATGCGACTTACACAATCCCCGTAAAAGGGACTCTTTTGCCCCAGGTCGGTATATATGACAGCAGACTGGTACATCCACTCTATCACAAGTGGAGATGGGGACTGCGATTCACTCTCACGAAGCCGATGTGCAATAGGTAGAATTACTTGAGCCGTCCTTTCCATGGCTGTCAAAAAGCGATCTTCCGCTGCTGTATACGCTGCTGCATCATGCCTCGGTCGATGAAAAGAGTGTAGCATCAGAAGGGCACTCAAAAATAGACAATGTCAGTCAAAGTAGAGAATGCTTTGCATCTACAAAGGGGTCGTACCTGCCTAGGACAGCTACTGGAGAGCAATACGCCACTCCACATATTGAGACGGTTAGGGATAGGAGAGATCGTAAGGCACGGTCAAGAGTCTCTCTTTCTTCTTTCAAGAAGTCTCGACTAATGTCTGCATCGGAAACATGTCGAAGAACCTTGCTCAGTAAGTATGTAGCCTGCGCTAGGCGGGCAAACTTGCCCATTTTCTCGGTGCATGGAGACGAGACAGTGTAAGGCGGTTCACTGGGGTACGTCTGGGAAAGTCATCAAAAACTGTATATTCAAAGATTCGAATATCCCACCTACTCCCTTGTTCCAATCCTCATCTGAAAGAGGTAGATATTGATTCTCCGCAGGATCAGGGGTGCACAAGGCTCGCTCTGGCCCATTGACGTTCATGCTTCTTGTTTACAGAGTCAGTCGATTTCAAATTTTGTGACAACACCATGTATATACCTTTCCAAAATGATAATCGCCCACCACGCCCGATGCTGTTCCTCCAGGGAAGCCCATTCAGAGAAGCTATTATCCCATTCGAATATTGCCTTGTCCAACCCAAGTGCCACTGCATACCGTGCACAACTTCCGATCGTCAGATACGCTGCAGGGTAGATCCCGTTGCCTCTTTCGTGAACTGCAACAATGATCATAGCTTGTAACGTGGTGATGCTCAAGTACCCGCTTTGTTCGAGTTGAACTAATTGGCTCTTCACCAGTCCGTATATTCGGCGGATGGATTGACTATTTTTATGATGATGCGGCAGGACTAGTTTCATGCACACTACCAATATAGCCAAATCCGCATCCTTGGGGGAGCATGCAGCAGAATGCTCCCATAGAATTTGCTGCGGCAGACTATTGGGAGCCAAAGGTGTACCGATGTGAAGAACTGGTCGGCGATATTTCTTATTGATTCTGGGGTGTCTATCACGTTCAATATGCCGAATGGAAGAGGCAATTGAGGCGTTTGAATCGTCAGACGGCAGTGTTCGTAGACCTGATGATCTAAAAAGTATGCGACTGGAAAATTATTTGACAATGCGTCTTGTGGGGAACCGGAGGTTGTCTGAGCAAGCTTGTTGATTTTTCTAAGAGAAATCTTGGTGTAGTCGCACTGTCGCCCTGTTCTGTATCCCATGAGAGTGATATAATTCCATCTGATGGAAAATACGTACCGGAGGCATAATGCGCACTCGGGTAACTCTTTGCCACATCTTCGCTTACGGGCCTGACAAGGTTGACACGGATTCTTTGAGAGACCAGTGCTCGAAGGGCGGCAAGCATCCGACTCATTCGAGACCAAGTCCATTATACTCATACAAAAGGAACAGGAATTCTGCAACAATGATCGTGGCCTGCGGCCCGAAGAAGAAGTAGGAAAGCGCGGGGTAGTCCATGGAGACCACATGCTGTGGGACATCCGAAGCCGTTCATGTTTCTCCACCGAGGAACTACACCCCTTGCCGATCATCACTACGGCCTTACAAAAGCCGCCCCTTTGCGAGATGGACAGCGAAATCAATGAACCCACAGTTTACTCACGCTATTCATGCACTAGCTGTAAACATTTAAAAGCGAACCATATGCCCTCCTCTAGTGGAAGACATGCGGCCGCTTTCCCCACCTTTATGTATTCCATTTTAGGACTAGCGTATTCGGCAGGCGTCTGTTGACTTCGGAGTGCTATTACGCAGTACTTTTGGTGATTATCAGTCCTTTCAATTCCATCAGTATCGATAGAGATGTGCTGATAATCATATTCTTATGAATAGGACATGCATTTTCGGCAGAAGCAGAAAGCAGCTTATGTATTTCTAGGAGACGATTAATCCTCGCACCCCTCTGATTAATCCGCGCACCCCCTGCCTTAGGATTCCACACATGATTTTCTACCGCCTTATACACCGCTTTTAGCTATCCTTCCCAACAACATAACACATTTACTATTCCACTGCCTATTACTATTTACTATTCCAACCACGTAGAAGAGGGCATAGAAGAGGGCGTGGAAGAGGTTGTGGAGGTCGTGGAGGGCGTATAGGGCATAGAAGAGGGCGCGGAGGCTCGGTCGCACCGGTCGCACCGGTTGTGGATGATTCTGTGTAGTAGTTAGCAGAGTTCTGTGCATAATTGATTGGATTACCGCATCAGATTGTCTGTTTAATGTAGGTTTTAATCGAAGAGAAAGGGGACGATTTAATGAGGTGTAAAACTGGAGATTTTACTATGGAAATCAGAATTACGTAGTGGCAGGAATTAGAAATTCCGTATAACTACTGGCAGAAAATATAGAAACCTAAAAATTAAGGCAGGAGGGTGCGAGGATTAATCAGAGGGGTGCGAGGATTAATCGTCTCCTGAATTTCTATTCACAAGATTAATTCGAGTGCAGATAATGATAACGAGTTAACTATATCGGGTTGGTACCATTAAGCGGACTTGCGGCCGCTTAAGCGGGACCCCACCAGCAATCCATGATGGCAACCATCTCATCAACCTATGCTTTAGTAGCAACTCCAGCTAGAAAAGAAGCTTTGCGGCATATACGGCCGCCCTCTATATGAACAAATGTACTGACTCCACATCCACTTCGCAACTACTTTTTTATGGTTCTTCTCCTATATGTAGCTACTGCATAACGTGTTTGCTTGAGTACGGAGTCTTATTGGCTCACCAGGTTGAAGATCCCTATTAGACTTATCTGGTTAAGGACCTACTTCGGCCGCAGAAGCTTCCTCACCGTATATCAATGTTTTGGTCCCCAGTTTAAATGATTTAAACCCTGTCAGATTCTCTTATTTCCTCCAAAAGCTTTTCTTCCAACCTTCTACATTATACAGACAATGTCGAATTTTCACCCTGACTCTCTCCCCGATCTTTCGGGCAAAGTATACCTTGTCACAGGCGGCAATGCTGGAATGTAAGACATATCGAATCGAAGTCAAGTCCAACAAAACGTTATATTGACAGTCCACTCCAGCGGCTACCACACAGTCCTCCACCTAGTCCAGCATAACGCAAAGGTGTATATGGGAGCCCGCTCTCCAACAAAAGCAGACAACGCCATAGTCTCCATTCGCAAACAGTTTCCAAACGCGGACATTCAAGTCCTGATCATGGATCATATGTCCCTCGAATCCATCGTTGCAGCTGCGAAAAGTTTCATCAGCAAAGAGCCAGCCTTGCACGGCCTGATTAATAACGCAGGTATCATGGCCGTCCCATGGGAGAAAAGCCAAGATGGCTACGAGTCCCAGTGGCAAACAAACTATCTCTCCCACTGGCTTCTTACATATCACCTTCTGCCAGTTCTCCGCCGGACAGCGGAGGGATCAAAAGAACCTGGTGTGGCTAGAATCGTGAACGTGTCCAGCATGGGACATAAATTCGCGCTGAAAACTGGCATAGATTTCAATGATCTGGACCAGAAGTCTGGCTCGCCATATTCGAGATACGGTGTCAGCAAGTTGGGAAGCATTTTGCATGCGAAGGAGATTGATCGGCGGTACGGACCGCGTGGTGAATACACCACGGGGACTGAGGGTATTTGGGTCGCGGCTGTTCATCCGGGAAATTCACCTACGTAAGTTGCCTGCTACTATTCCTTCTCATGGCCACAGAAACTAATGTAGAAATAGGGACCTGAACAGAAACTCAGCGATTCTGGGGTCTTACGTGGATTGCGTGACGCCCGTCTTTCGCCTGCTTGGACTGTACATTACTATAGATCAATGCTCCTACAACTCATTGTATGTGAGTGCCAGTGACGAATTCTCTGCGGTTGATTCGGGCCGATACTTCACACCCTTTGCAAAGGCGTCTGCTCCAAGTCGCCAGGCAAATGATATAAAGATGGCGGCGAAGCTTTGGGAGTGGACAGAGAGGGAGATGAAGGGAAAGGGTCTGCTGTAATGAAAGGATGGCTAAGTAGAACCTTAATTTTCTCTTTCTTTCCTCTTACTTTCTTCTTACTTTATACTCACTTTCAAGGGATAAGTGAACTTCTACCTATCCACAAAACATGGATGAAATCGAACGACCCGGCATGGGGAGGCAATCACGACGGGGCCTACGACCGCCTGGAGGTTTTAGGCGATGCTTACATTGAGCTCATCGGAACGAGAATGATCTGGATGAAGTTTCCAGGTATATCCTCCGGTCAGAGTTCCCAGATCGCCGGCTTCTTGTGAAGAACGAGACCCTTGCGGAATTCGATTCACAAAAATGTACGGTTTTGATCAGAAACTTCTGGTCCCACCAGGTATCAGTCTAGGGAAATCTCGGACCAAAGTACTGAGCGATTTTCGAAGCTTACGTGGATCTCGAGTCCCGGAGACGAGTCTAGTGAAGAATAGTTTAGTCCTGCCCAAGAACAAATATTGTTATCCAATTAATCGCTTCCAAAAAGATTATCTTATGATTACTTGTAGGGGCTATAATCGGATAACACCAAAGACGAGACATAACGACATCCCTGGTTGTCTACCCTAAGTGCCCTGAGTGAAGGGACTCCATGGAGTAGCGTGCGGGGATAAGTGCCACATGCGATGAATGCGGTGATTGCGGCGATTGCGGTAAATGCGGGGACCGCGCATAGCATCTAGGATCCGACCCTATTTCCAAAGAGATAAATTCCAGTTGTTGTCGTCAGTCTTTCAAACCATAGTTCATTTTTGATTATATTTTTCAAACATGCCACTCTATGAAGTACAGTATGTGTGTCCTTTGGACAAGATGCAGCGCGATGAGATCGCGAAAGCGATTACACAGATTCACACCAGAAAATTTTGTACTCCGAGCCTATTCGTCAACATTAGGTTTACCGATGCTAGTCTCCATTACGATTACCTTGGGGGGAAGAAGTAGGTCACGCATTATCCGAGGCTCTACCGAAGCAAACTCAAGTGTTGTTTCAAAAGCTGACTATATGGTTGATAGCGCACTGTTAACCGCATTATCGGAGTGGTTCGAGCGGGTGGACCTCGGAAAACATCAGATTTTGATGACTTGGCGCAGGAGATTGTGCAGGCTTGGGATCGGATTCTCAATGGCGGCAGAAATGGACACGGTCAGAGAGAGTTGAAAGTGGTGTCAATCCAGGCTTCTATTACCTCGGCTGTGGAGAGCGGATTCCTTGTTCCTCCGGTATGCTTTCAACCTATAGCTACTATGAAATTCCGTTCAACGCTAATCTTTTTACGTTACAGGCGGGAGGAGATGTTGCTTGGCTAAAGAGCAACCAACCTGCATTTAAGGAACTAGCTGATAGAGGAGAACTCGACTTCGTCAAGATATTGGATGAGATGCAGCATAGAGAAGACTTGGTGCAGGCTCTTAGGCACTAAAGGATAGTCGATCGCGGTATCTCGTCAGAAAGATGTCTGTGACTGGAAGAAAGAGCGGTCATCAATTGTTCATATGTTAAGCCTGAGTGAGAATGCTGGACTCGCAGAAGCTCGAGATCAAGGTGCTTTTGCAACGCGAAGAACCAAGACAAATTGTGGAAATAAGTCCATGAAGCTCAGAGTTGTAGGTGTGAAACAACCGATTTCTATCTAATGAACTCATGAAAATAATCCTGAACTAGTAGAATCACTAGTCAGACCTTCAGAAAATTTCGTAGCCTTTGTGCATGAAATCTCGCGATCCTAGGAGGCGAAGTCGTCCTAGGACTCATCACGATTTTCTTAGGAGTATACAATAATAGCCTACCTAGGTATTGGATGAGCTGAATTCGCGAGATGACCCAACGCCCTTCATGTAGGTACCGTTGTCAGAAGACAACAGGTTGCGCATCCGAGACTATTCATACGCATCGCCTCCAAAACCATGAAAGTATATGTGATAAGTTGCTCGTTGACTTTCGACGCCGGACCCTAGCTTTTCAGTGCCCTTCGAGAGGGAGACAGAGCTACATAGGCAGGCGAAAATACAAACCCAACCAACGAGAGTTTATCCAAGCTTGCCATAAGTTGTTTTCCTCCTACCATCCATTATGGTTCGCAAATTCCTTAAATACAAGGTCTCAGAAGATCCAAGGATATATCCAATAATTTCTTCCGAATCTCCTGAATCAGGTTAGCCACGTAAACCTTTCAAGGAAGGTTATTTCTTCTTCTACGGAACACTCATGAATCCAACTACGCTTGCCAGAATTCTGCAATTGTCCGAGCCGCTATAAATACGGCCGCCTAAGATAAGAGGCTATAAAATCAAGTTCTAGGAATGATATTCTACTTTTATCGATAGAAAGCCTTTTTACCTAGTTAAAGGCTTTGCTTGCGATCTTTGTGGGAGTACTAAGATCTGCTTATTGCCTCCTTCAACCTATTCGTATTTATTTTCTTGGTAATAGGAGAAAGGAGGCTAAAGATGTTGCTTTTGGGTGGAATAGAACCTAAAGAGTTGCGGGATAAGCCCTTCAGCCTAGAAGGCTATTGCAGGAGTAGGACTTTGAACGGATCATAGTGGAAGGTGAGAGGTGAGCCCAAAGGTCTTGCGGGTTTGAAGTCGTAGGATGTTGTGACGTGTTAGTCTCATAGTTGACTTATTTCTAGAGTGAGTCCAATTATACCTAGGTAATATTGTAGGCCCAGGAGATGAAGAATTTGTAGGAGTATATAGCATAAGAAACAGGGCCAATTAGCTAGTCAAGTAGCAAGGTAGAGATAGTATAGGAGGGCTACGGCTAGTAGTTGCTTTACTCTGCTAAGAAAGAGGGCTATGCTTAACCTGCGCTTGTCTTAGTAACAGGCGCAAAAATAGGGCAAACAAAGAAAGATCAAACAGACAAGGTAGTAAATATGTTCCTCGAAACTGACGATCTCAATACAATCACACTGCATTAGGGTGATCTATTATTTGGAGTTGAGATGTTTCCTGTGTGATTAGAAATTTCTACGTATTAGCCATTGCGAATTAGTTACATGTCACTTTGCAGTCCACATTAGTAGCCTATCTAATGTTGTAATACTTGTAACTGGCTAGAGCCCCGAAGTATTACGCTCGAGTACGTAACTTGTTTAATATTGACCGATTTTCTCTTTCGAGCTCTATCGTACCCTACTAAGTACGTATAGTCAAATTCAACTATAAGCCAGAGTACGTACGTACTTTGATTTTCATCCGAAAACCTTCACAATACTCTAAGGATCTACTGAGCCAATACTATCCCCAAACATAGAATAGCTACGGCAAGGCAGGCTCACATTATCCAATATGATTGGCTGTGAAGTACTCAAAGAAGGGAGTAGTGGATCTGCACACTGATGGGGCCGTCACCTTGAGGCCACCAATCGGTAGGAAAGGAGCTATTGACTGCGGCACGCTAATACCTCAACTGCATTTCATGCAGCATAGCCCGCAACATAGTGTTGGTTTGTTGGCCCAACCCTGTCCATATATCTCGGGGACCTCGGGGAGACACTGAATTTGAAGCGGAGAAGCCACATACACAGCTCTTCCCCGCATCAACCAACAAAGTAGCATGTGATATACCTACAGGGAAAGACTCAGCTAACACAATTTTTAGTTGGCGATTGAATCAGTGTTCTGTGGCATAATTGATAGGTTCTGAATCGATGATTTACCCTGCCTACCGTCGCCTTGCTTATATGGCTCAATGGACCCTCAAGCCGCTGTCGTATGCTACCCTGTGCCGCGCTTCCGGGAAGATAGTGGAAGCAGAACGGATGAAAGGAAAGCGAAGAGAAGATGCATTAGCTACGTGATTGTGGCGCGGACAGGGGGATTGATGGAAACTCTGTTGGAAATCCCCCTACGGCAAAAAGCAAAAGCCTTCAGGTAGGTGTCGAGGATCGTCTTAGACATATACTCAACAAACACAACAGACTGCTGTCTGAGTACATAAAATAGTAGGGATTGGCTAGTTCATCTAACCAACTACCAACCTGCCGACATATGACTTAATTACTGGGAAGAAAGCTGGGAAGAGACCAGAGAGAGGGTAGGGAAGAGACTGCTACCTAATATAACAGCAGGGATTCGCCAGTGATCATCTGCCCAACTACTAACCTGCTGATATGTGGCTTAAGTACTATATAGGAAGTGATGGAGATAAGACTAGAGAGGAAGGAAGAGACCGCATATAGGAACAGGGATTCGTTAGGTCAACCATCCAAGGAATAACCTGCCGGTGTGTGACTCGAATCCTGGGAAGGGAACAGGGAAGAGAGTCTAGGGAAAGAAGTAAGAGAGTGGAAAGAGAGCGGGGAAAGCGAAAGACAGTGAGAAGAGAATAGAGACTAATCACCACGCTAGTGCAGGTAATCCTATAGACCCTGATCATACATACAAAAGCCAGAGCACGTAGGATAAACGCCACAGTAAGCGAGAAGCAACAGCAACACTATAAGAGACCAAATAAGACTGTGCTTCGTTGGCTACAGTCCAGAGTCAACGTAATTCTTGATTAATAAACTAGGTCAAAATACGTCCAATCCGGTGAGGCACTTTGTGATTTGTATCTTAGGAACATTGCCTAGCCCCTGGCTTAAAGAAGCTTGACATACTTCCTGTAGTTCATCCCAATCTTCAGCTCGCTTGCCACTCTGAGTTGGGGCCCCTTCCCCTCTCCTGTATAGCCAGGGATGTCTGCGCCAGCGCTAGTGACCAACAACATGTTCCTAGTCCCAGCAAAACGTCTTGCATGATTTGTTGGCGTCGCTCCCCAAGCTCCCCGAGCTGAACTGGGGCTCTCAGAGCCCTCTAAAAAAGGCTCGCTCAAGTGACATTACAACAGAGCCGTGCACGCATAAGATATAAAGAGGACATAGATTTCCCATCTTACCCACCTCCTAAGAGCACCGCAAGCATCTTGAAGTCTTTTGAATATTGGTTTCGAGTCCTCATCCATCTACTTGGACTGTTCAAGTGAGCTTCAGAATTGAAATTCATGTTTCAACTAACTGACAATAAAAAGCGAAATCAGTCCCTCTCCGCAAACAAAGAATTCTCTCATATCGACGAGTTAGGATTCTAATTTTGAAATCAGAAATTTTTACCTGTCATGGCACTCATCGTCAAGTGGAAGCAATTGGTCAACATGCTAAACTGCCCTGTTTGTGGGTACAACAACCAGACATACAAGAGGGGCCAACCCTGTGAGGGAACTGTCAAAGATGAAAATGGAGGCTACAAGAAATGCGGGCGGCTACTTCCAGATACTGCTCAATAGAGAATCTGTTATTGGTAAGAACTTCCTGGGCTCTAAATCTTCAACGGCTGGCCTAACTGCTTCAAGGCATTCGGATAGCCCCTCAACCGAACTCAACGGAGGTGGTCTATAGTGGAAATTACAACACCACAATGGTTATAGCATATACCGAGAGGGTGCTTTCTGACTGTCTTCGGAAGTTAGATGCTTTGATATTCAACATGTCACTAGCAATTTTATGAATACTCACCCGTTGTGAAACAATTTCCCTAACAGCAAGCTCTTGTGTTGCTCTTCGTATATCTATTAACGTTTAACGAAATCTACGTAGCACTTAGACAGGCAAGATCCATATTTTTAGCTATTACATTCTTTAAAACCATGGAACAGATGAAGTAAAAATTCAGTGAGATAGAACCATATATGCACAAACGATATTGATATGGCGACTTTGGGCGTTAATAAAACCATGACCGCCATTTATCTAAACAGTCCTCAAATCCATGTTCACCAAGTGCCATCTGAACCCCCCGTCGCCACGAACCCACATCTTCCACCGAATCCGGAAGATCTAATCCAGGACTTATTCGAAACTTTGTTCGGATCCATTCTCTAGGAAAGTATCCAGCAAGTTCCCAGTCGATGATGCCAACAGATCCAGTTTCCGGGACTTCCTCCACAATAATGTTACCAGGGCCGAGGTCCGCATGGTAAAACACAAATTCAGAACAGTCCATACCCAACGATTCACATGTTTGTCGAAGATTGTCAGGATGACACTTAAGGTCCTCAGGATGATAGCTGTCCTCCTCCTTGACAAGAAGCAGCTCAGGAAGACCTTTTCCATCCACTCCCCCCAGTGTATTGCTTTTCCAGGACGCAAGCGTTTCACAGATTTTCACCATAGCATCCACGTAATGACGTTTCCATTTTTCATCTAGAGTAGGCCAAGCATCTGCAAGCGTTCGGCCATGTACTCTGCTGGTGAAAAGGCATGATATCACCGCGGTACATGGCCGATTGTTGTATGCCTTTGCATACAAGACCTTGGGTGTCTCAAAGCCAGGCTGTTGTTTCTGGACAAAATCCAGTGTCGTAGCTTCTAGTGTTGTAACAGCGAAGTGTAGTTTGACCTTGCAGAAAGCACTGTTTCCTATGGACCAGACAGCTGTTGCGTCCCCAGCGTTGTACACTAGCACGATGTCTGGATGATCTCGAGCCAAAGGCACGGAGGGAGGCGGAGGATTGGGTGCGTCGGTGACGGTGTAGCTTAGATCGTCATCCCGATCATACCATGTTGCGGTATCAGAATAACCGCTTGAACGATGGAGAATGAGGGGACCGATGAGCCATGTATTTTCATCAACCTGCTTGAATTGCTCCCTGACAGGGTCTTGGTATTTGGGGTCTTTGGCCAGGAAGGCAATCAAGGCCGGGTCATTCATGTCCAGCTTAACAAAAAGCGAGTCCATCTTGTACAATATGTGACTGTGATTGAAGTTTCGTGTACCAATGTATAGTGTTTGAATCTCGCGACAAAATTCGAAGAGGAGGTTGGGGTGCTACCGGAATATCCAGCTAGATATATGTCTGGAGGTAGTACAAAGAACGGAGCCCCTGAATGGGTTGCGGAGCAACCAAATTTCCCCCTCATCTGGGTGCAAGGCTAATTGGCTGGTTAAGTACATACATAGCAGGGTACATAGCAGGGGTATAGACAAAGCAAAGGAAAGACATGGAAGCACGTGATGATGACTCAGTTCAAGAGCTCAGACGTCAAGCTTCGCTTTGTTGAGGGCCCCACGAGGATGGAGGCATTTACATTTGCACTTTCCACACAAGTGGACCTTCCTGTCTGCCTCAAGATGTAAGTTGGGCTTTCATACTTCGACAGACCATGACTGACAGCTCCGCAGTGGCTCCCTGGAAGGCAAACAGAGACAAATACCATACTCGCGACTACTCCAGAACCCGCAATTACGACATCTGGGATCCGCCCAGGATCCGGCCTCCGATCTCTTTGTCACAGTCCAGCTATGGTCGGACTCAAAGCCTCTCGGTGTTCCACTGCAGACTTCATACAAAGCATTCAAAAATGCCCGAGTATGGAATGAGTGGCTGCACATGCCCATGTCTATCAAGGATGCCCCGCTTCACTCTCAGCTTGCGATAACGGTCTGGGATCTGTCTCCACTAGCAGCGGATGGACCACAGGGTCATGATGTGCCCTTTGGCGGAACGACAATTCCCCTGTTCGACAGCGACGGCAAATTGAAGATAGGACGGCAGAAGTGTAAGCTCCATCGCCATAAAGCTGCAGATGGCTTCTCATCGACTACTACCCCATCTACTCCACCGCCAAAGAGGCGAAAGCATAACACTCGCGATGTGCTGGCACCGTCGTCAGAGGAGCTAGAGTTGGAACGAATTGAGGTCCTGATCAAGAAGCACGAGATAGGTGAAATAACCAGGATTGACTGGATGGATCAGATGGTCTTTCGCCAGCTGGAAAAGCTCAAACTGCAGGCCGAGGAGGCTGCAAGCAAACGCGCCATTCACTTGAAGGCGCTGAAACAAAAGACTGCCGGCGCCGCGGACGATAGTTCCGACGACGAGGAGATAGATGATGAGAACTTTGTTCTCTACGTGGAGTTTCCTCGCTTTGATCATCCCATTGTTTGGGCTGATCATCAGTACGCTCCGCCGCCTATCTCGTCTTACCCCCAGAGCGTACCAACCAATCCAAATTCGACATTGAAACCAGTCCCCGAGGTCCGATTCGGCCCTGGAATCGAAGGAGGAGACGGTGCTGGAGTCATCAGAATCTACGACGCAGAGGTTGGACTGACTGGTAACCCGTGCGAAGACAAGCACCGTCGCTTGATTCGCAGCCACCGGACCGGGTTTATGGATCGAGACCTCAAACCTAACCCCAAGAATCGCGATGAGCTAAATCTTATCTTGTCATACGAGCCGACGCAAGACCTTACTGCCGAGGAGAAAGATATCATTTGGAGATTCAGGTACTATTTGACTCGAGAGAAGAGAGCACTCACCAAATTCGTCAAGTCGGTCAACTGGCGCGACGAGGGAGAGTCTCGGCAGGCAGTGGAAATCTTACCTAAATGGACCGAGATCGATGTTGATGATGCTCTGGAACTTCTCGGGCCCACGTTCGACAATCCGGCGGTGCGATCCTATGCTGTGGCAAGACTGCGCAAGGCAGATGATGAAGAGCTTCTTCTTTATCTTTTGCAACTAGTCCAAGCTCTGAAATACGAAGAGCATGCTGGAAACGACGCGGACGAAGCCGCTCACGACTCTTCGCTGGCCAACTTCCTGATCTCGCGTGCCGCCAACAATTTCAAGCTCGGCAACTACATGCATTGGTACCTCATGGTAGAGTGTGATGACGCAGGTCCCGGTACACTCTCAGTGCAACGTCGACTATTTGCCCGAGTCGAATATTATTTCATGACGGAGTTAGAGAAAGTCAACGCCGAACATCGAAAGATACTTCTGCGTCAAGGGGAATTGATTACTGTACTCTCCAAGATCGCCAAAGATATTCGTTTCTCCCGAGAAAACCGACCCGTGAAAATCGAGAAGCTGAAGAAATCCCTCCGTGATCCAAAGAACGACCTCATTCACATCGACCCGCCACTGCCTTTGCCTCTGGATCCAGATGTCGAGGTAGTCGGATGCTACCCTGATGAATCCAATGTCTTCAAATCGACGTTATCTCCCCTGCAAATTACCTTCAAGACCACCGACGGTCGGCGTTACCCTCTCCTGTTCAAGGTGGGCGACGATCTCCGCCAGGATCAACTGGTCATCCAAATCATCACCCTGATGGATAGACTCCTCCAGAAAGAAAATTTGGATTTGAGACTGACTCCATACCGAATCCTTGCCACGAGCTCCACTGCCGGCGCTGTCCAGTTCATCCCCTCAATTTCCCTCTCTGCAGCATCAGCCAAGTACAAATCCACTCTCGCCTACCTGAAAGAACACAATCCGGACGACAACGAGCCACTAGGCGTTCGCAAGGAAACAATGGACACATACATCAAGTCCTGCGCAGGCTACTGCGTCATCACCTATCTCCTCGGCGTAGGTGACCGTCATCTGGAAAACCTGCTCCTAGCACCAGACGGCCACTTCTTCCACGCCGACTTCGGCTTCATCCTCGGACGCGACCCTAAGCCCTTTGCCCCGATGATGAAGCTGTGCAAGGAAATGGTTGAGGGTATGGGCGGAACGACTTCGCCTCACTACCTGCAATTCAAACAATACTGCTATACCGCATACACAACCCTACGCAAATCCGCGAACTTGATTCTGAACCTTTTCAGTCTGATGGTTGATGCCAATATCCCAGATATTCGAGTGGAGCCCGACAAGGCAGTGTTGAAAGTCAAAGAACGGTTCCATCTTGAGATGTCGGAGGAGGAGGCTATTCGGCATTTCGAACAGCTTATCGGAGACAGTGTCAACGCTATATTCGGTGTGGTTATTGATCGTCTTCATGAGTTCGTGCAGGGCTGGCGGGCGTGATTATCCCTTTTATTATTATGGCTCGAGGCGTTTGATGTTGGAATTAGGATATAGAGTCGGCGCATGGAGATGTACAGACACAGGACACCCGGCAACACCGCTTGCAAATGATATCTTTTTCACTGGATCGGCTCCAATAGATGCGACCCCAGTTTAATCCTCTAACTATCTTGGCCCAGCTCTTCATCCCCACGCTCCTGTAGTTCCATCCATTCATTCATATCATCACTGGTCACACCCCATATTCTCTGATCGGCAAGATCAGCCTGGGAGGCACGCGGATCTCTCGAAACAGAAGTGGATTGAACAGTCGAACGACCCCGGTCGTCTGAGTCTACAATCCCAACTGCAATATGCTCACTGCTGGAGGAATCCTGGCCCTGGGTTCTTTTCGCATCCTCGTCGTCTTCAGGGGTGCCCTCGCGACAGGCCCATGCATCAACAAAGCGTAAGACTTCTCGTGGCCACCAGCGCTTCATAACTAGCAGACGGAATGGGACGAGAGCAATGATAAGAACGGGGAATGCGGGTGCGCCGCGCGTCAAGGTTAGGATGAAGATTATTACCGTAATGACGATTTGAAGGAGGGTGTAGAGGTGAATTGGGAGGTAAGATGGATTTCGGGCTGCGGTGATATTTGATCCCTCGATAGGTTCGTGTAGGGATTGCGGTAGTGGTGGGAGCTCTGAAGGTGGTGTGAGGAGGTAGAAAGTGCGGTATAAAATCGGACTGGAACTGAGGATTAGAACATAACCATTGCCGATGCGACAATCCCAGACTTACTTGACAGACAAGCTCTGTTCACCCATAAACATGAACAGTCCCGCGAGGACGCTTGTAGGGGTTAAGCCGAGTACTTTCATAAACGGAGGGCTGACGAAAAGAAGGATAGCTCCTGCGTGAAGGAATAATGACCAGCGCTGTTCGTAGACCCGGGTCACATCGCGCGTCTCGAGTTTCTCTTCGCCGTCGACAATGACAATTTGATCTTCCTTCTCTGTGTGCATCAGGGATTCCGAGTGTAAGGGTGCCTGTGGGAGAAGACCATTGGCGGGTGGGATACCCAGGATACCGCATAATGCCGTGTGGTTCCAAGTAAGACAATGTCCCAGGCGAAACCACCTGGTTTGCGTGTACCATACCGATCAATAGTGCAGATAATCGAGCTAACCTCGTGATCGAAAAAGAATAGCATAGTGATAATCAGGCCTGGTATCACAGCAGCGAAAATCCATGAGACGGGAAGCTTCCAAAATTCCACAAAGAAGATAGTTCGGTCGGGAGATGTTGGCCGGAATGACGAGCTCACAGGCAGTGTCATCTTGTCCAGAGTGGCCAGTTCACCTACATAAGGCAGACCAATGAAGACAATGATAGAGATAGCCGCAGCATATTCTGTTAGGCCTAGCCGTATATATCGGTGAAACAATGGTTTCCAGCTCTCTGCCGTGGAAAGAAAGATGGCAAGGAGCATGGTGCCTACTGCACCTATCACGGCGTAGAGAAAGGCAGCGAAAGAGAGACTAGCGTGGGCTCGCTCGAGTTCCTGGATAGCCTTGTGAAAATAGATAATGCTGTTTAGTAGCGAAAATATCTCTGTTGCAAAGGTTGTCACATAGCGCATGGTCCAGTCGTGGGCGTTAATGATGGCTAGAAGGTAGTGTAGCCATGCGGAATGGATCAAGGACCAGGCCATGAATGGCAAGAAGGAAATCTGCAACCATACACATTAGACAACTTGAAAGCTTGATAGACATCAAATTCATATCATACTTGGAATACTTCGTCGCAAAGTGAGTAGATGTTCTCTGCCAGGACAGAGAAAGGCCCTGTTACACCTAGAATGGTGAGGGGCTGGATTGAGAACCTATTCATGCGGTCAATGGCTATACGACGTGTGATATAATTGATGATGGCACCAACAGTGAGAAAATTATTCCGTTAAGCCCGGTGCTAAAGACGACCTCAATCGTACCCCAACTTTTGCCCGTCAGGACATACAAGTCACTAGCAAAGGTGATACCAGGCAGAAGATTCGTGAAGAAGACATAGACCGCACTGGCAAAGACTAATTGATTAAAGATGGTCCAGTCTGACACATATCGTCGGCGCAGGTTGACAATATCCTGCTTTATCAGTCGAAATGGGCGCAGAGGACCACCGGCCGCAACCGAGCCCCGTAGAACTCTGAAGGGTTTGGGGGTGTGCTTGGAGGGCGTAATGATAGAATGAGCATCTGAGTCATGGAAATGTTTTTCTGAGTCAACTTCGGGC
Source organism: Penicillium sp. DT28 (assembly GCA_036712075.1). Classification (NCBI taxonomy): domain Eukaryota; kingdom Fungi; phylum Ascomycota; class Eurotiomycetes; order Eurotiales; family Aspergillaceae; genus Penicillium; species Penicillium sp. DT28. The sequence continues at coordinate 1,255,150 of JAZHLO010000003.1, read as the reverse complement.
TCATCTCTGTTGGTCTTTCTCCGATGGCGTGGCCGTGACCTGCGCCGGATAGAAGAGATGCGGGTGGACGGTGGTCGAAAGGCTGATATTAGGGACATTGTGATTGAGAAATATTTCGAAAGCTATGTTAACAAATAACGTGCAACATATATTGTCCACTTTCTGAATTTAGAGACATCAGAAGAAATGTTGAACTTGAAAATAGCAAATGAAAATGGTTCTACCGTCTTCTACGGAGTAGAGTAGACAGGATTAGGGCATCTGCGTCATACTATCGAGTTATTACACCGCCCTCCTCTCCGCTTTCTGATAAGCGGCAATTTTTTATCGAGACTCACGACTATTTTCACGACTCGCTCGAGCTTGTCAAAAATGGCTACTTTTTTACTTGAGTGATCTATATTTCAAAATCATGGCGCAGTTCATCCCACGCCAGACATTCCCGCACTATGGGGCCATTCCAAGGTCCTACTTCCTGGGCCATCATCGGGCTGGCCTGACCAAAATGAAGAACATGCTCTCCACGATTGACTATGTTGTCGAATGTCGCGACTCCAGAGCACCTGTCACGTCAATCAATCCCATGTTTGAGGAGGCTCTAGGCAAGACAAGGCGCCTGATCGTCTATACTAAAAGAGACCTCAGCAGCACACCTCAATCACCTGCACAAAAGCTAGTGAGTCGCATTGCATGAAATCCCAAGGACATGAACCTCGGACTGACGTTGCATGACTCAGGCTGAGAAAAAGATCCGGAGCTTCGATCGCAGCAGTGCCACATTCTTCGTGAGCTCATCCTCCCGCGCAGACGTCACCCAGATCGTCAGACACCTCCGAGACGATGCCGAAGCTCCCGATAAACTGGTTGGCTGTCGCGTCATGGTAGTTGGCATGCCGAATGTCGGCAAGTCGACATTGATCAATCATCTACGAAACTACGGCGTGGGCAAAGCAAAGGCCCTGAAAACTGGAGGCCAACCGGGTATTACAAGAAAGATTGGAACCCCGGTTAAGATTATCGAGCGAGAGAGCGGGTCGCATGTGTATGTTCTCGATACGCCGGGTGTTTTCATGCCATACGTCCCAGACGCGGAGAATATGCTCAAGCTGGCGCTTTGCGGTTGCGTCAAGGACTCTGTGATATCACCCGTCACTCTCGTCGACTATCTATTGTATAAGATCAATTTGCACGATGCGCAGGCGTATCATCGTTGGTCAGAGCCGACAAACGAGGTTATGCCGCTGCTGGAGAAGTTTGCGCAATATACCGGGCTGCTTGGAAAGGGCGGAGTGCCCAACATAGATGGCGCCGCTCTGCATTTCATACAGAAATGGCGCAATGGGGATGTCGGCCGGTTTATGCTCGATGACCTTGAGGAAGAACAACGGCGTCGGGATGACCCTTTAAAGGTTGAACAAATGAGCATGACCCAGGCCCTAAGAGCCGAAAGAGTATCTCGAAAGAATCCGGATCAATAGCTGCTTGCTAATGTACTGTACATAATATCGAACGAATCTCTTGAATATAATCGACGTGTATCTTTTGAATGACCAGATCGATGTATCACTGAAAGGAAAAAAATAAACAATGCTCAAGATGTGTGAATATTGCGCAGAAGCATCCATAACGCCGGGACAAAAGAGAAGGGTAAACAACAGGGGAGAACCCTTGACAAGTGCAACCTTTAAGAGATCTTGTCTAGCAGACGTCTGCGTCGCCTATCGACGAGTTCCTCTTGCACCTCCTCTAGTGTAGGAAGCCGCCATTCCACACCGTCACCTGCATCACCGGGTAATGACTCCCAGCCATCCTCGGCGTCTTCTTCTTTCTGATGACGCAAATGTTCAACAGCCTCTTTCTCCTTGGCCTTCTCGTAGGCTAGAAGAGTTCCATCCTCCTCATCCAAACCGTATCCAAAGTAGTTGGCATCTACCTTCCTTGTCGCGATGTCTCCACCCCTACCAGCCCCCTCACCTTCCTCCTCCTCGGGAGGTCCTCTCGCCTTGCGCGCCGCGGCCTCAAACATCTCCTTGACACCGGGTAATTCTCTAGCACGGCCAAAGTATCGATAACCTTTGCCTCCCCCTGGGATCTCACGGCCTTCATCGTCGTAGACCCGACCCGAACCACGCATGTAGTTGGGACCGCCCAGGTTTCGGATTTGCATTTCCCACGCCCATTTTTCACGCATGAGCTTGTTGATCTCGTCGTTCAAATCACGGATCTGGTAGTCACTCAAGTTGGGTTCTTGGATGCGAGACACTTTGCGGGAGATTTCTTTGAGAACTTGGCCGCGCCAGCGCTCGCATGTCGGGACCGAGTCGACGGTTGTGATGGCCTTGGGGCGTCGTGTTCGTCCGAGGTCAATGATGCCCATGTCCGCTGCTTGTTGCGCCCGGAAGCGGAACAGCATGGACTGCGCCTTTTCGCTGTTGCGAGCCTGTCCATTGCAGAGGGGTCGATTAGCAAATTCATTCACGGGACCTTCGTGGATCGGATTAATTCATCCGTCTGGATGGAGAATGATTGGCTTACCATGATGGGAGATTGGCAAGGCCTGTGGCCCAGGAAGTAGTAACAAGGGTTTGTGGGAGGAATCCAGAGAGGAAATCCGAAGCTTGACAGCTGCAGATGAGGTTCGGCGGCAAACTGCCGACTGCCGCGCGGCTATCACGTGGTCTCAGCCGCGACCGTTAGCATTTATTTGGGTTACGCGGGAATCAAACTCATGGTTTTATCTTTTCAGTTTCTTTTGATGTAATTAGTTCTGCCTTTACAGGTTATACCGACAGTTTAAGAAACCTGTAATACAGGGAAAGATAGTTGCAGGGGCTGAGGTGCCAGTTATACTGTCTGATTAGACTGTTTCATAGAACAAAAACGCGGTTTCAACTCTAGTATCAGAAGTCCCTCAGATGTACGCCTTTCTGCAATTGCATTGCGTAAGTCAGATACTTCTTCAAGCAATATGAACAAGACCTAGAGGTCAACAATAAAGACAAAAGTGTCCATTTCCGAATGCACATATACGCCAACCCCAAAACACAAGCTAAAAACTGAAAAATCATGGCTTAAACTCCATCAAAAACGTGGTACACATGCCTTCAGCCCTATTCACAAAAACCCTTTGGTGTTGCTGGGTTTCCGCTGAGGGGTGTCATTAGATCCGTATACTCCACTTCCTCGTCGGCTTCCCACATCGCTCAATGCGGCCATAGGTGACCGGGTGACTGTGCTGGCTCTCTCAAACCGCATTCCCTTCAATCCCTCGAGTTCTCGTTCCAGCCGGAGAACCTTCTCACGTTCCTCGCGTAACTCTCGCTCCGCACGCCGAACTTGCAGCTGGGTTTCGGTGTCACCTTGCTGGAGCTCGTCGATGTTTTGGAGGAGTCGCTCAATCTTATCTCGAGCTTTATTGACATCGTCATTCAGTTGGGAGTTGATCTTGTCGCGGCGATCAATCTGGGATTGAAGATCCTTGACAGTGCGGTCGACGTTGCGAAGAGAGCGCTGTTCGGCACTGTTCTTTTTCTCCTGCTCTTCGAGATGGGTCTCGAGCTGTAAGTAAAAAGATGAGTTAGCAGAGTTACACAGGACAATCGATAACGTATCTCGATTTCTTACCTCCTTGATCCGCTTGTGCAAGAATCGCACATCTTGGCTACCAGACGAGTAGCTCTTGGTCTCGAGATCAACACATCGGAGCTGCACCTCCTTAAGCTGCTTCTCCAATCCAGCCTTGTCTTTGAAAAGCTGGGCATTGGTCTCGCGCTCGGTGGTAAGCTCTTTCTGTATCTCGGTAGCCAGGGCATCAGCGCGACGCATTTTGCCAACAGCGGCAGTAGACAAGTCTTCTTGCTGAGCAAGTTTAGACTTGAGCTCGAGAAGCTCACGATCCATACTAGCTGCATTGCGCATAGAGGGGCTCTCGCCCTTGGCAAGATCCTCGAGACGCTCTCCAGCCTCGGCCAGTCGGCCCTCGAGCATCTTCTTATCCTTGAGAAGCAAGTCGCGCTCGGCCGTCACATCCTCAACACTAGAACGAAGAGCGCGCACTTGTGAGAGTAGTGAAACAACCTTGCTCTGGGCTTCGTTGTGAGCTTTGGCGGCTTCATCGCGAGAGTTAGTGAGGTCTTGCATAACCATATCCATGCGACCCTTCTCCTTCGCCCAGGTCGAGCTGTTGATGACTTCGTTGTCCCACTTGCTTCGAAGGTCCTCAAGCTCCTCACGCAGGCGAGAGTTCTCTCCGCGAACGTTGAGCAACCGCTCACGTTCCATCTCGAGTTCACTGTTGATGGTGGAGAACTCTCTGGTACTTTTGTCTTGTCTGCTCCATCGAGGTTTCTTTGTCCTCGAGGTCAATGGCGCGCTGGTTCCGGTAGTCCTCGAGCTCATTCTGCAGACGTTGTTTGGCCTGCAAGGCACCTTGAAGTTCTGCAGCCTGGTCCTCCATGCGGGCTTCCAAAGACTGAGTCTGACGCTGCAAATCCTCGATGAGCGCATCCATCTCCTTCCTCTCGGACATAATTTGAGCGCAAGTCTCTGTGGCTTCCTGGCTTTGAGACTTCGCAAACTGTTCAGCGCGAGTGGCCTTCAGAACAGCAATCTCGGCCTGCTCAAGCTTGCTGAAGTAGTCATCCGAGCGGCTCTTGTACAAGCTGAGGCTAGACTCAAGATCGGCAGTCCTGGACGTCTCGGCATCAAGACGTATTTGCAAGTCGGAGAATTCTTGGAGGAGCTGGTTGCGGCTGGAAGCGTCATGTTCTCTGCCGGCTTGCAGCTCTTGGATTTCAGAGCGAGCGTCGCGGAGATCGACCTCCAAAGCAGCTTTGCTGCGCTTCAGCTTCTCGTAGTGCGCCTTGGCCTCGCCGTATTCTGCGATGGTCTCATTGTGGACCTTGAGCAAAGAGCGGCGAGACTGCTCCTGCGAGTTGATCAGATCAAACAACTCCTCGTGCGACTTGGCCTGGACATCGCGAAGTGACAGTTGCCCGGAGCGAATGCTTCGCTCCAAAGACGAAACCTTCTTGGCAGAATCATCCAGCTGGTCGTGCAGACGTCCGTTTTCACGCTCAAGAAGCTGCATGCGACGAATGGAAGGACTGTCATCCTGCCAGATGTCCCGAGTGGGAGTCGACTGGAGCTGACTCTGAAGATGCCTATTTTGCATCTCTGTCATTTGCAGTTTGTTCTGAAGCTCTTCGATCTCAGCAGCCGCATCCATCCGCTTTTGGTAGCCCACAGTATCGACCGTTCTGTCCGATCGAGCAGAATCAGGTGCTCCTTCTTGAAGGTTGTAGTATCGCTTGTTTGGCGTGGTCGGGGTAGAGAATCTCTTGATCGCATTTTCAGAGTTCTTCCTGAGGTGTGCAGGCGTGCGATTGTTCGTCACTTCATTTTGGTCAATCTCCTCAAGCAGGGCACGCTTCGAGGTAGAGTACTTGGAATCCAGCTCCTTCATTTCATCTGCATGACGTCGGCGCATCTCCGAAAGCTGACTTTCGGCACGCCAGTACTTCTCCTCTGTCACCTGGAGTTTATGCTGTATTGTGTCAATAACTTGCGCCAAGTCGACTTGTTTCGACAGGTGCGGTTGAACGGCCTCCCAGGACTGACTCGGCTCAGACGCCTCGGGCTCGAACACTCTGTGTAGAAGAATCAACTGGCGGTGGAGATCTGAGATCTCTTTGTGAGCCCCATCCAAGGTATTTTGAGCTTGCCGGGTATTCGCCTGCGCCTGAGCCCGCAATTGTCGCTCATTTTCGAGATTGCGGTTGGCCTCCGAAAGCTGAATGTTGGCAGTGGATGCGGCCTTTTCAGCATTGCGGCTGGTCTTATGCTCCCGCTGGACTTCATGGTTGAGATCCTCCAAGCTCAAAGACAACTTCTCTTTTTGTTTCTCAAGGGATGTGATCGCAAGCTGTGCCTCGCCCAGTTGGCGCTCAAGCTTCTTGTTTTCTTCATCGAGCTTTGCCTTCTCCTTTTGGAGATTTGTCAACCGAACTCGGTTATTATCACTGGCTTTCGAGTTCGAGCGGGCAATGTCCAGATTCTTTTGTTGAATCTTGGTCAGAAGGGATCGGTTATCATTCTCCGAAGCTGTCAGCCGGCCTCTCAAGGTAACAAGCTCCCTTTCAAGCCGCTCCTTGTGTTGATCATGGCGAATGCGGAAGTTGTCAGACTCCGAAATTGCATGCTCAAGTTGTTGGACTCGGACCGAAAGTTGGTAGCGCTCGTTTTCTAGATCCTCGAGCAACTGCGTCTTCTCATCGAGATCGGTCCGTAGACTGGTAATATGCTCATCGGCCTGTTTCTTGATCTTGCGCTCGATGTCTGCCTCGGCATTGAGGCGGGCATTTTCGACATCCGCGAACCGCTCACGAAGCTTGATTAACTCCGTTTGCAGTTCTTTGCGTGAGTTCTCCGCGGCAACACGTGCCTCGGTGGCTCGGCGAAGACTATCTTGCTGAATGTACATCTCTTTCTCGATTTCAATCTTGGAGTCATTCAGTGCGTTGTACTTCTCCTTTAGCTGGGCGAGATTGTGCTCGGAAAGCATTTGAACATCATCTCTTGACTGACGTTCACGGCTGAGGTCTGCTTCAGCCTTGAAGAGTTGTTCCTTCAGGTCTTGAGCCTGCTGCTCTAGCATTCGGCGGCTTTCCCCAGCCTCGGCATCCTCAGATCGCTTTTCATCAAGCAATCTCTTGACATCTGCCGCCTCCCGCTCCAGTTGAATCTTTTCTGATCGCATGGCATCTCTTTCAGCTTGGACCTCGCGGAGACGCTGCTGCATGTTATCGTGGCGAGTTGAGAGAGAGGTCTTTTCAGCAATCAAGGACTTCTTGTCTTCGTCATGCTTCTTGATGTCATTACGAAGAACAGCCATTTCACTCTCCTTGCGACGAAGCAAATCCTCATAGCCGGTTGAAGTAGAAGAAAGCTCATTAATCTGTTGGCGGATCGACTTGTTTTCTTCGGAAAGCTCACGGACCTGCTTCTTGGACTTGTCCAACTCCTTGGTTGTGTTGGCAAGCTTCACATCGAGATCCTGGTCCGTTTTCAACAGCTTGGCCTCCAAATCTTGGAGCTTCCGATCCTTCAAGCTGAGATGGCTTTGAAGCATTTTGATTTCTTGGGTAAGCTCCTGGATCTGACTGTTCTTTCCGGAGAATTGTCCCTCGGCCACAGCAAGCCTGTTCTCGATTTCTTCCAACGAAGATTGCAGTTGATTCTTCTCAGACTCCAGTGTCTGAATGATTTGGCCAGCCTGTTCGAGTTGAGTGATGCGCAGTTGCAACTGCTCATCGGTCTTCTTCTTGGCATCCACCAGCTCATCCAACTGCTCTTCCAACGTCTCCTGGTCTGAAATTGCCTCGGAGAGTTTCTCGGTGAGCTCCACTTCACGGTCCTGCAAACGTTTGAAGATCTCTTCTTTGTCGAGTGCAAGGGCACGCTCGCTTTCTAGAGTTTGCTGGATCTTTTGGATCTCCATCTCCACGCGGCGCCTGTCCTCATCCAGCTTTTGCTTGTCAAGGAGATCTTGCTTCATCTTTGCTTCCATATCCTTGATCTGGTCATCCCTCTTCTTAAGCTCCTTAGCAGTGCGCGTGTCCCCGAGGAGGGGCTTCATTCTTGAAAACATCCGCCACCAAGGACTGCTCTTGAGCTCGAGATAGGCGTGGAAGTTTTGCTGAATGATCCTAGTAGCCTCGGCACGGTACAGGCGCTTGTTCGAGATGCGACGCTGCACGAATCCTCTGGCCACTGACTGGAAGCGAGTCATGATACTCCGGATAAGCTGGTCTCGCTTCTCTTCCAGGTCTGCCAGAACACCAGCTCTGAAGAAAACCTTGGTACGGCCAACGCGGTACCAGCCCTTATCCATCCCAAGTTTCTCCAGCATGATTTGAGCCGCATTCTGTCCTTCAAGGTATCCCTTCGGCATGTTTTTGCAAAGAACCTCGTATCGCTGTCGGAACTCGGCAAACGGCAGACGATTGGGGAATCCAGTCCGAGCAATTCGAATTCCTTCCAGGACACCGTTACATCGCAGTTGGTCCAGTACCAAAGGAGCATGCAGCATTTTCGGGCGCTTCTTGTGGTTCGGCAAGATACAACGGACGAAATGCGGATGGGTCGAGTGGAGCTGGGCCATCAAGTTGGAGAGCTGCTCTTTGTGCCTCTGTGCCACAGTCCGGAATAAGCCCTTCTTCACCCGACTCCTGGGATTTTCGCCGCCTTCGATAGCATCAGCGCAGTCAGAGAACAGGTTCGCCACATGTTTTTGGACAGAATCAGCCAGAGACGCGTGATGTTGTCGTTCATGGGGTCTTTGTTCTTCTCGAGCCAGTCATGCGTAGTGTACTCGACTTCAGCGGCGTAGTGGGTGAGCACGAAGCCCTGGTTGAGACGAGCAGAGCGGTACTTGGGGGTCTTGCGGTCCCAAAGCGAGTGGAGCTTTTCTGTGAAAGACTTGTCTGTCGCCTTGGGCATCACGCAGTCTTCATCAAGGCAGGAGAAAATACCAATGGGGTTGGTCAGCTCGATGAGGTCGATGGTTGGTTGCAGATCCTTTCCAAAGTCTATGAACTGCCACTCAATCTGCTCTCGGGCATACTCCTCCTGTTCAAGGACAAACATATGATGATTGAAGAATTGCTGAAGCTTCTCATTGGTGTAGTTGATGCAGAGCTGCTCGAAACTGTTGTTGTCGAAGATCTCGAAACCAGCGATATCGAGGACGCCAATGAAATAGTTATCATCAGCCATCGAGCGCCCGAGCTGGTTATTGATGCGTGTCACCAGGTCGCCGAAGCCGCGCTCGTAAATACCTTTGGACAATGCATCAAGCGATAGACGTACTTGCTCTGGCGTCTGCACCTTTTTAACCCATTCACGACCGGCCTTTACTCGAGGGTGCAACAGTCCCTCTATGAAGGGCTCTGGCTCAATTCCCAGGAGGTGACAAGCCTTCTCCACGCTAGCATAGCCATCGCGACCAAGAGCGGCCTGGTCTGCGCGAATACTCTCCTTGGTGACGGTCACATTTCCCAGATGCAAAACAGCGGCAATCGTTCGCAGAATGCACAACTGATCTTCCTCTGAGAAGTCCATCACATGGAAAGCCTCAATCAGAGAATTCCACTCATCACTGTCGGAAACGCCCACAATAGAATCATTCCCGTCCTTTGTGTAAGCGAAGTCCTCAATTTGCATGTTGTCGAGCAAGAGCTTCTCACGGGTTTTCTTGTCGGCGCCCTGCAACAGCTGATAGAAGATATGGTAATTTCGTTCGGTGGAGTTGGACTTCACGACGCGTGATTTCTCCAGTAGATACCAGTCAATCCATGCTCCACTAATCTGGCCGGACCGCGAGAACTCTATCCGAATGAACTTGCCAAAACGGGAAGAGTTGTTGTTTCGCACTGTTTGAGCGTTTCCGAAGGCTTCAAGAATAGGGTTCGCGCGGAGGATTTGTTGAGACAGATTGGAGATGTTCTTTGTGCCTGACCGACCATACGGCGTATCGGACGTGGCGACAGCTGCTAGGTACTGGATGACCTTCTTGGTATTCTCGGTCTTACCAGCGCCGGATTCACCACTATGAAGCGCACGGTCAGGTTAGACTGGAGCAAAGGAAATTCACAATTGACAAACTCACGTCACAAGAATGCTCTGATTCTGGCCTTCCTCCACAAGGTTTCGGAAAGCCTCGTCCGCCATCGCGAAAATATGGGGTCGAGTCTCCTCCCGCCCGCGGCCCTTGTACATCTTCACGTATTCATTGGTGTAGATAGGTAGGGACAATAGGGATTGATCGTGACCAAGAAGAGCCCAGAGTATGTCTGTAATATATCGATGTCAGTATAGCCCTCAAGCACCGGTAGTTCCCAAGGCGACTGACGTAAATCAAATCCGACTGGTATCTAGTGTGAAGGTTGTGAACCACCGAAGCCTCATTCAAATGTGTCAATTCGGCCATGTCATCTGCCTTGTCAAACTTGGCCGGATTGACCTTGTCGACTTGATCCGCATCGACTTCACGTTGCTAATAAAACTGTCAGCGCTGGCGGCGATAGTCTCTGGGGAATAAACTCCTACATCGCCATCGTCGGTCTGCAAAAGGAGCTGCCCTCCTTCCAATTCTTCCAATACCAGACCACGAACAAATGCCTTCTCAGGATCCCGGAGCCAGACATATTTATTGCCTGAAAAATCGTTGTCGCCTTCTAATCCGCGAATCTGATCGGCCCCGCGCCTAAGCTCCTCGGACTTGATGAAACTCGGCGCAAAGGTTCCAGAAGAGGCATTGTTCCGACCCGAGTTAGACCGTTCACGATTTCCACTTGCAGGGGATAATGAGGAGTGTATTTGTGAAACTGAGGAGTTGCGGAGGTGACCTTTGGCGAACTCGATTCCATTTGATGGTGTGATAATCGCGGACTTTGGCCGGTTCTGTGAGGGTGCTGGCGAGGGCGAGGAGCGCCCAAATAGGCTTGCTCGCTTGGGCGAGCCGTTGGCACTGTTCAGTTGAGAGGGAAGCATGTCGGAAGGTCATTCAATAGGTCATTATTCGAGTTAACTGCCGTGTCCCATACCCCAAGCACACAATTTTGAATAATGTGGCAATGGATAATAGGCTAATAAGCCCGGAGAATAAGAACAACAAGTGGGAGTGTAGAAGACAAGAGAAAATAAGAAGTGAAATGCCCAAGTTGAGCCAAGAGGGACATGATGTCGTCAAGTGGAGAGAGCTGATGCTGTTTGTTTACACTGCGTTCCTCGGACTCCCGCCGATCCTGGGCCGTGCATCGTCACGTGAGGTCACTCTTTTTTCGCAGGCGCTTAATTCACGTTGGTCCACTTCCGCGACACTTGTCTTCGATTTTGACCTCGACTCTCGACTCTCGACTCGTTTCATTCTTTCACCCCCGCTTTTGTTGAACTCTCATCGACCTCATCCCGCACTGAGGTTTCTGACTGAAACGCAGCTACCCCCTTGATAGTCTCGAAGTCGGAAGCTATTCACAATTCTATCACGCGGTTTACACCATGATATGGGGGATTTGACGTCGCCGTCGCTTTCCTAGAAATCACTATCTACGGTTAGCTTTTTTTACGACACGAGTATCGCTCCGTCTTTGACTGGCTCTCTTCGCCATGTCAAACCAACCACCACCTGCATTTGGTGGCCACTCCAATTATGCAGCGCAGTGGCCATCCTCATTCCCTTCGATGATCCCTCCAACCTACCCCAGCAATCCCGAATACCCTTCAACTAGTCAGCCACGGTCCGCCAACGATGGACAGAATTACGACTACAATTTGGCGGCCGTTAACGGCAATTCGCAAATATCCTCTACGGCTGTTCCGGGCTTCTTTTTCCCTCCTCAATTCCCGTTTGTGGGGCAGTTTGACCCTATGCAAGGCCCACCCTTCCCTCCCATGCCCATGCCTCCATTTGGCTACCCACCGATGCCGTTCGCACCCCCGGGGTCCTCCGATTTTGCCCCAGTTCCGGCTACCGCCCATGGAGGTGGTCGCGGTCAACGCTCGGACTCTCGATTGCGTGTACGAGACACGTCAAACTCTGCGGATTCAAATCGCGAAGAAGGCGAAGTCAGTGAAGGCGGGCGGTCGTTTGGAACAAAGAAAGATCAGAAGACTGTCAAACGCGCTGCTCGGAGCGGTGCGTCTGCCGCTCGGTATTCCGACTTGGAAGAGGGTGAAACTTTGTCAACAAGGTCAGATCCTTCCAGTCGGAGTAGTTCGCCTTACAATCCACCGCTGTCAGTTTCAGCGGATCCAGATGTTGTCCATCGCGCAATAGAGATGCAGAAGACCGATACAACTACAACGACCAAGGGCCCAAGTCCGCCAAAATCTGCGGCTCAGCTCCGGATTCAAGCTCAGGGTGCATTACTCAGTCTGGCACCCCACAATATTCGATACCGGGAGCTGGTCGCAGAAGGTATCAACCCGGTTATCTTGAAACGGCTGTATGACGAGGTCGGGATTAAAGTCATGGCGTCTCAAGATGAGACAACGGCTACAGATCCCATTACCCCTGCGACATCTCTTGGAGCGCCCGCTGCTAGCCCTAAACAAGTGGATATAGCCGTCCCGGAAAAAAGCAAAAAGCAGACTCCAGTTACAGTCCAAAAGGTTGCGTCTGCTCTTCCTCAGACTGACGACAGTAAGCCCATGGAGAGGAAAGAGCTGATTGCAAAGATGCTTGCTGCTAAGGCTGCCAAGGCATCGGAAGCCAAGTCGCCGGAGGCCAAATCACCGGAGGCCAAGTCACCGGTGGCATCGGAATCCAAAGTGGCACTGACCAAGGAAGCGCCGGCAAATGCAGAGCGCACACCTTCTTCCAATGGAACTTCCGGCAAGGAGAAGGCGGTTCCGGTTAGGGAACGGAACAAAGCTCAAACGGAATTGGCGAGACAACGGATAGAAGAGCTCAAAAGACAAGCATTACTGAAGAGGCAACAACAGGCTGAGACTCAGGTTCAGCAACTCACTCAGGCTGACAAGTCTAACCGAGGTGATCAACCTACGGGTTGGTCCGAGCCCGCTGCCCCTGCTGTTCAACACCCACTACCTGTTCGCCCGCCTGTGCCCCAGTCCACACAAGGCACCGGCATTCCTGGTCTTTTTATGACTAGTCCGCAGCAGGATTCTGGCTTGCAGATTCCTACTGAAGCTACTCCAGCCATCGTCGTAGATTCGACACCGGCCGGTGGAGCAACTCAACGCAAACGTCCCCGCGCTGCCGACTTTGATGAGCCAGCTGCTGTTCCAAAGAGACACTCGAGCCAAGGTCATCGTGGGTCTGCTGAGAAACTCATCATCGATATCAGTGATGAGGAATCTCTCTATGGAGATGATGAAAGTGATAACATGGACGTTGACTCCACCCCGGAGCAAGGAGCATCATCTATGGTCACTACCGAAACAGTGAGACCGCCCCTTCAGAAATATCCCTCTACCAGAGCTTCTACGTCAACTACCCAAGGATCATTCCGGCCCGGTGACCAAGAGCATATCCGGAAACGGGAGTCAGAGATTGAGGCCATGCGCCGCAAGATTGCAGAGCTTGAGCAGAAGCGAAAGGCAAAACTTGCTGCTAGTAGCACTGAGCCTCCGCGCTCTTTTGATGATTCCGGCGTATCATCAGCAGCAGCGCAGTCGAGTGCGGCTGAATCAGAAGTTGTCGAAGCTTCTACGGCCCCGTCCTCGGGCCCAGGATTGCAAACTTGCGCGACCACCAGCAAGAACGGTTTTCTTGATCGGTCAAACCTCATTGATTCCTTCAGTGATTCATCCGTGAGGATTCTGGCTTCAATGAATGCGGAACAGGTGGCCAGTTTCAGACCCAAAGAGGATATTGAACAACAGCTAGCCGCGGCTTTCGTAGGCTTGGACGGGGGGCCCAGCTTCTTCAGGAGCTCAGAAATCTCAGCCATGAAACCAGTGCCTCGCCGCTGGAGTATATGGATGATCTCCATAGACAGGCGAAACTCAAAGTACAGCATCTTGCTGTCAAAGAAGGTACCGTCATGTTTTTTCACTTTCCATCAAAGCAGAAGACTATATTTACTAACATCTGTCACTCAGTATCCCCGACCATATCAGCCCCCGTGGAGGCTGAGGCAGCTGTCCCTCTGGATGCCTTTCCTTCCGGTCAAGAAACCGCTGTGAGCTCATCGGATTCTGTCGAATACACATCAGCCGTGCTCAGCAATGGATCCGCGGCTGACGAAGACACCGATAGTGGCGATTTGCCATCCTCTTCTTCCCCGTCTGATTCAACTGGATCTGCTATGGATGAATCTGATGAATCTGTTGATGGTGTCGGTTCTGGCCACGATTTCTCAGCTGAGGAGGCCGATGTCTCCAGAGAATATTCTCCGGAGTCGGATGCTTACGAGCCTCCAGAGCCTGAGACTGGTGCCGAGGCCGAATCGAAGGCCGAGGAGGAAGATGAGGATGACGATGAGGCCTACAGTCCCCCTTTCAGTCCCGCTCCCCCCGCGCCTGCCGAGTCCCCACGCTCACGGCGTGAACAAGAACCGCGACCATGGGCTCCTCCGGGGCCATATCTTTCGGAACCAAGACCAGATTGGAATATTGGAATATTCGGTGTATGAACAACATCTTTACTTGAAGAAACAGGTCATCGAAACACTAACCCACCGCCATTCAGGATCAAGCGCAAACTTCCAAGACGCGGAAGAAATTCACTCCCTACGTCAGCCCCTTGCGGTTATTCAAGGCCTATCGCTACCACCCCAACTGCTGAAGACGTTTCGGACGGCTACCGTTCGCTAACATACAGCCATAAAATCGATACGATGAGATACTTCTGTCCATACGAAGTGGCTGGCGGTGTCTGCAACGATCGGTCCTGTGAATTCCAACACTTCCGGGACATTCCTTTAAGCGGTGCGTCGACAAGTTAACAGCCGTGCAACCTTGTATATGGGTTCTTTTCCTATATCATTTCAGCCTCTTGACATCCCCCTCGGACATTTGCGTGGGCCATTTTTCTCCTGCTCATGGTCCCGTCCACTTCCTTCCTTCACTTGATCTTCTCCGTCGCTCCCTTTTGCTGGTCTTTTTCTACCCTGTCCGCATGCTGACCACAGTGCTATTAACCTCGACAGATGACAAGATCCTTATTGAGATGGGAGCTGTCCGAGAAGGCCAAACCGAAGAAGAAAAAGAGACCTATCTCGCCGGTCTGAAAGAGATCATCAATCAGCTGCGACGTGACAAGGTGAAAGATTTCAGCACTGTGGCTGCTGAAATAGCCGCATACCGTAGGCGCTTTCTCCAAGACCCATCGCGAGTCTTGCCCCTGTAACCTTCTAACCCAATATGCGACTTTCTTTTGAGTCTGCAAGGTGAGCTAGCATCACCAACCGCCTTTCAATTCTTGTTGTCACCAGGATGGCCAAACGTCAGCTATCCACCACCGTCATTTTTCTTTGCGATACCCCCTCAGGTCCGTCCACGCCGAGGTATTATCCTTTTTTCGTTTTCTTTGTCTATGCATCATTAGCCAGCGCGGCATTTTCCTGCATCTGCATATGAAGTACATCCCGGCATCTTACCCGGGCGCAATCATTGGCTTTGGGGTCGGACTTTGATCTGTCGATCTCTCCGCGGTCTTTCAGTCCATGGCAAAGCCCATGGCAAAATGATGCTTTTTTACAAGAGAAAAAGATCATCTCGGCTGTTGTAAATTCGCAGTCGAGTTGCGTTTGGGAACCCTTCAACTGGACTAGGGTTCTTGTGCAGGAGTTCTTTCCGGGGACAGGGGAGGTTGTATGATGAAGATGCGCCGGCTGGTATGCATCACATATTCTTAGTAGCCGTGAATATCACACATTCTATTCAGTTACCTTTCTCTATGCTTCTAACTAAGGGCATCCCCTGGGCCATTGTAGACCGTGTAAAGACTGCCGTCGGAATCCTGTTGTGCAGGTATAGGTGTTCACAGCGAAGGGTGCATCCTCACGATTCTTGAAAGAAACAATCAAATAAAGCCCGCGTAAACTCCACAGTATCAGACGCTACTCATTGCTCCCAAGAATAGTAACCGAGGCTGACAGAAGCTCTGTGCTAAGTATAGTCAAGATTATGGGGGCCAAAGAGGTTGTGTCACGGCAGAGTTCAAAGGTTTCAGTAAGCATTACAGGAATAGAAACGACCTCACTGCTAGTCGTCAGAATAGATCTGGAAATCGAAGTTCAAATGACGCTATACAAAATCCCTCGTGGTTGCCCTGCAGCTTATGCCAGATCAAATCTAAATATATATTCGCATCTTCAGTCTCTCATTCGTCGAGGGCCGTTTGCGCGGGACCTCATTTCCCCATACAAAGTTGGGGGAGTGGGGCTCCTTTATATCTCAGTAATTTGTTTGTTTTTCAACCACCCCTCCAAGTAACCTAGTGGGATATGTGATATTCCCGAGGTGAAGGTCGCGAGTGAATCCTGGAGCTAACTCCATCATTAATGGGGCCCTTCAGATTGGACTCCGATGGAGGGTGGTTTTTGCTTTTGCTTTTTTGATCCTCTTCGTTAAATGATCCAAGGCCCTTTGCTACTCCTATGCCCCGCTATGTCATTCAAAAGCAATGAATGAGTAGTTTAATCCGCAAATGGATGTTGGTTGGTTGGTTGGTTGGACGGTCTTGGCCTATGAGTCAAAACCCTATAAGGCAGAATAGCGGATGCTCCTCGGATCTATCCCGACCATGAATTAGGTAGATCATATTTCCCGTGATTGTGCCCGGCTAGAAGTATGCGATTCTGTCACGGAGACTGAGGCCGTCTCTTGGACACGTATTCAAACCATGATGTAGAGTAAGAGCTGAACAAAAAGGGATCTTTCCCAAGCACAGCCTCAAAAAATATAAGAGTGGATCAAGACGGGGCACCGCTCCTTTAACTACGGGCGTAGGGCTGATGCGTGGAAATGCAGGGTTGAAAGGCGGTCTCGGACTTGGAATAGATTCGATTTGGAACGCAAGGCAGACAGGGATCCCGCTTATCTCATTCCGCCCTAACTAAATTGAGCAACAGAAGTATACACAAAGTCGAAGTCGCGTCTAATCGCACAAATGGTCATATATCTGAATGAAAACAAAAAGAAAAAATGATAAAAATTCCCAAAAATACACCCGGCTATGCTTATATACCCATGACTCGCTTTGCATGCAACAAAAGGTAAATAGAACGGTCCATCAAAAATAGAAAAACATAATCATCATACAGCCACGTGGGAATCACTAATCACTGGCTTGGTAATATCACTAAGACGAACTGTCAGCAAGTTTCGTTTTAGTAGCCAGAGTGAGCGGAAGATTGTCTCACCATTGCTTCGTTGTCTTTCCAGAAAGACGAATAGGCAAATCTCACTTGACGTGGGTGCATTTTGCACAGGCGACATGATGGCACAAGATACAAGCAGGTTGGACATTGTAAACCTTGGGCCCGTCGCCACAATTGCAACAGATGTACATGTAAGTCTGCGAGTAGTGCTGGTATATGCCACTTGGAGGCACCGTGGACACATCCGGGCCCGGTCGATGTAATGGGCGGATCCCGGGCAAGTCTGGTGTTGGGATAGTTGGCATTGTGTTGACGGACAGTGTGCTAGATGCAATGGTAGGCGTCACTGATGGATATGGCGAGCTTTCATGGCAGTGATTGTTGTTGTAGTTGTCCAGATGATCGTACCACAGAGATGCCATTGTGGTAAAGGAGACGGTCAGATGTATATTGAATGAATGCAGAGTTGATCGTAAAGGTAGACGTTGGAGGCAGTCAATGGCCTCGGGAGGTATGCAAATGTAGGTATACAGTTGGTACACAGGATAAAGTATACAGAGAAATCTTCAGGATTGAAGAAAAGATCAGAATTGATTGAGTTATGAGTGATGAAGAAGAAGTATGACAGGAATGAGCCCAGATTATATAGGCATCAAGGCGCTGAACCAACACAGTATAGCATCAGCAACAGGCAGAGATCTCATTGTGGCTAGGAGATCAATCTCAGCCCTAGTCTGCCTAGAATACCGTATTCGCATTGTATGCTTTGCCCAGGTTGGGTTTGGGGCCATGAAAGCCATAGAATCTGGAGGTTAGAAGCGCCGAATGCGTGGATCCACCGTGGCTTTGGAGCCTTGGGGCGCCTGGGAGCCTGGGTAACTTACCCGCTTTGCCCAGGTGGGAATAGCACTTACCTAGGTACGAGCTTTAGTGAGCCAACATCTGAGGACGTGAATCATCGATGTTGACTCAGTGGGCGAAGCTTAACTTACACCGCACAGGCTGCTTACCTTCACCGTCTCGCCCAGTGTAAACTCAGGCCTTTTAGGCCATGAATTGGTCCCGGGCGCACCGAATTGACGGTCACCAACTCCCCGGATCTCTAACGCCCTTCAGAGATGCCTTGCCTGGAGCCTTGTGATTCTGGTCCCCACTCAGAGATATCGGTGACTCGACAAAGGAGTCATCGGTCAGGCGTGTTGCGCTAAGCCTGTTGCCTAAGGACTCGATGGTCATTTCATTTCGTATTTTGATGTTCCTAACTTCTAAGCCCAATCGATTATCAATTCTCCGTGCAAGTTATTTCTAATCTTCGCGCTTTTGCATTTGTCACCACCAACATTACTAAACTATCAACTTAGGGCTTCGCATGGTTCATGATCCAATGGGACGATCTGACATGATTACAACGACCACCCATGTTTATCCATTTTTCTCAATTTACAAAATAAAACAAATAACTTAGATAAGTCAAATAACTAAAGGATATTACATTCAAACCCCGGATTCAAGGAGAACTATGACTCAGCTTGTTTCAAAGCGTTGTGCTTCAATTCAATCGCATGGCGATTACGTCAGGGTTGATCGTTGTTTGCGCCGTTTGCGCTCGATCTCAATCTTTCCCCGAGTGCGAGTCCCCTCTCCTGCCTGCTTTACCCTGTATTCTTCCTTCATGCATCCGGACCGCGATCGCGGTGAGGCAGACGTATTTTTTCCATGGCCACCCCGGCGCAGAAGCGCGTCAACCTAGCAGTCTCCAGAATTATTCCCCCGGTCTTGCTCGGCGTCGTTGTCTACGCGAGCTACGCAGTCACCAAGCCATTATGCAGTGAGTCGCCCCCAACAAAAAGAAAGGATGGTGATTAATCTGTCCCTAGTCGATTACCTCATTCATCCCCTGCCGCATTATAATCGAGGGTCTCGAGTCGGCGCCGGCGCCGTCATACTCGCCATCTACTATGTCCTCCTAATACTCATGCTCGCAACATACAGTCGTCTCATGTACGATGTCTTATGGAAGCCAGGTTACCTTCCCCTCGGTGCCGAATGTGTTCAGGCCGATTCCGCCTCGCAGGACCACAAGCACCCACACAAGAAACGCCGTCGCAAGAGCAGTGCGAGGAAAGCTCGAGATGCTGAGAAGCAGGAGCCACCCGAGGTGGACCTTGAAAGTGCTATGAATAATCATGCCGGAGGAAAGGCATTTCCATTAGATCCAGCCGGCCTGGAGAGCTTCTACACGAAGGATGTCTTTGTTTGTCAAGACGACGGACGACCGCCGTATTGCTCAAAGTGCTGCCAATTCAAGACGGACAGAGCACACCATTGTCGCGAGGTCGATCGTTGTGTGCGCAAAATGGACCACTTTTGTCCTTGGTATGTCGAGCAGGCGCCTGATCGAAGCGTCACAATTTGCTAACTGGATATAGGGTTGGCGGCGTGGTGTCGGAGACGTCCTTCAACTTTTTCATTCAGTTCGTTGCCTATACGGCTATATTCTGTACACTTGTTCTTATTGTGTCTGCATACTTTACTGCAGAGCTGAAACGCCAGGTGAGCGTCTTCCATGCCATCCAACTACTCTCTTACTGACCCATCAAGACCGGAAGCGCGAACCCCCATTGGTGTGTGCTTCTTGGATTGTAAGTATCTGCAATCGTATTGCCTCGACTCCCTTACTAACCTACTCCTAGGAGTGGACTCTTCGGTCTATTCTCCGCGGGCATGACCCTCAGTTCCATCCAACTAGCCATGCTCAACATCACTACAATCGAAAACCTCAACCGCCGCTCCGTCGTCTGGACCCTCGCCATCCGAGTCCCCGACCACCTCCTCGGACGACTATGGGTAGCCGACAACCCGTGGGCCCCAACATTCCGCATGGTCTCATATCCACCAGAACCGCCAGCTTCCACCCAACCCTCCAATGACTCAACCGAGCGCCATGTATTCGCCATCCTTCACACCCTTCCAGGCGAGAACCCCTTTGATCTCGGCAGCAGTCTCAAGAACATGCAGCAAGTCATGGGCTACAGCGTCACAGAATGGCTACTTCCTCTAAAGCATAGCCCATGCGCAGACCACAGCAGTCTCGAAAGCGCATTCGCACTAGGCCCTGTGGTGACGCGGTTAAAGCAAGAAGCTGGGTTGGTACCTCCCACAGACGAGGGATCTGCATCCCGGCCTGAGCAGGCAAAGCACAGCCGCAAGAAGAGCAGGAACTGACCCGGCTATTCTGGAAATACGAATTACAATCACGTGTGGACAAAATGCATATCTTACCCTAATGCTCCATTTCTTCCCGCTTCCTACACCCGTCGAAATGTTCCATTGCTACACTCGTAAGCGTGTATATTTGGCGCCAGCCCCATGCATGGCTGAACTCCCTGTGCTTATGACTGTCGAATAGAAGTAGACGAGATTCCTCCCATCAAGGAATACTGTTGCTGTTATGGCTCGAGCCCGTCTATGACTCTGAGACTACTAGGCGTCTCACCGTACGTAGTAGTATTATCATACTACTATCAAGCTTCTTGCCTACCAGGTCGGTAGTATGTCTAATTCTTTGGAGGAGTCTCCAGGTTTCTCTTATTTTCAATCCATCTATTAAGCTGTTCTGGCTCTGACCTATGTTCTTAGGCATTAGGTAGATTATCATTGTTGTGACACATTCGAGCTGGCTCCTAAGGACTAATCTAAAAGTTAGGTCGAGCTCTATGGTGAACAATGCAAGTGGCGTGCAGGAGTGCTCTGTAGCAGGACATTCCAGATGACAAAAGGAATATCTAAAGCGTCTAGTCTAACCGAATCAGCCAAACTAATAAAAAAGTGCATAAGGAGATGCAGCTAGATGAAAAGGCACGCGATCTGATGAAACCACTCGTTGTCACCTTCCTTTTTTGTTAGGAAACTGTGCATCTTCTTGGCATCTCTGTTGATGGCTTGGATATTGCATCTAGACCCGATTTGGTCTGGGCACGGACATTTGAATGGTCGGAGAAGAATCCCGATGGTTGGAGGTGGATCTCTAAGCGCGTCTAGTTTTTAGGGCCAGTCCTATGCAGGAAGCAAACATGCCTAAGCGCTGCTATGCCCGGCATAGGAAGCCATTTCCGGTTTTCTGTGGATATCTTGGAGGGGAGAACTACACTAAACTGCTTACCGGGGTAGACCAGACCTCGGTAGATCTGGAGTGATTTAACGGCTCCTGTTCTTTTGACTAGGTAGAATCAGTCTTTAATTATCAGTCTTTCCCGAAGATTATTCCATCGCTTATGATCTATTCAAGCCCCATACTTTGGATATGGACCCGAGGCCATTACCGCCGCTGGCTCCCCAACCGGCGACGTATGTGAAGCAGCCTAACGTGAAGCTATCTAAGAGAGGAAACATCTCGCTCGCTTGCTCTGCCTGTAAAAGCCGGAAGTCAAAGGTGCGAACTTTAATTTCCGACACAAACTCCCGACTAAGGATGGACTTAGTGCGATGGCGTACAACCCTGTGACGCCTGTACTAAGAAACACACAGAATGTGCCTACGATGAAGCAACAGATAAAAGACGCCGAGTAATCATGAAGCGCAAAATGGATAGTCTCGAAGAAGACCGTGAGCTGTTACTCCAACTTGTCAAGAACCTCCGCGAGTCCAGCAATAGCCAGATCATCCAGCTACTCAATCTCATTCGCAGCAACGCATCACTAGATGACATCAAAATCTACATGGACAAGAAGATGCCCGATCGAACTCGGCGCAGCATCTTGGATGTGAGAAGACTCTCTGATGATCCTCCCTGGAAAGTCCCAGCTAAGCCTTGGACGACAATATCTGACGATGATTCGTTCGTGTCTCACTTGGTTTCGCTCTGGTTTACCTGGATCCATCCTTACTGCAACTACCTTGACCGTGATCGGTTTATCAAAGATATGCAATCGGGAGATCCCGATAAATCACTGTACTGCTCTCCTTTCCTCGTCAATGCCATCCTGGCAGATGCTTGTGTATGTTGCTACCATACTTGAGGAAGCAGTCGAGGCTCATTTCGTGTTAGGCCTATTCCGATTATCCAGAAGCGTTCGCTAGCGTGGATGACTTTTCTTCCAGGGGACTGCATTTCTACGGAGAGGCTAGACGCCTTTATGAGGAAGAAGAGGGACGAGTATCTTTGACCAGTGTTCAAGGTCTGGCTGTCCTCTTCGTGTGGTACGCAAGATCTACCCTGGGCCGTGAAAACATGGCTAAATATCTATCACAGTACATGTTTGCTTGGCAAGGATCGACGCGGCCATCTCTATCAGGGGCAATTGGCCTTTGTGGCGAATGAATTAATCCAGCAACACGATTTGGGCAAAGAAACAAGATACGACCCAGAGGTTGTGAATACCGCAGTTTGGGGCCTCTATACCCTGACAACGTAAGGGTATTCATTTTCTGCTACCTAGGTATCCAGAGTTGCTAACTTTGAGCTGTAGGACAAGTTCTCTTATATATCACAAGCGACCGTTGATCCGGGCTCCGAAGATACCATATTCAATACCTTCAAATCTCCAGACTCAGCCTAATGACATTTGGACGCCATATCCATCATTAGCGGACGGCGTTCCTGCTCATAGAGCACACGTTCTCAAGGCTCTAGCCGATCTCAACCAAGGCACCTTCGAATCGTCCTTGCGGTTTTTCCAGAGTCACAATGATATGCAGACTATGTCTTTTTCAGAAGTGCAAGATACTGCAGCCAAACTATACACCCATCTGCAAGAATGGGAAGCAAACCTTGACGACAATATCAGAGTAGAAAACAGCCAAGTACCACACGTTCTGAGTCTACAGTAGGTCACAATCCCTCCACTGCCCTACCCACGCTAACCCACGATGCAGCATGTACTACCACACCATCATCATGAACATCTTCGGCTTCGTGGAGAAAAAAGCCAACCAAGAGAACCTAAAGCGCGAAACATATCAGACAGCACGAGAGTTGAGGTTCACCTCAGCCAGGGAAGTCGGCCGACTAGCAGAAATCCACCGAGCATTATGGGGCAACGACCGAGTCCCACCTGGAAACATTGAATGGATCGCAATTGCAGAAAGCACTCTGCTCGAGGATCTGGACAATGCGGAGAACAGATCGATTTTCATCAACCTCTGTACCACCTCCAAGGCATCCGCACGGCGCTGGCATCTAGGAAAGGGAATGCTGCGTGCTCTACAGATGGCGGCAAGTGAGTTGGCTATTACCCTGCCCTCTGAAACGGATGCGTTGTTCTCTGATTTTGAGAGTACGTGGACTTCCAGCGATACCAAGAATATTGTCAGCCTGATGCCGAATTTTGCGCTCTCTCTTAGAGCCGAGGGGAATGATGAAGCGGAGCTAGATAGATTATTGGAGAAGTGGGATGCTTTGCAAATTGCCAAATAGGGCCATAGCTAATAGTTAATTCGGAGGTTTGATTCCAACTATTTATTATCTGGTCTAGAGGAGGTAAAATAGGCCTACATCGACCTGCAAAACAGTATACCCTGCTTAGTGGTGAGCGAAAAAAGAAATGACCAGTAAGCGATTTGAACGCTTGACTTTCTGGACTGGAATCAGATACTCTACCAACTGAGTTAACCGGCCATATTAGTAAGATTTTGTTTCAAAATTCGGCTCCATCAGCTAATCATGCAGGTAGGCAGTTTTATTTAACCTATGTTCATCCACTTTATTCCCCGTGTAAGCCCACCAGTTGTAAATAGTAAAGTCATAAATATATGTATCATTATCACAACTAGTTTAGCAGTAAGACAGAAGTAGCACCCGGTAAAATAATGCAAGAACAAGGGTATTGGATAGTAATGAGACAGATTATCTATCATATCTTAGGGAGCTGTCTGGCCCTAGGACGTAGCCTTGCCCCAAGCTTGCTCAAAGGCTGAGTCCCCAGTAGTATTTTCAGCCTCCTGTCCCTTCTGTGCACCAGTGGCAGCAGCTTCATCCACGTCGTTATCAACGAGGACCGGAGCACTTTGAGCCATATCACTGCTGGTCTCTGTTTCTTTCTCAGCCATCACGGCCTCGTATGAGGATGAGCCAAACTCCTGCTCTCCCTCGGCATCAGCCGCAGCCTTGTTGGCAGTCGGCAGCTCAAGGTCAAAGTTCGAGCTATAGATAACGGCCGAGAATGCCTCTAGCTCGCGCACATTCTGATCCATAGCGGCAAGGTATTCGTTAGGTGCGTGGGATCCGTTCCCAATCACGTGTGCCTGGCGAGCTAGCACAGCCAGGAGGTTGGCAAGCTTTGTCTTGCGCTCTGCAGCGCTGGGAGGGATAACGGTGGCCATGGAGTCGAATGACTGAGGGGCTGTCTCGGGGATGGGCGAAGTCTTGAAGGCCTCGTTGGCGCACTTCACATCAACCAAAGTTGAGAAGCCTTCGTTGTTGAGCAGAGTCAGGACAAAGGAAAATGAAGGTGAATCGATGAGGTCGGCGGTCTCGTCGAGAAGATGGCGCAGCTTCGAGGCAGTCTGCGAGGAAGATGGGTCTGTCACTCCCTCGACGCCTGACTCACGCAGGACGTATTCTTCTTCCTCCGCGGGTGGAAGCAGGCAGGACAGCCACTTCGTGGACCTATAACGCAGCGTTAATAACCTCGATTACAACATTCGAGGATACACGAGGTGCCTACCGTCGCTCCTCTTCCGTGTCTCCTTCGAACTTTCTCCGAATCTGGAGAGTCAAGTCCGACAGCTTGGACAGGCTGATGTCCTCGCGTGGATTCAGTGGACCGAAGGCTTCTTCCACAGCGGGCTGAACCCGCGCCATCAGCTCTTTCCATCCACGGTGGAGTAACCACCAGCTAAAAGCAAGGTATCGCCGGTTGGTCTCAAAGTCATCGCCCAAAGTCTGTGTCAATTCATCGTCGTGGTCTTCTAAGCTGATAGTCGAGTCGGTCGGAGGAGTAGCAAGAGAGATGACACTGGAGAGGTAATTCCGACGGCCAAGGAGATTGAGTTGGATGCGCGTGAAGATGGTGAGCAATGAGAGGGTGTAGATCAGAGTAAAGGACCTTGTGATAGCTGGGAAGATGTCAGTATTGCATACCGAAAGCAGATAACATCGCAGGCGACAGCATACATGTGATCTTGACCTCGTTCCACAACTGAGTCTTATTCCGTTTCACTCGGGGCTGGCCCTCCGCATCCCCAGACTCGGTCTGGCTCGTGTGCACATAACTCTCGCTCTGGAAGCTCGAAAGACTATTGCGATCATCATTGACACTGGGGGACAGCGATGTCATGTCCGAGCCCGAGCCTTCCCCGGGATTCAAGCGCGCCAGCCTCTCAGCCCGCCTCTTCTGCAGCTCCGTGGTGAGCTCCTCGACGGGGAGTGCTTCGATGATGTTCTCTGTAGCGGTCGGCAGTAAAGCAAGGACTGTATAGGTGCAATCGGTCTGGTTCTGTTCGAATCGTCGGCGCAGACTATTGTCGCCATTGTCAGCCCACCTGGATTCCAGTCTGGGGGGAATGTCGAGCCTGTCACAAGCCTGTCACAAGCTCGCCAACAGGACGGCAAGGATAGCCAAAGGAGCTGGGAGTACTGACTTTTCACGGGCAATACGATCACTGCTCATGCGCTCGCGTGCCTCGGAGATCTTGGATAGCAGGTACTGGCCGGCTAAGTAGCCAGCTCCTAGCACGCCGGCCCCGATCGCGAGACC
This sequence comes from Penicillium sp. DT28, assembly GCA_036712075.1. Lineage (NCBI taxonomy): Eukaryota > Fungi > Ascomycota > Eurotiomycetes > Eurotiales > Aspergillaceae > Penicillium > Penicillium sp. DT28. Next base: position 1,229,604 of record JAZHLO010000003.1, on the reverse strand, counting down.
TTTGCGATTGCGCTGGAACCAGCGCCTAGTGGCACCGATCATATCGAAGATGTGTGAATGGGTGTCTCTATTCGGAGGAAGCAATCATGGTATATCATAGGTGCAGGTTGATAGAGATGGGGAAGTTGGGCGAGGTGGGACTCGGGACTCGGGCGCTGATCGCGGTGGCCCTGGCCTCGGCTAGTGGATCGAAATGTGAACTTGAACTTGAACTTGCATATATAAGAAAAGTTCTGGCAATTCCGTTCTACGGCGTAGTGCTCCCTCCTTTTAATCACTGAGTAGAATTGAGCATGCCCTTGACCTGACCGATCAGAGAGTATTATATAATCTCCCGATTTGGTATCCTCGACGTCTGCGGAGCGACGGGTCAATATTTTAACGGATTCTCATTGATCTAAAGTTGTAGTATAGCCTATCGACTTAAGGAGTCGCAACATTCCTTGTACTCTTGTGGGGTGCGACCGGCACGTCATTCTACGTGTAAACGTGCTTGTTAAGCTCAAGCAGAGGGACTGATGCTGTGCCTGAGACTCTAAGCTTGGAGCTTCATCTATATTTTAGAAATCTAATCTATTAGTCGCTTCTCACTTCTCAGTATACTCTCTGTGTCTTCTCACTTCTCTCTCAGTATACTTACTCTCTGTGTCTTCTCACATCTCTCTTAGTATACTCTCTGTTTCTTCTCATTCCCAGGCTCGAACTAAGCCTCCTATAAATCCTGTTACCCAAGCCAATGAGACAGTTACGACCCCGCGTCCCGCCGCTAAGAACCAGCCGGCAACTGCTATCACAGCTCCCGAGCATTAGAACAGGATTCAGCGACGAGTCGTGACTGTCTCAACCTCACCTCCACCCCCGGTCTCTTCCAGTCATGAAAGCCCTTGAACCATCGGTATGGCTGCAATTCGATTCGCCGATCTCCAAGCGATCTCTACCCCAGAGGACAATACGTCTGTCGCTTCGCTTTGGATTCTTATCCACCTACAACTCTACGGTTTTTGTCAAGAGAGTAGCAGACTGTTCTTTTCTACTTTCGCCGCCTACCAAGCATGACACCATACAGCCTTCCCTTCGTCAGCTGTTTGCTGAATGTCTTAATGGCATTCATGCTCTTCGACAAGTCAATATGCGTCTTCCACTTACCTTTTACTTTTCTTTTACTTACCTCTTACTCATCTCTTACTTGACCCCAAGGGCAATAACGGGACAATCAGACTCGTTAGGCCACTATACTCGCTGAAGATGACGGGGGGATGCACAATATCCTCTACAGCAGGGAGAGTCGTGTCTTGACTCTACTTGATTTTGAAAGCGCCGTTGAAGTTGAAAGCAACTCAGTGGTCTCTACTATTACGAGATGGGGCCATCTTTCACTGATTCAATCACGAGTCTGCGTTCTGAGGTCTACTCACTGAGCCTGAGTCTGAGCGCCCTCATGAAAGGGCACCCAGGACAGGAAGGCCCAGACATTATCCGGTTCATATAGGTGCATATATATTAACATCGATGTACGTCACAATCATTTGAAATAACTCAGTCTATATCAACACTTGCATTTACTGCGTAAAATATGTAAAATCTACAAATCAGCCAAGTACTACCGCATTCGGCGCAACCGGCCAACCGGCAACAACGAATCCCTGTCTTTGGCGAACTGAGCCCTTTCAATCCATTTCATATAAAAATCCAATTCTCATCAAAAGAGGAACACATTCTTTTACTCATTCCCATCACCTCATAGAATCATCTACCCCAGCCAATGATAAGGCGATAAGCGTCATTCGGCCCAGCCCGATGGCCGAGAGAAACCGCCCCGATCATATTGTCATCATCACACGTCTCAATACTACCACACTTTCCATGACCTTCGACTCTCTCCATACAGACTCACGCTGAGTCTCCTCTCAACCTTCTTACCATCTCCCTCCCAGACGCCTGTCGCACGGCCATCAGCGGGCGGGGATGGAGCCCCGCAAAACCCCTCCAGAGTACTTTCTGGAGATTTTCGCCGACACCAGTACAGTGCGCGACGTGCTGAAAGGTATGAAATATGCCCTGAAACTGCTCGCGCATTCCCGGAGACATCCTTAATCATCATGTATTAACTAACACACACTCCTAGGCGTTCTAAACCTCATCTTCTTCCACCGCTATTTCCCCTCAATCCGCCCCGTCACCTTTGATGTCTTGGACTTCACACTCCCCGCGATCGACGATGCAGACCTCGAAACCCTGATCGAGTCCCGCGTCAGCGCCCTTGTGCGCCAGCATCTCTCTTCGGCTGCCGGGGCGCAAGACGGGAAGGTCGGGGGCGGCGGAGTGCGTGGTCGCATCGCTGTAGAGTTCTACGAGAAGAAGCGGCGTCGCTCAGGTCTTTGGTTTGGAGGCTTGGCTGGAAAGGGCGAGGAAGAAGTATGCTGGGAGATCTGGACACTGGACGTGACCATCGCCACGCCGCGGACCGAATCTGGTGAGTACTTTACGTGGAGCCTTTGAATTTTTCACTGATTGCTTTGCAGAGCGAGCTAAAGTGCGCAAAGCCATGGCGAACATGCTCCAGAAGGCAGCGTTGAAGATCCTCAACGTCGTCAATAGAGACAAGGATCATATCCCGCCCATTACGACCAGTGACTCTAACCCCTTCCCTTACCGGATTGTTGTCAATCCCCGGACTGATGGCTGGGGCAACCGCATCGGATTGTACTAGATGAGTTGATCCGTGACTCATTATGAGGATTGTATTTCTCTCGCACAGGGTTCTATACCGAGCGCATTACGAATTTCTTTTCTGTTTCTCTTGGAATAAGAAGGGTGACGAGAACTGGCGTTGCAATTGGTTTCGTGGTGCTGTTTTAGGGTTCTGGTTCGGCGTCGTAGGAAGCGCTTCTCTCGTTCAGGTGGATATCCACTTTACATCAATAGCAAGGTACCAGCTAGCAATCGTTAAATGCAGAAAATATAGATGGTATAGGTTGTCCAAATACCTTGTACGTGAAAATAACTCATAGGCTATAGGCCAGATAGTCGACATTGATAAAGCTAGTTGCAACAGATACCTAGGTATACCATCGCTGGTGGAAACAGTTATAGACAAACTAACTCTACCATTTTGATATACGATGAGATCAAGCAGTAAGCTAAGCAAACAATCACACGACCGGGACCCAACCCCGGACTCGCCCACCTCCACTCACTTCCGCTCTATTGTCATCCTCCAATTGCACTTTCATAACAGGGTCGTCTCCTCCTAATGCACTTCACTATAACACGACGGAGTACTGAGAATCGACAAATCCGTGGCCCATCTTTAAACTAAAGTCGGACATAGACGGCAGTATCGAAGCAATTCCCTGCTAGACCTATGGAAAGCTAGCCCTTTAGGTGGAGTGAGGCTTGCTGGCAGCCTCGGCCTGAGCGCGGAGGTTGGCAGAGGTACCGGAGCTGGAGAAGAAGCGGCCAAGCACGGGCTGGAGGAAAGAGTGGAAGACAATTTGGGCGCCGCTGCAATCTGGTCAGTGCCGGTGGAAGAGATTCATCGGCGACATAACTTACCTGGTCTGGGGGAGGGCCATCCAGAGGATCGCGACGAACTTGAAGATGTAGTAGAAGGCTGTTATAGGGTTAGTGTGTCATCTGGCAAGCTCGCATGGCATTTGAACGTACGGAACCAGTACGCGGCGTTGATAGCGCTCTCAACGACGGTCAGGAAAGCGAAGACAACCCAGTACTGTACATTTACTAGTCAGTCGAGTGCTCATGTGCAGGTAGGAAAAGTGTCACGTGGCATCTAAGGCCGAGCCAGCGTAGTGACGGGAAAATATGGGATCATGCGAACGTACGGTGAGCCACTGGAGAAAATTGAAAGTTAGTAAAGCACTTATTACAGATTGAGCAGGCACAGGAGCCTAGGGAGATCTTACCTGAGTATCATCCGCGGTACCCGAAGTGAAGAGGGCCTGAAGGGAGTAGTAGCCGGGGAGCAGGAAACCGGCGAAGTTGACGAGGAACTCGCCAGCAATGTTGAAGAAGACGAGGAAGAAGTAGACTCCGACCAGACCAAGGATGGCGTAAACCTTAGGGACAGAGGTCTGACGCTCAAGGTTGTTGAGGACGGGGTACTTGGAGAGCTATCGCATCGAAATGTCAGTTGTCATGAGCTCAAAAAATTAGCGAAAATAGCATGACGCAACGTTTAGCAACGTTTAGACTATGGCAAGTAATTGCAGACACCTATGCTGCTCGCACCAGTGCGGCCTCAGAAGCTATGTAGCCCCATTTTGATGTGAGGGCTGGAGCTGGCGAGGCACCAACAGAACACACAATCGCGAGAAACGTACCTCCTTGTCGAGCTGATCTATGGCGTGCTGGGCACGGTCCTGGAAAGAGGCCATATTGTAAGATGGACTTGGATTTTGGCGGTATCTTTTTAAGGTAAGAGAGGCGAGAACTGCAGAGCGAGGGATGATGAGAGAATGCAAGCGGTCGAGCTGGCGGTTACGCTGCTGGTCGTGCGGTGTCACGTGAGCCCATGACGTACTCCGCCTGCTCTCAGCTGCGAGATTCATATGACATTTCTTATTTCTGATGCTTTATTCCTTGGTGAGCATTCGGTCATGCATCCCGTATCTCTTGAGGATGTCTATTTGCGATGGAAGTGTCCTCAAATGCCCGATATCTCACAGCATCCTAGCCCCGCCAGCTACGACTAGCTACCATATTCCAGGAATTTGTGTTACCCCAGCTTTGAGGCTATTACCAGATCTGTTCGGGGGATTATTTGTTGATCGAGCCTAGATTTATGCTTCTAACCATGATCTGGATGGTAGTGGGTGGGCGATCCTCGCGTGGTATCAGTGTATGACGTGTCGGGCTAATTTGACCGAATCAGGCGGGATCCCTACATCCGCAAGCAATGCATGCATTGCACTATGTATGTCCTTTTTTCTCCTGACACAAATACCTGACGAGCTTCTTCTCATCTAAGGCCACGTGGATGTTGTTGGAACAGCTGCACATGGCCCATAGCTCTATGCGGATAATTTATCCACCTGCGCGGCCTGTCTTGATCATCTACGCTGATAGAAAGTATGGCTAAGATAAATGGACCTTTACATAAAGGATACAGCTACCAAGTACGGTTTGCCAGAGCTCTGGTCAATTAAACACTGCGTATATTACTACCGAGGCAACACCTGTCATAGTTCGGGTCTTATGGAACGCGGGGTAAAAACACATCCAAGGTGCGATAAGGCTGAATGAACCACCCATATTCAGTAACCTTATCTTAATTTGTTCCTTTCAGAAACCCTCATTCCACTTGACCATTAAGGCCGAGCTGAATGCTTCAAATTCTCTTCCAAAAGCACCTGGATGGCTTTGCGGGAGCCAGCTCGTGCATTTAAGGGTTTGCATCCCTTCTTGAAGAAGCATAAAGCCGGTTGAACTCACTATCAGTGAGTCTTTTCATAGCCTCATAAAGTTCGGTGTACTGAGCGGTACGTTCCTTGCAAAGCTTTGCTAGCTTTGTAGTTATCGGCACCGCATCTGCACATAGCTGACCGTATTGTAGAAGTGACTCCGCAAGCAGATGGTAACCTTCGGCGGTAAGCATCTCCTCTTTCTTGTAGTCTTTCATGGTAAGGATCTTTAGGATCTGTAGGCTTATATTCTCTAGCTGTGGGACTAATATCCGGCAAGTGTGCGCATTCTCAATGATAGAGACTACATCTTGGCTTGGCTGGCATGAGTCGTATGGCGGAGGGGGTCATGGCAGTAGGGGACTGCCTTCGATTCTTGTCCAGACATTTTCAGGAATGCTTAAACAACTTTGTATGGTAGCTTTGGTATAAGGGAGGAAATAGGAACTTTTTGGAGAAAAATATCTAGGATTGGGCTTTAATATGGCAGAAGAACATATAGCCAGCCGCCGCCTAATATGGATTCCAGAGCCATGGTAGCCTACCTAGGTAGGTACCCTACTAAACTAATTTGAGCTGCGCTAAAACAGTTCTGTAGATAATGCTCTGAAGCTTAGAAAGTGTTCTATAACTAACTACTAGTACATCTCGAGTCCTCGACCTGGCACGATGGGTCACGTGACACTATATATACGTTCACCACGTCCTGATAGGAGCGTATTGCCATATAGACTAGTAACTGGAAAGTAACTCTGTTCGCATAGGAGACGTTATCTCTAGGCGGGCGAGCTCCTCCAACTTCCTAGTTAGGCAAAGGACTGCGGGGTTCACCCTCCCTCGCTGTTTATCGGACAAATCCGACAACTCAGAACTGCCAAAGCTCAATTGATCTACATCTATGGATATGCACTGTAGAATCAGATTCTGCACACTAAAGAAATAACTAGTAAAGCACGTTAGGTCAAAAAACAAACTTGAACGGCTTTGTGGAGTTACCGCAAGTGAACTCACCGCCAGGAACGGGACAAGTTCCATCAACTAATGATGTGATTGGGAAACAGGGGTTACTCAAGTCTTGCAAACCGATTGGACTCGATACTCACTCTGCAGTACGCCGAGTCCCGAGATTGTCTATCTTTTTCCCCCCTTTCCATGCCAAAACACTTTGTATGGAACACTAAAGGAGTAGTCTCGTCTGGCCCGCACACACCCACTCTCCACAGTCCACATCCACGTCCACGTCCGCCTTCACCTTCACCTCACCGTTACGTCTACCTCAATCCCCCTTAGCCTCATCTCTCATCCACTTTGACCCCCCTTTGTGGATCGAACCGACATCGAATATTGCGCACGGACATCCAAGAGGCACTGGCACAGCTTGTAGACCGATGTAACCGATTCGGTCCTCTCCTTGATCTTTCTATCGGCAGCCTAGATAGCTGGTCGATCGTGCAACGGTTGAGGGGTACAACGTGAATACATTGTATACGAATTGCCTACAACCCCGATTATCTTGGCGAATACTTTTCAGACGATTGCCACAAAATTTCACTCCGCGGGTCGCACCACCCCCGTGCACGAGGATAACAAACAACACTCGGATTTCTTTGCCATCGACGCCCGCCATTGCCCTTCGCCTCTCCCTTTGCCATAAACATCTATCTTTCGACGTTTCCTCGAGCTATCCCAATGCGGCCCCAGTAAGTCGCGGATGTCCTGTCCGGATCCTCAATGCCAGCTTCTAATCGCCTTGTTATAGACGCGAATACCATATTGTTGTGCTCGGTGCTGGAGGAGTGGGAAAGAGTTGCTTGACTGGTACATATCACCTTTGAAGTTCCCGCTTGCAATGGTGTTGCAATCTGTTCGGTCCAGAAACTTATAACTTCACAGCGCAATTCGTCCAGAATGTTTGGATTGAAAGCTATGATCCCACGATCGAGGATTCATACCGTAAACAGATCGAGGTGGATGTATGTGGACTGATACCAATTGGCTGTGGACTCTGGCTAACCTGACATTTAGGGCCGACAATGCATATTGGAAATGTAGGTGCTCTATGACGAGTAAATATGGTGCTGGGAAATAAAGGAACTGATCCTTTGACCTTGCTTGCAGCCTGGACACAGCAGGGACAGAACAATTCAGTAAGTGTTGACACCTAACCTCTGCTTCTATGCTAACAACCCTACCAGCGGCCATGAGGTAAACCCAACGCGAAAACACCAACAACCCCCGCTAACTTCCCCCAGAGAACTGTACATGAAACAAGGACAGGGTTTCCTCCTCGTCTTCTCGATCACCAGCGCATCCTCCCTGAACGAACTATCCGAACTCCGCGAACAAATCATCCGAATCAAAGACGACGAAAACGTCCCCCTAGTAATCGTCGGCAACAAATCCGATCTAGAAGATGACCGGGCCGTACCCCGAGCCCGCGCATTCGGCCTCTCCCAAAGCTGGGGCAACGCACCATACTACGAGACCTCCGCTCGCCGCCGCGCAAATGTAAACGAAGTCTTCGTCGACCTTTGCCGCCAAATCATCCGCAAAGATTTGGAAGGCTCTGGCTCAAGTAGCGACTCGAACCGCAAGCGCGAAGGCCCTCGATATGACCGGAAGAAAGACCATAAGACGCAACGCCGCAGAGGTGGTTGTGTTATTCTTTGATGCACCTTTATCTACCTGGACTCTGTTTTTCCAAGTCCAGTCTTTAAAAGTCACGCCTGCCTCCGCTTCCACGCCATTGACGCGTCATATGATGTTTTTTTCCCCCTGCTTTTTCATGCATCTGCGCCTGCTAGAATGACGTGTCCGCATTCTATCTCATATTTCACATTATACCATTATACTCTTTTCCTTTCCTGTCAGGCTGAGCATGCTCGTGCCATTTCTTTTTTCATCTATATATTCTGGACCTGGATCTAAATGGGCCTCAAAAGTGGATTTGAATAAAAGCTCTGATATTTGAACTCATTCTCTGAACCCGAACCTGAATCTATGCATTCTTTCCCTGTCCTTTGTATTTCTGTGGATGATTATACGAAATAGCTCATGATTGATTGATTGCTACCATAATATGTAATGCCATAACTCATTCCAACCCTTAGGGGTTTACATTCATATACCCACCCAACTCTACATTCGGAACACACCAAACCTAGTCTGGATATCCGGCTCTGGCTTTCCCCCAACAGCAGCCGCCAGACCCAATCCTAACATCTTCCTTGTCTGCGCGGGTGGAATCACACCATCATCCCATAACCGGGCAGAGGAGAAGACCGCCTCAGACTCACGATCAATGCGAGCTTTCAGGGCAGGATCGGCTGATCTGCCAACAGCCTCCATAACGGATGAAAGCTGCTCAGAACCCATGACGCCGATCTTAGCATTCGGCCACATGAACAGTAATCGGGGAGAATAGGCACGGCCACTGGAATACAATCAGATACGGATTATCCAAGAGTCGGAGAAAAGAATACTTACCACATCCCGTAATTACCAGCACCGGCACTAGAGCCAAAGACAACTGTGAACTTGGGAACATCTGCACAGGCGACGGCTGTCACTAGCTTAGCGCCATTCTTCGCGATGCCGCCCTTTTCGGCATCAGCGCCAACCATGAAGCCGGAGATATTCTGCAGGAATACAAGAGGGATACGTCGTTGGGCGCACAGCTCAATGAAATGAGCACCTTTCAGCGAAGATTCGGAGAATAGAATTCCATTATTAGCGACGATGCCGACGCGGTGACCGTGGATCTTGGCGAAGCCTGTTACAAGGGTCGTTCCGTAGTCACGCTTGAACTCGGCGAATTCACTTCCATCGACGATGCGCGCAATGACCTCGTGGGCGGGGATTTGGCGACGCAGGTTGGTGCCAACGATACCGTTCAGCTCGGTGGGGTCGTAGATTGGTTCTTTGACGACATCGTCAACCTGCAGTGGAGTGCTGCTGGTGGGGTAGTTCAAGTTGGCGACAGAGCGGCGGGCAAGAACGAGAGCGTGGGCATCGTCTACGGCTAGGTAGTCGGTCACTCCGGAAATGGAAGAGTGTAATTGACCACCGCCCAGATCCTCGGCTGATACGACCTCGCCCGTGGCAGCCTTGACAAGCGGTGGGCCTGCGAGGAAAATGGTGCCCTGGTTCTCGACGATGATGGTCTCGTCGCTCATGGCTGGTACGTAGGCACCGCCGGCAGTGCAGGGACCCATGACGACTGAGAGCTGTGGGATACCGAGGGAGCTCATGCGGGCCTGATTGAAGAAGATGCGTCCGAAGTGGTCACGGTCTGGGAATACATCTGCCTGATGGGGAAGGTTGGCGCCACCCGAGTCAACCAGGTAGATACATGGAAGTCGATTCTCCTGCGCGATTGCTTGTGCGCGGAGATGCTTCTTCACTGTGATGGGGTAGTACGTGCCACCCTTGACGGTGCTGTCGTTTGCCACGATCATGCAATTGACACCTTCCACTGTACCGATTCCAGTGATGATACCACCAGCAGGCACATCCTCGCCTTCGTAAACCTCGTAGCCTGCAAGCGGGGACAGCTCTAGAAATGCGGTGCCCGGGTCGATCAGTGCTGAAACCCGGTCTCGGGGCAACATCTTGCCCCGTGAGATATGCTTTTCCCGGGCCTTCTCTGAACCACCTTTTGAAATATTGGCATGGAGACTGCTCATCCGGTCGAGGAGTTCTTGCATCTGCTGGCTGTTTTCTCGGTACTCGGGTGAGGAAGTATCTACCGCTGTGGGGAGGACAGACAGTGCAGAGGCATGATGAGGGTGTATGTAGCTAGCTACAGACCTCAGAGGTATCTGTGTAATGCGTTTATTGGAGAAGTGTCCTCCGCGTTGGCCAACTCGCCAGCCCAGGCTGCGAAGGACGAGCGGGGACGGGATGCGCATTGCGGGGAGAGGGATGAAGTGAAGTAGCTACCAGCTACTTGCAAGATGGTGGGATGGTTTCAAGGGCGTTGCTATAGGATCAAAAAAGCCATATTATAAACTCGGCATAAGAAGTGAGAGTGGATATGTTCAGGATAAAGAAGCTTCAGGTTCCCCAGATGTGCGGAGTTGCGGGGATTGCCGCGTCTAGCCGCGGGCCGTTATCACTGCCTCAAATAACAATCGCGTCGATGGTGCCAGGACGGTAGGAAATGAGAGGAAAAAACAAATAGAATCTAGTTATTTGGAAAACCAAAGCAATAGCTCATCTATAAGTGTAGCATCTCAGTGTTGAGGGGAAAGCGTACGCAAAGTGTATGTATACCCCTGTGGGCTCCGCGCCGACGACTGCCGTCTTTTCCCCTCTGCATTGGTTTTATGTTTTAAATAGTCCCTGCTTCCCAAGGCACCTTATTCAATACTCTGGCCTCTCTTTTCAATGTACGATAATGGCCTCCGTCCGCATCCCTTTCCTCCTACGCACATCCGCGCGCTCATTGCGGCCGCACGCCATCCCCGCACTTTCCCCAGGTTTCGTGCGGAGCGTGTCTACAAAGCACCCCGCCGGCTTTACACCACCCACAGAAGCAGACCTTGTCGAGCTCCGAGAGCGAGTACAAGAGTTTACGAGTGATTCGATCCCTCGCTGCTGGTTACGATTCGTGCTGACATTGGCTCTGTGTAGGGCGAGAGATCCCGGCCGAGGTTGCTGCACGGACGGATGAGCAGAATGAATTTCCTTCTGATATGTGGAAGAAATTAGGTGACGCTGGGTAATTCTACTCTATGAGTACTTTATTTGCAATCTGCTAATCGGAATCATCACCTGCAGGTTGCTTGGTGTTACTGCCAATGAGGAATATGGCGGCTTGGGGATGGGCTATCAGGCACTGTGTTGTGATGGAAGAGATTAGTCGAGCTTCTGGTGAGCAGCTTTTGTGCATTCCAACCCATATTAGTTCGGTCAGAAGCCCTTGCTAATCCATCTTTCATAGGCAGTATCGGCCTGTCTTACGCAGCTCACTCCCAACTCTGCGTCAACCAGCTCTCCCTGAATGGCTCAGCGGAGCAAAAAGAGAAATACCTGCCAGGTTTGCTGTCCGGCGACAAGATTGGTGCTCTGGCCATGTCTGAGCATTCTGCTGGGTCCGACGTAGTCAGCATGAAGACTACAGCAAAAGACGTAGATGGTGGCTGGGTGCTGAATGGCACCAAGATGTGGATCACCAATGTAGGTCACGATTGCCTCGGCCATAAGACATATACTAACTTTAATTTCAATAGGGCCCCGACGCAGATTTCATCGTCGTATATGCCAAGACCGAACCCGAAAAGGGCTCCAAGGGTATCTCAGCCTTTGTGGTTGAGAAGGGCTTTGAGGGCTTTTCCTGTGCCCGGAAACTGGACAAACTTGGCATGCGCGGCTCGAACACGGGCGAGCTCATCTTTGAAGACGTCTTTGTTCCCCGGGAAAATCTCCTTGGGGTGGTGAACCGCGGTGTCAAAGTACTGATGGAAGGCCTTGACTTGGAACGACTTGTTTTGAGCGCAGGCCCTCTCGGGTAAGTCGGTCTGAGCATCCCTAGCACGTCCTTTCTGACATTTCTCAGTATCATGCAGGCTGCTCTGGACCTTGTCCTACCATACACTCATGTCCGCAAGCAGTTTGGCGCTCCTATTGCCCACAATCAGTTGATTCAGGGTAAGCTGGCAGACATGTACACTAAGCTGGCTGCATCGCAAGCATATACATATGCCACGGCACGCGAAGTAGACAACGGTGCCGTTGCACCGGGCCAGCTCGTGATCCGGACCCAGGACTGCGCTGGCGCAATTCTCTATGCCGCCGAGCGTGCGACAGAATGTGCCCTGGATGCTATCCAGCTTATGGGCGGAAATGGCTACGTTAACGAGATCTCAGCTGGACGCTTGCTCCGAGACGCGAAATTGTACGAGATCGGGGCTGGAACGAGCGAGATCCGGCGAATGGTCATCGGCCGCGCATTCAACAAGGAGTATGCCTAATTATTTGGGCACTGAAATAGATACCTAGCAATGAATATATTATTTCATATTATGCCTGTTGATGCTCCGTACCGCAAATGCATGTCTTTCTCATTCATCCTCATAATAATAATGATATCAACCATGAAATCAACCATTCGAATTACACACAAGCGTTCAACTTCAAGTCTACCTCTTTTGCCGGGTCGATCTGCGCACAGGGGGAGATGAAGCATTCGAAACCCTTTTCTTCGCAACGCGTTTCGCCCGCGGCGTAGTCTCCCCAGCCTTTTTATTCGTCTCGGGAGGAACCTCAGCTTTCCGCTTGTGACCTCTGTTCACCGGAATCACAACAGCCACGTTGGGATGGCGCTTCGGCGACTGAGGCGGTTCGGGCGTCGTATTCGACGCATCACCCGCGTCGCCACTCCCCGTCGTAGTATTCACAGACACGATACCCGACATCTGGTCCGAGCTGTCGTTCTGGTCGTTTTCGCAGGGGAACTCATCATCGACGATAGCAGGGTCCGGCTCAGGCGTATCCTCCACTTTCCTCTTGCGCAACCGCGACTTGTCCAGCGCAGGCTGGGCAGACTTGAAAATCTCGCGCCAGTTCTTCAACAGGGCGACCTGTTCGCCGGCGCCCGGCTCGTAGATTTGTATGGCCACATCCTGATCCTTCTCAAGGGCGGATGATTTCCATACCACTCCTTGGAAGGATGCGATATCTGGCTTGAGGGAGGATTTCGGTCGGGGGGCGTGTTTGTTTGCTCGGCTGGTTTTCGTTTCGGAGTCTTTTGCAATGACGCGTTGCTTCACGGTCGGGTCATCATCGTAGTAGTCGTCTGTATAGTATTCCCAGTCGCTGTAGTCTTCCTCCACCTCAATCCCCGGATCTTCATATAGGGCAGCTTCGTAGTATGAGGTTGCGGCGAGTTCATCCTGTCGGTGGCAGCCTTCGTTAGATCCGATCCGGTGAAGGCCGGTCGAAGGAATTGAACACTTACGGCTAGGTCCAGCACAGGATCCTCGAATAGGTAGTCCTCCTCCCATTCGTAGTACTCGTCGTCGTCGGACATGGTTGAAATGAGCCGGGTTGATGCAAAAGGTGCGTTGCCTGGAGATGCAAAACGGTCGGAATAAAAGGCAGCAAATGGGGAAAATATGCGAACGATGGATAGATAGAACAAGAAAGTGGAATGAAGCAGAGCGGGAGTTGTGACGATTATGTTGAAGACTCGGCTGATCTTTGCATCAAAGACCTCGGAAAGCATCTGCTAAGGTAAGCCTTGGCATTTTCTGCTCGGCTCCACTTTTTCTTTCTACTATGTATGGCACTAGGTGTTTCATTGTCGCTATAGAATGTGGCCTCAGAGCTTATTAGACCTGCGGCATTCCATTTTACCTCCTCTACGGCCTTTGTGTCATGTTCTCTATCAATCTCCTGGCTGCTTGGCAAAACAAAAGAATCTCGGAAATGAAAAATCGAAAGTAACTGATAGCTGCGGAGGCATCAACTTCGAAATTCAAGTTGGAAATCAGATAATAAGCAAAGTACTCCGTAAGAATGATCCGAGCCACCAGGAGCGAAAGTATGGAGAATCAAGCATTATCCATACAGAAACAATAAGCCCATACATAAGACTAGCCCCCAGGTGGACGTCCCAACAGAAGACTAGAGCGAAAGATGGCTTCCATCTCGTAATAGGTAGAGAGCACTGAGTTGCTTTCAACTTCAACGGCGCTTTCAAAATCAAGTAGAGTCAAGACACGACTCTCCCTGTTGTAGAGGATATTGTGCATCCCCGCGTCATCTAGACGCACATTGACTTGTCGAAGAGCATGAATGCCATCAAGACATTCAGACTGGATGTCGGCTCGTTCAATCTCAGACAAAGTATCCCATAGCCGGTCAAGTCGTACCCCATCTCTATGCTCTAACACAAGAACGTATCCCGATGGTAAGATGCTTGAGCAGAGAATTTCTCCTCTCAAGATCCACTTCGCAAAGTTATGAAGACTAGGCGGCCGCTGAGTCCAAATCCGGTCATAAACTGCAACTTCAGCATCAAACCTAAACATAACTAGTTAGTAAGCCTAACAAGAAGTCATAAAAGTGCTCTGACTCACAACTCATCATGTTTAAGCTGCCAATACTTCAAAACCACTAAGGTCCCATTCATTGTAGCTAGCCAGGTTGCTTTGGACTTCATTGCTGATGGGTCCGATAACTGGCGAATACAGTTGATTATTGCGGGCGAAGATGTGTTGGTGTTTACAATAACACTATTCGACGTGACAGGCTCTGCACTGTTCGTCAATGGTAGGTCGGGATTTCTGAGTAGACGAGCAGAGGCTCGGATAGGAGGAGGACCACGTAGCTTTTTGATATGTTAGCAGCTCGACCATATTTCTCATAGTCACTAGAATCAATACGTACAAGTCTTGGCTGGAATGACGGATTTTCAAAATACTTTGGCTCTGATAAGGCCATCAAACAAAACCCAGCAAACAGCTGACGAAGGGAAGGCTGTATAGTGTCATGCTTGGTAGGCGGCGAAAGTAGAAAAGAATAGTCTGCTACTCTCTTGACAAAAACCGTAGAGTTGTAGGTGGATAAGAATCCAAAGCGAAGCGAGCATGTGCGCATCTGAGCAACAAGTTGTCCTAAACATATGTTTAAGCGTCAGCAAAATCCGATGAAAACAGGAGGTTATTGATTAAGTCAAACCTATTAGTGGTTCAAGATGATAAGACGTATTGGGGCGGTTTAGGTGAAGATATGCATCCGGGATGGTCCACGGTGTCTTGAATTTTCCCACCAAATAAACATTGTCCGGCGTCGGGTTGACCGCAACAAGCCCCAAACATACGTCTGGAATATTGTCTTCTGGGGTAGAGATCGCTTGGAAATCGGCGAATCGAATTGCAGCCATACCGGGTAATGGTTCAAGGGCTTTCATGACTGGGTCACAAAGATTCCGAACGAACCTACCGGATACACCAAGTTTATTTCCGACTGTGTATAGCTCAGTTTCATCATGAAACGGGACTTCATGGGTAATTCCTGCTCCTTGAAAAAGCCGGAAGGCGTCCCCCGTGAATGAATCCCATTCAGACATGAAGGCGAGGGCAAGACGGTCAGCATGTATCGATGAATTTGAAGTTCTAGCGTTCTGACACAAAGGTGGAACAGCTCGAGCCAGCTGGGTTTGAGCTGGCTCCATATTTGGCTGGATCTGGGCTGGCTCCATGTTTGGCTAGGTCTGGGCTAGCTCCATGATTGGAAAGATAATACAAGCTGCCGTCAGACAAACGCGTGTGAGGACTTGAGCGACGGCTGCTAGGACGATAGTCCAAGAGACCAGTCGGGATAGCATCAAGATTGCTCGATCGGCGAGTAAGTATGGTGATGGTGATGGTGATGAGTGGTCCAAAGTACTATTCCTGATTCGGCCCGAACTAAGCCATTAATGGACTAGAGCCGCCCTCGCCGTCTCCATTGAGGCTGAAATTCAAATTTATCTCTTCTATGGCCTTTGTACTCGCTGCGCTTTATTGCTTTATTGTTCTATATTTATCTAGATAGTTTCACGAAAGGACTTCAAACCTTAAAGTCCACGGGTATCAGTTTAACCCTTACCCTAGTTCTTTATACGTCCGTCGTGGACAGCTCGCCATAAGTTTAAGCTCTTTCTGTCGGTGCGCGGATCCTGCGAAGCCGACTCTCTTTATATTTTACAGTGATGACCCAATTATAGACAAAAGAGTACCCAAATGCTAGAACAATCAGCCCCCCGGAAATAAGCGGTGCCAAGATTGAAAACACAGTAAAGAAGGATGATGCAGACTGGAAGGCATCGCTGTTTTTGAGTGTGTCCGTGGAGAGCCCAACCTGCATCGCGGTCAGCGCAACGACGGCATAGACAGTTGTACCAGCCAGCCATGTGAAGTTATCGTGAAGGAAAACTTCGTACTGATTCCAGCGCCGCATGTAAGTGCGCGGGGGGCTCTGTGATAAGATGTAAATCTTGTTGAGCCTACTTAGACGTAGCTCTCCGTAGTGAAACCGCGGGTCAACGTTCGGGTAGATATGCTCTGTATCCAATTGGTCGACGAACGTCCTCCATGCAGACCACTCGACCTCTGGAGGCAACAGACGTTTATCCTTCGCTATATAGAAGTCGCCCTCATGGGTAATCAGAGCAGCGTAGGAAAAGAGGAAGCCAAGCGCCCGCTTCCGAAGTCCATGGCCCTCGCATTCCGAACTAGAGCACGCGCAACCTTTCTTGCAGCAGAGATATTCCGTCCAGAGGCGCGGCTCGAGCAGGAAACGCGGCATAGGTTTGATGAAAATTCGGCCTGTCGTCCACACGAGATGCATATCCAATTGCTCCACAATCACGATATCCCGATTCAGCAGAAGCTGATAGTGTAGCGAACGAGGCGGAGCTGGTCGACCTGCGATCCACCACCAACGGCTGATGTTGATCAGCCTTTGCAGGTCAAGCTCCCTGGCAATGCAGGTCGCGATTTGACCAGCTGGAGCCACCAGATCATCGGACGCGGTTCGGTACGCCGCAGGGAAGAGTGACCTGAATTGTTCATCGCCGTCTCGACATGTGTTAACCCAGCTATCGCTATCACGGTCTAGGAGCCGAATAGAAAATGGGCTCGGCTGAGATGGCTGTCAGGGAGTTCGTTAGTCCGACGGGACGGGCCGATATGGCGGTGAGAATCGTGTTGGATTACTTGAGTCTGCCACTTCCCTGTTCCATACGTATCCTGCGAGTCGTCCGCCATCTCGAGGTTCGGATCCAGGACTTGTCGATGAGTTAGTGACACGGATCATAGAAGCCTGATCAACAAAGGCGGAGAATGGGGCGCAGTGTAGGCGGAGACTTCGAGGACCTAGCGCATCACAACGACGTGTTATTGGGTAACAAAGCTGTTCATGTGATGGACTGCATGGCTATGATAACCTATGATAATCATTGCTCGTGTTCAGGGGGAAACGTGAGACGATCGGCGATCGGCATCAGTCTCATACGTCGTTTTTCTGTCTCGATTCCCATCCCGAGATCTTGTGCTAGCTGGGTTTAATACAGGCAAAAGCAATGCTTGTTTTCCCACTATGTCGCAAGATTGGAAAGGGGGCTTTATATCAACGCTCTTACTGACCGCTGTGTTCGCCTCGGTACTACATTACTGGCTTAGGCAGAAGCCAAACCAGAGACCGGTGAGTGATATCAGATGTTCGATTAATCATGTACTGATGATATTTTTGAAGTTCTCAAATCGCCCTCCCTTTGACATTCTTTACCCTGGTACAAATCAGGAATCAAGTCGGGATGATGTTGAAGTCGAGTAAGTACCTATAAGAACTAATATCGTACAAGTTTAGCTGACTCTTCAAATAGCATTATTGCTGTCCATGGCCTAGGATCCAATGTGGATTGGTCATGGACATGGAAAGATTCCACGCCGAACACGCATAAGCATGTTCACTGGCTCAAGGACACGGATATGCTCCCAGCGGTTATTCCCAAGGCGCGGATCGTGGTATACAACTACGACTCAAAATGGCACGCGAACGCTCCACAGACTCGTCTGCAGTTATGTGGTGAGGATCTGGCGCGTAACCTGCATGCATTTCACAATGGTATCAAAGACCGTCCGATCGTGTTTATTGGACATAGTCTTGGTGGTCTGGTGATCCAAAACGCTCTACTTCATGCAGAGACCTCTGAAGAGTTGAGGTATCTGGTGAGATTCACAGTCGGGGTTCTTGCTCTTGGATCACCTTTTCGTGGTACGAAAATGCAGGCATTGGCTAGCTTCAGTGCTTTCTTCATGTCACTCGCTGGAGGAAGCACAGGCATCATTCGAGATCTTGTCTATGACAGTGATATTTTGCGGGATCGATTACACGACTTTTGCCTGATTCTAAGCAACTACAAAATGCCATGTTGTTGTTTCTTTGAGTTGTACCAAACGGACTATGGTAGGAGGCTTGGACTGCCTGGAATTTTTAGGGGAACGGTATGTTCATGGGAAGGAAGAGAGTGGTGAGCGGCTATTAACGGTCTCTAGGTTGTGTCCGAGTCGTCTGCTTGTATTGATGGATCGAATCGGGTTTCACTCCAGACTGATCATATTTCAATGAACAAGTACTCGGGGCCCCAAGACCGGTCCTTTATTATCGTGTCGGATGAGATCAGGAAGATGTGCACCAATGCAAGAAAAGTCTTAGGACACCGGCAAGCTTGTAGGTTTAACTTCTGCACCTACACAGGGATTGAGGACACCCTCGAGCTCTAACAAAGTTATAGCTGGGAAGAAGGGCCATTGGATGGCCCCGTTTGATCGAAATGAGTGTTTCGTGGGGCGTGAGTCCATCCTGGAGCAGCTATTCAACCGTGTCCCACCGTCTACAATCAAGGATGGCTGCCAAAGAACCGCTGTGTATGGCCTGGGTGGTATTGGGAAAACCCAGATAGCCCTAGAAATTGCGTTTCGCGTTCAAGAGACCTACCCCGATTGCTCTGTGTTCTGGGTTCCCGCCATGACAAGTGCCGCTTTCGAGAGCGCATATCGAGACATTGGTCGTCGGCTTCAGATCGAAAGGCTCGGCGATGCCAGAGCGGATGAGAAAATGCTTGTCAAGAAAGCTCTCAGCGAGAGCCCGGATAAGTGGTTACTCATCATTGACAATGCTGATGATATCGAGCTTTTCTTTGACCGAAAAGTAAGACTATCAAGCTATTTTCCATCTAGTCCGAATGGCTCGATACTTTTCACGACTCGTCGATCGGACTTTGCAATCAAATGCAGCATCCCCAGGAAACACATGATCAACGTACCTGCAATGTCCGAGGGTGAAGCTTTGGAGCTGTTCCTCAAAGCAGTGGATGACAAGCAAGAAGACGTTGAGTCTATCAAGAAGATACTCGATTTGCTCAAATATCTTCCCTTGGCAGTCAAACAGGCATCTGCATATATTGCCATGACCAGCTTACCAGCCAAAAAGTACCTGGAATATTGTCAGTCGAGCGAGGAAGTCCTTCTCAAGCTGCTGAGTAAGGACTTCGAAGATACAACTCGTTATGATGATTCGAACAATCCCGTCGTACTGACCTGGATGATATCGTTCAAGCAAATTTTAAAGGAAAGCCCTGTTGCTGCAGAGCTCTTAAAGGTCATGTGTTTCTTGTCGGAGCGAGATATCCCA
>JAZHLO010000003.1:0-2500 GCA_036712075.1 Penicillium sp. DT28 | reverse complement strand
AGTAGTTAGTCTTCAGCAAATCCAAGAATTTCACCTCTGACAGCTGAATACTGACGCCCCCGACTATCCCTATTAATCATTACGGCGGTCCTAGAAACCAACAAAATAGAACCGCACGTCCTATTCTATTATTCCATGCTAATGTATTCGAGCAAAGGCCTGCTTTGAACACTCTAATTTTTTCACAGTAAAAGTCCTGGTTCCCCCCACAGCCAGTGAAGGCCATGAGGTTCCCCAGAAGGAAAGCTCCAGCCGGACCAGTACTCGCGGTGAGGCGGACCGGCCAGCCAGAGCCAAGGTTCAACTACGAGCTTTTTAACTGCAACAACTTTAATATACGCTATTGGAGCTGGAATTACCGCGGCTGCTGGCACCAGACTTGCCCTCCAATTGTTCCTCGTTAAGGGATTTAAATTGTTCTCATTCCAATTACGAGACCAAAAGAGCCCCGTATCAGTATTTATTGTCACTACCTCCCCGTATCGGGATTGGGTAATTTGCGCGCCTGCTGCCTTCCTTGGATGTGGTAGCCGTTTCTCAGGCTCCCTCTCCGGAATCGAACCCTAATTCCCCGTTACCCGTTGCCACCATGGTAGGCCACTATCCTACCATCGAAAGTTGATAGGGCAGAAATTTGAATGAACCATCGCCGGCGCAAGGCCATGCGATTCGTTAAGTTATTATGATTCACCAAGGAGCCCCGAAGGGCGTTGGTTTTTTATCTAATAAATACACCCCTTCCTGAAGTCGGGGTTTTTAGCATGTATTAGCTCTAGAATTACCACAGGTATCCATGTAGTAAGGTACTATCAAATAAACGATAACTGATTTAATGAGCCATTCGCAGTTTCACAGTACAAGATGCTTATACTTAGACATGCATGGCTTAATCTTTGAGACAAGCATATGACTACTGGCAGAATCAACCAGATAACACGTTACTGGGCACCCTGCATCCCCCAAAACGGGGTCTGACAGAGGCCCACAGCCCCCGAAAGGGCAGAGCGTGAAATCAGGAAGGGACGCACGGAGCGTCCGGCCGCAGCGGCCCCCCGGCGTACCGGGGAAGACGAGAACGACCATCCAATTGCCCCCACTAAGCCCCTCAGCGCCAGTCCGCACGCAGGTGTTCCAACCGGGTCGCCCTTTCGGACGGGGGCTGGCTGCGGCATATGGCCCTCGGGTGGAGGGTCCGGACCCCGTAGACAACGCCGACGAACGGCGGATCCCACGGGGCGGCTCCCTCCAGGAATCTAAGCTTCAGGTGTGGCCAGCGGCCATCCATCCACAGACCCCAACGGTGCCGGGGACCAAACGGCCCCCGGGCTTCGGACGCCACAGCGCCGGCCCACGTTCACCAGGTTCGAATCCTTCACACTAAGCCTGCCACCCCTGCGCCACGACCGTGCCCCAAAGGACACTCCGAGCTCTGGGTTATGGCAAACGTCGCTTCGGGAAAGTACTGCCACAGGCAAACGTAGAACGGAGCTACAGCAGACACCCTTCTCCGAGTGTGGTATAGGACCCAGAAGCCACTCATCACACCACATCCAGAAAGAAAGACTGTCGAGCAGGGAAGATGTTGAGACGAGGAGCACTCGCCTCTACACATACTCTCCGACTATGCTTAGCGGGTGGAAGGTGCGACAAACCTTTACTTTCCGAAACGCTGCTCAGCGGGACACGATTTACTATGTAAGTGGTCCGTGCACGGTCATTTTCCCATACAATGTGGGCCGCAACTTATCTCATTTCTTGGACTTAGTGAAATTTCCTTTGATTCGGATCACGTGATTCCCCGGGGCGTACTCGCGCCCACCGGGGGCCTACTCCCTACCGGGGCCTACTACCGCCTACTGGGGGCCTACTACCGGCCTACCGGGGGCCTACTGGGGGGGCCTACTACCCGCCTTTGGACCAGGTCCGCAGTCCACCCGTGGACCTGGTCCGGGGCCTTAACCTGGACCTGGCCCGGGGCCCCCCACAGTCACGTGATCGTGGACCTGGCCCGGGCCCTTCAGATGGACCTGGCCCGGGGCCTTAACCTGGACCTGGCCCGGGGCCCCTTGGACCTGGACTTGGCCCGGGGCCTTCACCTGGATCTGGCCCGGGGCCTTCACCTGGACCTGGCCCGGGGCCTTCACCTGGACCTGGCCCGGGGCCCTTGGACCAGTCACGTGATCGTGGACCGGGCCCGGGCCCCTTCACATGGACCTGGCCCGGGCCCTTAACCTGGACTTGGCCCGGGGGGCCCTGATTGGACCAGTGGCCCGGGGCCTTAACCTGGACCTGGCCCGGGGCCCTTCCTGGAACTTGGCCCGGGGCCCTTTGGACCAGTGGCCCGGGGCCCCTTAACCTGGACCTGGCCCGGCTCGCCGACTGGCTACCTAGCACTAAGGGGAAAACGGGGCCGGTGGGCCCGCTTTCGACACGCCCCCTCCAAGCACCCGGCGCTGCCGGATTCCTTGATGGGGAGGTATAAAACCAGCAAATCGAGCCA